>JARQOD010000004.1:439863308-439999924 GCA_033576555.1 Oophaga sylvatica
GGGGTTTTGGGGGGTTTCCACTTTTTAGGTGCATCAGGGGCTCTCCAAATGTGACATGACGCCCCCAGCCTCCATCAAAGTCTGCAATCCAAAACGCACTTTTCCCCTTTCCCGAGCCCGCGTGGCCCATACAGAGTTTTGCCCACATTTGGGTATCGTAATCAGACAAATTTGGAAACAATTTTTTGGTTTAAAATTTTCTTCTTTCCCCTTGGAAAATAAAATTGGGGGCAAAAAAAATCTTTTTGTAAAAAAAAAAAAAATTTTTTTTTATTTTGGGCTTTACTTTATAAAATTTAGTGAAACCCCGGGGGTTCAAAGTTCTCACCAACTCTAGATAATTTCCTTGAGGGGTCTAGTTTCCAAAAATGGTGTCATTTAGGGGGGTTTCCACGTTTGGCAGATCAGGAGCTCCCCCAAAAAACGACTTGGCGTCCAGCCAATTCTGCGTTGAAAAAGTCAGACGGCACTCCTTCCCTTCCAAACTCTGCCATGCACCCAAACAGTGGTTTACCCCCACATATGGGGTTTATCAGCGCACTCAGGACAAATTGCACAATAACTTTTGGAGTCTTGTTACCCTTGGAAAAATAAAAATTGGGGGAGAAAAGATCATTTTTTGGAAAAAATATGATTTTTAAATTTTACGGCTCTACGTTTATAAACTTGTGTGAAGCACTTGGGGGTTCAAATTGCTCATCAAAAATCTGATAAGTTTCTTAGGGGTCTAGTTTCCCAAATGGGTAATTTGTGGGGGGTTTCCACTGTTTAGGCACATCAGGGGCTCTCCAAATGCAACATGGCATCCAAACTCAATTCCAGCCAATTTTGGTTGGAAAAGTCAAATGGTGCCCTTCCATTCCGAGCTCTGCCGTGCGCCCAAACAGTGGTTCCCCCCCACATATGGGGTATCAGCCTACTCAGGACAAATTGTACAACAACTTATGTGGTCCAATTTCTCCTGTTACCCTTGGGAAAATAAAAAATTAGTGACTAAAAGATAATTTTTGTGGGAAAAAAATAGGATTTTTTATTTTCATGCCCGGGCATTATAAACTTGTGTGAAGCACTTGGGGGTTCAAAGTGCTCACCAAAGATCTAGATAAGTTCCTTAGGGGGTCTAGTTTCCAAAATGGGGTCACTTGTGGGGGTTTCCACTGTTTAGGCTCATCTGGGGAACTGCAAACGGAACATGACCCCCATTAACGTCTGCATTCCAAAACGTTACTACTTCCTTTCCAAGCCCTGCCGTGTGCCCAAACAGTTTCCCCCCCCCCACATATGGGGTATCAGCGTACTCAGGACAAATTGGACAACAACTTTTGGGGTCCAATTTCCTTGGGAAAATTCAAAAATTTGGAACTAAAAAATCATTTTTGTGGAAAATTTATTTTTTTTTTTTTCACACCCAGGCTTTATAAACTTTTGTGAAACACTTGAGGGTTCAAAGTGCTCACAACAGATCTAGATAAGTACCTTAGGGGTCTAGTTTACAAAATGGTGTCACTTGTGGGGGGTTTCCACTGTTTAGGCGCATCAGGGGCTCTCCAAACGCGACATGGCATCCAATCTAAATTCCAGCCAATTTTAGTTTGAAAAAGTCAAACGTCGCTCCTTCCCTTACGAGCTCTGCCGTGTGCCCAAACAGTGGTTTTCCCCCACATATGCGGTATTGGCGTACTCAGGAGAAATTGCATAACAACCTTTTCTGTCCATTTTCTCCTTTTACCCTTCTGAAAATAAAAAAAAAGTTTGTAAAAGATAATTTTTGTGGCTAAAAAGTAAAATATTCATTTTTTCCTTCCACGTTGCTTTAGTTACTGTGAAGCACCTGAAGGGTTAATAAACTTCTTGAATGTGGTTTTGAGTACCTTGAGGGGTGCAGTTTTTAGAATGGTGTCACTTTTGGGTATTTTCTGCCATATAGACCCCTCAAAGTGACTTCAAATGTGAGGTGGTCCCTAAAAAAAAATGGCTTTGTAAATTTTGTTGTAAAAATGAGAAATCGCTGGTCAACTTTTAACCCTTATAACTTCCTAACAAAAAAAAATTTTGGTTCCAAAATTGAGCTGATGTAAAGTAGACATGTGGGAAATGTTATTTCTTAACTATTTTGTGTGATATATTTCTCTGTTTTAAGGGAATAAAAATTCAAAGTTTGAAAATTGCAAAATTTTAAAAATTTTCGCCATATTTGCGTTTTTTTCAAAAATAAAACGCAAGTTATATCGAAGAAATTTTACCACTAACATGAAGTACAATATGTCACGAGAAAACATTCTCAGAATCGCGAAGATCCGTTGAAGCGTTCCAGAGTTATAACCTCATAAAGAGACAGTGGTCAGAATTGTAAAAATTGGCCCGGTCATTAACGTGCAAACCACCCTTGGGGGTGAAGGGGTTAAAGGGACAAAAAGTAATTGGACAGATTAAATAATTGTAAATAAAATGTTCATTTCTAGTACTTGGTTGAAAACCCTTTGTTAGCAATGACTGCCTGAAGTCTTGAACTCATGGACATCACCAGACACTGTGTTTCCTTCTTTTTGATGCTCTGCCAGGCCTTCACCGCGGTGGTTTTCAGTTGTTGTTTGTTTGTGGGCCTTTATGTCTGAAGTTTAGTCTTTAACAAGTGAAATGCATGTTCAATTGGGTTGAGATCAGGTGACTGACTTGGCCATTCAAGAATATTCCACTTCTTTGCTTTAATAAACTCCTGGGTTGCTTTGGCTTTATGTTTTGGGTCATTGTCAATCTGTAGTATGAAACGACGACCAATCAGTTTGGCTGCATTTGGCTGGATCTGAGCACACAGTATGGCTCTGAATACCTCAGAATTCATTCGGCTGCTTCTGTCCTGTGTCACATCATCAATAAACACTAGTGACCCAGTGCCACTGGCAGCCATGCATGCCCAAGCCATCACACTGCCACCGTCGTGTTTTACAGATGATGTGGTATGCTTTGGATCATGAGCTGTACCACGCCTTCGCCATACTTTTCTCTTTCCATCATTCTGGTAGAGGTAGATCTTGGTTTCATTTGTCCAAAGAATGTTCTTCCAGAACTGTGCTGGCTTTTTTAGATGTTTTTTAGCAAAGTCCAGCCTAGCCTTTTTATTCTTGATGCTTATGAGTGGCTTGCACCGTGCAGTGAACCCTCTGTATTTACTGTCATGCAGTCTTCTCTTTATGGTAGATTTGGATATTGATACGCCTACCTCCTGGAGAGTGTTGTTCACTTGGTTGGCTGTTGTGAAGGGGTTTCTCTTCACCATGGAGAGTATTCTGCAATCATCCACCACTGTTGTCTTCCGTGGGCGCCCAGGTCTTTTTGCATTGATGAGTTCACCAGTGCTTTCTTTCTTTCTCAGGATGTACCAAACTGTAGATTTTGCCACTCCTAATGTTATAGCAATTTCTCGGATGGGTTTTTTCTGTTTTTGCAGCTTAAGGATGGCTTGTTTCACCTGCATGGAGAGCTCCTTTGACCACATGTTTCCTTCACAGCTAAACCTTCCAAATGCAAACACCACACCTCAAATCAACACCAGCCCTTTTATCTGCTTAATTGAGAATGATATAATGAAGGGATTGCACACCCCTGTCCATGAAATAGCCTTGGAGTCAATTGTCCAATTACTTTTGGTCCCTTTAAAAACAGGGTGGCACATGTTAAGGAGCTGAAACTCCTAAACCCTTCATCCAATTTTAATTTGGATACCCTCAAATGAAAGCTGAAAGTCTGAACTTCAACTGCATCTGATTTGTTTTGTTTCAAATTCATTGTGGTAATGTCTAGAACCAAAATTAGATAAATGTTGTCTCTGTCCAAATATTTATGGACCTAACTATATATGTTCCCCATCTGCTACATATTTTCCCCATCCTGGGCCCCATTCTGATGTATATGTTCCCGGGTCCATCCTGCTATATGTATTTCTTCTCTACCCTAGGCACATCCTGGTATACATGTTCAGGTATATATGTCCCTTTTCCTCTACCCCATCCTGATATATGCCCCTGTTCTGCCACTTTTCTTTAACGTATAGAAAAAAATAAATAATTATACTCACCTCCCATCTGCTCCTCCACAGCACAGCATTTTCTACTGAAGCTGGCAGCTGACTTTAGCATGCAAGTGACAGGAGCATATGAAGTTACTGCCATGCGCCCCCATTAGCGTGCAGGCCGGCTGCATGTATTACAGTGCACGGACCCAGCGGGTTACTTACTGTGCCGCAATACAGTTCAGCTAAATGTGCGTCCGAGGATGCACATCCAGTTAAAGTTTGCTCAGGTTTTGGCAGTCCCCTCACCAGCATGGCCCCTAGTACTGGGTATTAGAACCTTCCAATCTAATATTGAAGATTCATCCTAAGGATAGCTCATTAATATTGATATCCTGGACAACCCCTAACAATTTCTCTGCAATATGGTAATTTAATTTAGGTAAGCATTAATGTGGGTCAGGATTACCAACAAACTTGTCCATTGTTTTCATGAGCGATCTGCAGACAAAGAGAACCTATCACATGAAAAAAACGCTATTGACCTGCCGATACAGGGTTAATTTTCAGATAAATAGCATTCTGAACATGCACAGCACTTGCATTTAGACCCCAGATGCTGGGTGGAAATTAACTCATGGGTTCAGTCACAGCTCTGTGTATACAGCACTGTGGCAGTAGCTGCACCCTCGGCACTGGCTGACAGCTGCTCAAGAAGTAAAGTCTGCCACACCCATGACTGAAATGCAAATGCTAATAATAAAATTAGAGCCCCACTTCAGGGAAGAAATTAAGTGCGGGCACCGGGCAGGTTCAGAATGCTTTTAAATTGCAGATTAACCCCATATCTGCAGCTTTTTTTCACATGACAGTTTCCCTTTTAAAAGCAGTTTTAGGTTTGAAAACATGATCTAACTAAAGACAAGTACTGTGTGTGATAATGCAATGCACTTACTAAGCATATTTTCTCTATGTATTAATTTAAAATTAGTGTTAAAATGAACATATGTTTTAAATATGTGAGTAAAATATCCAACTGGTGCTGTGGAATAAATTATGGTACTCTTATTTTATTAAAATAATGCATTGAAAGTAAATAATTTTTTAAAAGCAACCTGAGCAATCGTTGTTCTTTTAAGCATATAATGTAAATTACTGATCTAACATAGGCCATTAAAGTTTAGATTACCATTTGATTATGAAAGACGCATCACTGTAGATACAAGTGTTGACCTCGGTTACAAATATTCAAAGACTTGATTCCTAAATTAGCATCCTCTAATACAGAGAACTAATTGGGGGTGGACACAAGTATATTCTTTTTTTCTTACTCAGTGAAAGTTCATAATTGATTTTCTGTTCTATATTAACCTACTCATTTATTTTTCCTGGGCCACAATAAGCAACTTGGCTGAGTTTATTCCACACTCCAACAGAACTAGCCCTCAAGCCAACTCAAATTGGCTAACTGTGATAGGTGAAACTAGCACAAAGCAATAATTAGGAATCCTAACAATGTTATTCAATTCCTCCACTGTCATAGATGACTGCTCCTGTCATTAACACTGCAAAATCTAATCTTTTGCTATCTTCTTGGATTTTTTAGCACTCTTTGAAAAAAGGCAACTATAAGGCCAAGTCAAAGAGTCTTTTCATGTTAAGCATCAAACAGGCTCAGTAAAGGTCCTTATATGTATATTGCTACATTTCATTAGATTAATTTATTTCAAAAGTTCTAGAAATATCTTTGGCCTTTTTATCTTAACACTGTCTAAGATTAATCTTGTCACTGCCGGGACTTGAGGATTCTGTCCAAGATACTCAATCACCAATTGCTAAATAACTACAATTGGGTTTTACAACACAAAGCAATAATACTTTTTTCAATACATACTTTGTCAACAACCTACTTTATTATGGAATAGAAATTAATGTATACTTATTTTAAATACCATATAACTGAACAGAATTTACAATTAATAATAAAGCAAAAATCCTAGGAGAATAAAGTCTGTCCCATAGTAGAATGTTTTATGTGCTTGAAGTCTAAGTGGTAAATTTTCTCTGGAGAATGCAAGTTGGAGTATGGGGACTTCTAAGCTATGCAATGTTCACTTGGGAAATTATATATTTAATTTATTTATTTTACTAACTTATTTAACACCAATATTTCTACAGCTCTTTACAGACATCATTATCAATGTCCCTACTGAGGCTTACAATCTACATTCCCTATCAGTATGTCTGGACTAAAATCAGAGATCCCAGAGAACACCTACAAAAATACAGGGAGTCCTTAGTTGGATTTAAACCCAGGACCCCAGTGTAACAAAGCAATAGTGCTAACCACTGAGCCAACATGCTGCCAATGCATGCAGTCTCTAGAGCCACCTCATTCCAAAATGTAAAAGATTATTTGACATATTTAGGTGTATGTAGAAGAATATACTAGTTCCACCATGTGCTTAGAAGAAGTGAGTGCTAATGTGACAGCTCATGACGAGCAAAACATTAAAAACAACTTTTCTATTGAAATGCTATCTAAAATACCAAAACAAAGAATCAATTTTATCAAATTTATGGATGAGTTAATGCTGAAAAAGCTCATCTCTATTGATTCGACACTTCCATCTCTGTTTCAAGTGACATCTAGTTTTTCCATTTTTTGAATTCCATTTACCATATTTTGCGGACTATAAAACACCCCCCAAATTTGGGATGGACTATTGGAATTTTTTTCATAAATTGGCTGCGCATCTTATAGTCTGATTTTTCTGTAGGGTGACATCAACCCCACAAATATTATCCAACTTGCCACCACTACAGGGAAAGTGGGAAGGGCGAGACTAAGCTCTAGATTTGGCGCAACTTATGGATGGGAATCTGAAGGCTGATGTTCATAGCATGTAAATTTTTCTGGCCACTTTCCTGGCTGTTAATATCAGTCCACAGCTGTCTATTACTCTTTGGTTTTAAACTATGGAGGGGACAAAACATCATTTTTTTCTGGGGTCCTCCCATAAAATAACCAGTAAAGGCTAACCAAACAGCTGTGAGCTTATATAAAAAGTCTGGCAACCTTTAGGGATATTGTCCTCCTTGCCAGAATATTAACATCAGTTCTCAGCCATCAACTTTCAGTCTGCTGCTTATGAAAATTACGGGGAAAATTATGAAAAATAAACCAGTATGGGGACCCCTCTAGTCTTGATAGCCAGCCATGACAAAGCTGACACCTGAGGGTTGTAGCCAACAGTTATTCAGTTTTGCTTGCACTGATTATCAAAGGTAGAAGAGATCCCACAGAATTTTTTTTTTATTTTTAATGTGGTTGCCATTTGATGAATACTCCTGCTCTTGATGTTATTAGTGACATAAGGTGTAGGCTGAGGATAGTAGTAATCTCTAGTGATGAGTGAGCATGCTCACCACTACTCGGTGCTCCCCTGAGCATCTCACTGCTCGAGATCCTCGGAGCTCACCGAGTATTTCCAGGGTTGTTCGACGGAAGCTTGGGTCCTTGCCCTGTATGTTTGGCGCTCTTTAGAGAGCCAATAAACATTCAGGGATTGTCTGCCACACACTGTAATTCTGCAGACATGTTGGTTGTGGCAGTACAGTGATTGGCTGGTCGCACAGCATTATCATGTCTATATCAGACCTGGCATCGCCCTGCTAGTCACAGTCTGCTCCTGAATCTGGCAGTGTAGGGAGAGTTGCTGCCGAGCTAGGGAGAGATTTGCTTGCTTCATACTTAGAATTGGTGTACGAAATCTAATACACATATCCATCTCAACAAACAGTCTTTCTGAGGATCATTAAAGCAGCATAGATATCAGTGATAGTCAGGCAAGCAGTGTATGTGGCAGACTGCAGTGCATATTGCAAGAGGGTCCATTGCAGTCCTATCTGATGCTGCTGCTATTACAGATATTTGTAGACATAGCCCCAGCTATCAAGGGCCAGGAATAATTTTTTTTTAATCTTAATCCTGATTATTTGCTGAAGAAGCAATCCAGAGAACACTGCTTTTCTGCTCCATTTGCTTGTTGGCACTGCAGAATACAGTCATATCCTTTCCATCTTACAGTGTTAAAATCCAGCTATTGTAAACAGTGGTTTTTCCGTCACACAGATCACATATCAGTGCGCTGAAAATTCTGGCATTTCTTGGCTGCTGTAAAATTTTGTTGGAGTGTCTTATACAAGTTATTGACACCAGTTTGCTGAAAAAAAAATAGTTACCTACAGGCCAGCTATTTTAAGCAGCTTTTTGTCTGTCACGTGGATCACCTATATGTTCGCTACAAATTCAGCCATTTGTGCTGAACGTGGAAAATATTGTCCTCCATTTACAATGGGCAAGTTGCGAGACAAGAGATGGGGAACTCGACGTGCTGGTGCATGCAGAGGCGGAGGCCGAGGCCGTGGGCAAGCTGAAATTGTGCCACAATAAACACCCACATCTTCTCGCCCGACCTTCCTGTTCCAATTACTAGATGACCGCAGAAGCACACCACTATTTAACCCAGAGCAGTGTCAAAAGTTTGTGGGTTGGATAGCGGATAATTAGAGTTGAGCGATACTTTCCAATATCAATAAGTATCGGATCGGAATGGGTATCGCCGATACCCAAAAAGTATCGGCGATACACGATACCGATACCAGAAATCCAATGTAAGTCTATGGGAAGAAAATATCGGAATTAAAAAAAAACCATTCTTGCCTTGTAGGTTATTTGTACATGAAGGAAAACAACAAAGAGTAATGTAGAATGTATTGGGGGAGGTTGAGGAGACATTAAAGGCACAGATGTTTAACCCAATCAAATGAAATAGCAGTAATACTTTTTTTTTTAAAGAAGTTTGGATTGACGAAGAAATTGACAATGTTGTTAACCTTTTTTCTATTTTGGCAAATATGTATGTGTAAGGTTCTGTATATCTGTTTCTGAAACTCAGTTTGTTCGTCGGCCATTTTGCTTTCTGTTTGCTGCAGCTATCTTGCCCTCAGTTAAAATGGAGTTTTCCAGCTTGCATGTTCCCGCCCTGATTCTCTCCGTTTGCTTCTTAAACAGCCACACCTCAGCAATCAGTGCTTCAGAATCTGGCCTGCAGTGAACCTGTGTTCTGACTCCTGAAGCCTTGGACTTTGTACTCCAGCCATTTCTACTGAGAAACTCTGGAGCTCTTGTGGACTCTGAACTCTGCTCTTGAAAGCCTCACGGTTGCATGGACTTGCGGTAACATAGAAGAAGATCTGAATCTGTTGTGGAGAGTTATTGATGAACTTAGATTACTTTGGCCTGCTGTATCTCCTGCTTCTGTGTTTGCAACCTGTATGTTTATTTTTGCCAATTTGTATGAAGCAATACAAGACTTTCTTTTTCAACCTGTGTCTCAAGTATTTTCATCGCACCCAAGCACAAGACGCTATATGAACTGTATCACATACATTACAAGATTCTGAAGCCAAACGTTAGTGTCTGCTGGGTCTGGAAAGGCTTGTCTGCTGTGCTGTGGATATCGGATGTCCGGTTGTACTCTCTGTGATAACAGTGGTTGTGACTTCTCACAACCATTCCAGGTGAGCAATTCCCTTAAGTTTTTTTTTCTGCAGAGTTATCACAGGTAAACACTATTGTTTTTTTTTTTCTTTCTCTTCTCTTTTGTCTGCTGAAACTCTGGATATCAGATGTCTGGTTGAAAGCTTTCTGTGATGATAGTGGTTGTGACTTCTCACAACCATTCCAGGTGAGCAGTTCCCTTAAAGTTTTTTTTTTTCTTCAGTGTTGCCACAGGTGAACACTATTGTTTTTTTTTTCTCTCTCCTCTTCTTCCAGTATCCTGTCTTAAAAGATCTGGAAAATGGAGGCCCGCATGAAGGAACTTTGTGGAGTGACTGATAATATCCTTGCAGAGTTGCAGAATATAAAGACCCGTTTTACAAATCTTCAGGATCTAAATAATCACAATATGCAAGTGGTTGGACAGACTACTCAGGATTTGCGAGCCAGGATTGAGGTTCTGGAGGGGCGAGTCCAGGCTCCTGCCGTGGCCCCGAGTTCTGGGATTCCCAAGTTGCCTCCTTTTCGTTTTGGTGGTGAACGTGAAAAATTCAGGGGATTTGTTAATCAATGTAATCTTTTTTTTTCTGCACATGCTTCACAATTTCCTACTGAACGATCTAAGGTGCTTACTATAATTATGTTGCTTACCAACAAGGCTTTAATATGGGCAAACCCTCTGATTGAGACTGAGGATGATTGTTTGGATCACCTTGATGATTTTATTTCAGCCATGGGGCAGGTGTTTGATGACCCCAATCGAGGTGCAACAGCTGAAGCAGCCATATTAGCTTTGCGCCAAGGTAAGCACTCGGTAGCTGAATATGCCTTGGATTTCAGGAAATGGGCCCTTGATACCACATGGGACAATTCCGCCAAAAAATCTATTTTTCGAAAGGGGTTATCCCCATTGATTAAGGATGAACTTGCTCGTGCCGACCCTCCCACTGCGTTAGGTGACTTTATTAACTACTGCATCCGTATTGATACTCGTTTAACTGAACGCAGGCAAGAGAGATGGTTCGAAAGCAATCGTACTAATCTTTTCCTACCTTCCTCTCCAGCTAAGGAACCTCTGAATAGGATTACACGGGAACCTGAACCTGAACCCATGCAAGTAGACTCTTTACTACGACGGGTTAGTGATGCACGCAAGGAACATCGTTTTAAGGAGAATCTATGTTTTTATTGTGGTAAGTCAGGGCACTTTATTATTAACTGTCCCAGCCGTGCTCGCAAGACTACTGCAGCACTCATTCATTGTGAGTGTTGCGAGAGGGGATCTGTCAGGTCCGAGCCTCAGGCTCCAGAGAGAGCTGCAGCAACAGACCTTGATTTCTCGGACTTAAACTCCGTTACCTCTGAGGACGTTGATTGTGTAAATGCTGCCATCTTTCAAGTTTCCTCAGCAGTGTCCCAGCTGAGTTGTAAGAAAAACAATTCTCACTGTTTCCTTTCCATCAAACTCTGGGTTGACTCAGCCTGGGTGTCTAGCTCTGCTATGATCGATTCAGGTGCAAGTGGAAATTTTATGGATGTCTCCTTTGCTCTAAAACAGGGAATACGTTCAGTGAAGAAGGCTGCTCCAGTACAGATGGAAACTGTGGATGGCTCCCTGCTGACCTCTGGACCAGTGGATCAGGAAACAGAGCCTTTAAAGGTTCTTATGGGTAAAGATCATCAAGAGAAACTGTCCTTTATGCTTATCTCTTCTCCCCACTTTCCCATTATTCTAGGGCTACCATGGCTGCAGGCTCAGAATCCTACCATTAACTGGGAGACCAAGGAATTACATTTTCCAGAGAAACAGATGAGTCAAAAAATTTCAGCTTGCTCTGTTCCTAAAGGAACCATGTCAGTCCCTGAATTACCAGCTGAATACCAGGACTATGTGGATTTATGTGACAAGAAGAACGCTGACCAGCTTCCTCCTCACCGTCCATATGATTGTCCAATTGAATTATTGCCTGGAGCAGAGATACCTTTTGGTAAGATCTACCCCCTGGCGGGGCCCGAGCTGAAGGCTTTAAAAGAGTACATAGACGAAAATCTAGCCAAGGGCTTCATACGCCCCTCTTCATCTCCTGCAGGGGCACCCATATTCTTTGTAAAGAAGAAAGATGGATCCCTGAGACCATGCGTAGACTATAGGGAACTTAATAAGGTTACTATTAGAAACCGTTATCCATTGCCTTTAATCCCTGAGTTATTGGAGAGAGTGCGACATGCCAAAATTTTTTCTAAGCTAGATCTTCGTGGGGCCTATAACTTAGTCCGTATTAGACCTGGGGATGAATGGAAGACTGCATTCAGGTCACGCTATGGACACTTTGAATATCTGGTTATGCCTTTTGGTCTGAGTACCGCCCCAGCCACTTTCCAACACTTGGTGAATGACATCTTCAGGGATCTCTTAGATACATTCGTGGTAATTTATTTGGATGATATTTTAATTTTTTCTAACTCCACAGAGGAACATCATGGACATGTGAGAATGGTCTTGGAACGTCTAAGACAAAATCATCTTTACATCAAGCTTGAAAAGTGTGAATTCCATAAGACCGAAATTCAATTTCTGGGGTATGTACTGTCTACACAAGGAATTAGTATGGATGGAAGTAAAACCCAAGCCATCAATGATTGGCCAAGTCCTAGAAATGTGAAGGAGGTACAGCGCTTCATCGGGTTTGCAAACTTCTATAGACGTTTCATTAGAAATTTCTCTGAGGTAGTGTCACCTATCACCCAACTTACCCGGAAAGAGTCTAAGTTCTCCTGGACTCCCCAAGCCCAGGAAGCATTTTCCCGTCTAAAAGATAAATTTACCACTGCACCTATTCTAGTACATCCCAACCCAGAGCTTGCCTTCATAATAGAGGTGGATGCTTCAGACTGTGCCGTGGGAGCTATACTCTCTCAGAGAACAGGTGAGAAGAATGTCTTGCATCCCTGTGCCTTCTTTTCCCAGCAGTTATCTTCGGCTGAGAAGAACTACGATGTGGGCAATAGAGAGTTGTTGGCCATTATTGCCGCCTTCAAAGAATGGAGACACCTTCTGCAAGGAGCTGCACAACAAATAGTCGTTCTGACAGATCATCGTAATCTTGAGTTTATCAGGTCGGCTAAGTGCCTGACTCCTCGCCAGGCTCGCTGGAATCTTTTCTTAAACCAATTTAATTTTATTATTTCTTATAGACCAGGATCGCGCAATGGAAAGGCTGATGCACTCTCTAGGATTTACTCAGCAGAGACACGTCCAATTACTCCTCCTAAGACTATTCTTCCTGATTCTAGATTCCTAGGAGTGATTCATCATCAAGACCTAATTAAAGACATCAAGGAAGCATACCATGCGGATTCTTTTTTGGCTCAACCCCCAAGGGACGTAAGTCTTGTCTTTAAGAATGGTGTGTGGATTCTGGGACAACGTCTGTATATACCTGAAACAGTCAGATTGAGAGTATTGCAACTCATTCATGATTCCAAAATAGCCGGGCATAGAGGAATTCTAAAGACACAGGAATTTCTTTCTCGTTTCTTTTGGTGGCCCACTTGTAGGAAGGATGTTTTGGATTATGTCACTTCATGTGAGGTTTGTGCAAGATGCAAAACACCTCGCTCTTCACCAACTGGTCTGTTACAGCCTCTTCCCACCCCGTCCCGCCCGTGGGGATCCATTTCTATGGACTTCATTGTCGAATTACCAACCTCTCAAGGGAAGAACACTATTCTAGTGGTGGTTGATCGTTTAACAAAGGCAGCTCATTTTATCCCTTGTGTCGGCTTACCCACTGCAAAACAGACATCAGACTTGATGATTAAAGATGTGTTTCGCTTACATGGAGTACCGGATGAGGTTATTTCGGATCGAGGGGTGCAATTCACTTCTAGGTTTTGGCAAAATTTCTGTGCAGCATTGGACATTAAAGTAAACCTTTCTTCTGCTTTTCATCCCCAGACTAATGGACAAACCGAACGAACCAATCAAACCCTGGAGCAGTATCTCCGCTGCTTTATCTGCCACCTACAGGATGATTGGGTGGATCTACTTCCATTGGCTGAGTTCTCTTACAACAACTCTCAGAGTGCCTCCACTAAACAGTCTCCTTTTTTCTCTAATTTAGGTTATCATCCTAATATTCTACCACGATTTCCCATAGAGACGCCTTTGCCAGCAGTGGCTGAAAGAGTCACGACTTTACAGAAGAATATGGATCTTCTAAAGGAGAATCTGGAATCGGCTCAGGAAAGGTACAAGAAGGCAGCAGATAAATTTCGTAAACCTGCACCAGTTTTTAAGGTAGGAGACCTGGTCTGGCTGTCAACCAGAAATCTTAAGTTAAGGATTCCATCATCTAAGTTGGGACATAAGTACATTGGACCCTATAAAATCAGTAAGATTATAAGTGCCGTTGCTTGTCGTCTTCAATTGCCCAGAACTATGAGAATCCACCCTGTCTTTCATGTATCCCTACTAAAGGCTGCAACACCCAATACGTTTCCTGGACGTTCTTCTCCTTGCCCTGACCCAGTGCTAGTCGATGGTCAGGAAGAATTTGTGGTGGAAAGGATTTTAGATTCCAGGTTGTATAGAAATCAGTTACAATATCTGATCAAATGGCAGGGCTACCCAGTGGAGGACAACTCATGGGAGCCAGTCAATAACGTTAATGCTCCTCGCTTGCTCCGTCAGTTTCATCAGAGGTACCCACACAAGCCTGGTCTGAGGTCATCCGGAGGTTGCCCCTAAGGGGGGAGTAATGTAAGGTTCTGTATATCTGTTTCTGAAACTCAGTTTGTTCGTCGGCCATTTTGCTTTCTGTTTGCTGCAGCTATCTTGCCCTCAGTTAAAATGGAGTTTTCCAGCTTGCATGTTCCCGCCCTGATTCTCTCCGTTTGCTTCTTAAACAGCCACACCTCAGCAATCAGTGCTTCAGAATCTGGCCTGCAGTGAACCTGTGTTCTGACTCCTGAAGCCTTGGACTTTGTACTCCAGCCATTTCTACTGAGAAACTCTGGAGCTCTTGTGGACTCTGAACTCTGCTCTTGAAAGCCTCACGGTTGCATGGACTTGCGGTAACATAGAAGAAGATCTGAATCTGTTGTGGAGAGTTATTGATGAACTTAGATTACTTTGGCCTGCTGTATCTCCTGCTTCTGTGTTTGCAACCTGTATGTTTATTTTTGCCAATTTGTATGAAGCAATACAAGACTTTCTTTTTCAACCTGTGTCTCAAGTATTTTCATCGCACCCAAGCACAAGACGCTATATGAACTGTATCACATACATTACAGTATGTTTCACAACTTCCATGCTCTTCACCTTTTTAACTTCTGCCACACTTTCTCCTTCATAATCTTCAGCAGCATCATCTTTTTCATCAAATTATTTTTCATCTTCACCTTATTTATCTTCTTCTTAAACTTCTTGCTATTCATCTTTTTGTTAACAGTACTCACATTCTTCTTATTAAACTATTATTCTTCTTCATATTCTACTTCTTCATCTTCTTCCTATTCATCTTCATCATATTCTTATTTGTGACAGAGATTCCTGTACTTGTAATCTGTAAAAGTATGAATTTTTCATCCTTCCGTTCTTGCTGTCACCAAAGATTTAAATTACAACAGTGTTTGTCCGCGTTCAGTTTAGCCTGCAGCAGCAGCAGGCCTTTTCCAGGGGCACCACGAGGAGGAACGGACTCACCCCCATACACTGCTTAGTCTTCTTCTGCTTATAATTTAGAGCATATATTTAGCTCTTAATTTTGGTCTTATACTTCATGTTCTTCTGCTTTTTGATCTTCTGCTTATTGTTCTTCTGTCTCTTGTTCTGTATCTTGTAGTTTGTCTTAACCTTCTTTTGTCCTGTTGGTGATCTTCTTCTGGGTAATCTTTTATTTGTTCTTTGTGATGGTGTTCAGGCTGGTTGGCTTGATGCTCGTCGTCCTTGTGGTCGTCGTCATCTTCGGGGTGGTCTCCAAGGTCGTCGTCGTCGTCCTCTTCAGGGTCCTCGTCTTCAGGGTCCTCGTCTTCGGGCTCGTCGTCTTCTTCGGTGTGGTCATCAGGGTCGTCGTCTTCATTGTTGGTGATCCATAGTTATTAACCAAAAAAACATTTAAAAAATCTTCAATTTGGAAATGTAGCTGAAGGTACAAGAAGGCTGACTAACTTCCGAGAACCAGCTGACGTTACTGGAACCCGGACGGGTATCAGATGGTACAAGAGACAATGGAAGTAACGAGGACCAGCTGACTGTGCTGGAACCCGGAGGGGCAGCAGAAGGAAAAGAGCCAATGGCACAACCGAGGACCAGCTGGCGTTACTGGTACACGGTTACTAAGCAGGAGGTACCTGTGCTCCAAAACACTACCAAGGACTAGCAGACGTTGCTGGAACTCGGATACCGAGATGGAGGCACCTAGGCCAAAGGCACTGCGGAGAACCAGCTGACGGTACTGGAACCCGGACGGGTAGCAGATGGTACAAGAGCCAATGGAAGTAACGAGGACCAGCTGACTGTACTGGAACCCGGAGGGGCAGCAGAAGGAAAAGAGCCAATGGCACAACCGAGGACCAGCTGACGTTACTGGGACACGGTTACTAAGCAGGAGGTACCTGTGCTCCAAAGCACTACCAAGGACCAGCAGACGTTGCTGGAACTCGGATACCGAGATGGAGGCACCTAGGCCAAAGGCACTGCGGAGAACCAGCTGACGGTACTGGAACCCGGACGGGTAGCAGAAGGTACCCATGGAAATTTAAGTTGACAGGCCTCGAGCCGGCCGCAGTTACCGAATCCCACAGTCCTACAGTGGGTGATTGTCCTATTGTCACAACGGAAACAGCCTTTATTTACATATCCCGCAGCACACATAGGAAGCACCTAAACTGCAGGCAACATAGAGTCGGCTAACCCGACCGCAACACGACAGGACAACTTATTGGAGGCTAAGTGACGTTTACACCGACAGGAAACAGCTGGCGTGCTGTAACCAGTCTGGGCAGGAGTGAGTACCCGTGCCAATTACACTTCTGAGCAACAACTGGCGGTGTTGGAGCCCAGGGATGAGAGGAGAACAGAGTGGAGGCAGCAGGACTTTTTGCCGTTCACACAGCAGGGGAACAGCTGACATTACTGAACCCCAGTAACACAGGAGCAAGTGTTGACTGTGCTAACAGCACTTCCGAGCAACAACTGGCGGTGTTGGAGCCCAGGGATGAGAGGAGAACAGAGTGGAGGCAGCAGGACTTTTTGCCGTTCACACAGCAGGGGAACAGCTGACATTACTGAACCCCAGTAACACAGGAGCAAGTGTTGACCGTGCTAACAGCACTTCCGAGCAACAACTGGCGGTGTTGGAGCCCAGGGATGAGAGGAGAACAGGGTGGAGGCAGCAGGACTTTTTGCCGTTCACACAGCAGGGGAACAGCTGACATTACTGAACCCCAGTAACACAGGAGCAAGTGTTGACCGTGCTAAGAGCACTTCCGAGCAACAACTGGCGGTGTTGGAGCCCAGGGATGAGAGGAGAACAGGGTGGAGGCAGCAGGACTTTTTGCCGTTCACACAGCAGGGGAACAGCTGACATTACTGAACCCCAGTAATACAGGAGCAAGTGTTAACCGTGCTAACAGCACTTCCGAGCAACAACTGGCGGTGTTGGAGCCCAGGGATGAGAGGAGAACAAGGTGGAGGCAGCAGGACTTTTTGCCGTTCACACAGCAGGGGAACAGCTGACATTACTGAACCCCAGTAACACAGGATCAAGTCTTGACTGTGCTAACAGCACTTCCGAGCAACAACTGGCGGTGTTGGAGCCCAGGGATGAGAGGAGAACAGGGTGGAGGCAGCAAGACTTTTTGCCGTTCACACAGCAGGGGAACAGCTGACATTACTGAACCCCAATAACACAGGAGCAAATGTTGATCGTGCTAACAGCACTTCCGAGCAACAACTGGCAGTGTTGGAGCCCAGGGATGAGAGGAGAACAGGGTGGAGGCAGCAGGACTTTTTGCTTTCACACAGCAGGGGAACAGCTGACATTACTGAACCCCAGTAACACAGGAGCAAGTGTTGACCGTGCTAACAGCACTTCCGAGCAACAACTGGCGGTGTTGGAGCCCAGGGATGAGAGGAGAACAGGGTGGAGGCAGCAGGACTTTTTGCCGTTCACACAGCAGGGGAACAGCTGACATTACTGAACCCCAGTAACACAGGAGCAAGTGTTGACTGTGCTAACAGCACTACCGAGCAACAACTGGCGGTGTTGGAGCCCAGGGTCAAGGAGGATGTTTAAATACTAGATCAAGTATTTTCCTTGTTACGTGTCAATTAAAAATGTCTATACTCCAAACAAGAGAAATATAACCTTTAGTACCATAAGATGATGATTTTACTTTAAAAAATCAATATAAATTAAGAATTGACAAACATAAACGCATACATTAACATGTTGAAAAGCAATGCAAACACAAAAAAAATTGGTTAAGTAATCTGCTATACGGTTTTAAATAAAAGCATACAAGTACATATCAGAATCCATTAATGATAGATAAGTAACAGTATGTACACCATTTTTATTGTATAGACAATGAATGTCTGACTTCAAAACATAATCAGCATTACAAGTTATCTGTGACATTCATAAAACTTGACATTTGCAGAATAATATCACTAAACAGTTTATAAAAATATATAAAATTTCCATCATGTAATACTGATAATATGTGGCAATCATTTATATTAACAAACATAACCTTTAAAAAGTGCATAGTGCATAGTGAAAATAGCTACCGTATATACTCGTGTATAAGCCGACCCGTATATAAGCCGACCCCCCTAATTTTGCCACAAAAAACTGGGAAAACGTATTGACTCGTGTATAAGCCGGGTGTATAAACTGCCCTCCTGCTCTGTGCTGCCCCCGTCCTGCTCCTTGCTCCCCCATCCAGCTCTGTGCTCCCCTATTCTCCTCTGTACTCCACCCCTCCTGCTCCGTCCTCCGCTGTGCTCCCCCATTCCTTCTCCGTCCTCCTGTGCCCCCCCTGTCCTGCTCCATGCTTCCCCCGTCCTTCTCCATGCTTCCCCATCCACCGTTCTCCCCCCCGTCCTGCTCCATGCTTCCCCGTCCTCCGTTCTCCTCCCCGTCCTCCTCCATGCTTCCCCCATCCACCGTTCTCCCCCCCTGTCCTGCTCCATGCCTCCCCCGTCCTCCGTTCTCCTCCCTGTCCTCCTCCATGCTTCCCCCGTCCTGCTCCATGCTTCCCCCATCCACCGTTCTCCTCCACGTCCTGCTCGTGCTCCTTGTCCTCTCCTCCATCATACTCACCCCTCCCCGTGCCATCGCTGAACTTGCCTGCAATCCTGCAGCTCTCCCCGGCTTCCTTCAGCTCTCCAGCGCTGAGCGGTAATGTAATACCGCTCATTAAGGCCATGAATATGGAGGCGACGCCCATGGGAGTGGCGTCGCGTCCATATTACATGACCTTAATGAGCGGGTATTACATCACCGCTCAGCGCTGGAGAGCTGAAGGAAGCCGGGGAGAGCTGCAGGATGGCAGGCAAGTTCAGCGATGGCACGGGGTGGGGTGAGTATGATCCCAGCCACCGGCTCCTGCCGCGGCACCCCCTACCCCGCTGGTTTCTGCCCTATGACTCGTGTATAAGCCGAGGGGGCATTTTCAGCACGAAAAAAGGTGCTGAAAATCTCGGCTTATACACGAGTATATACGGTATTTATGCCTGACTGTGGACTTGCAAGCATGACAATGGATAGATAAGGTATATATAGATGAGACTGCATAGCCACAGATGGTGAATGGCGATGTAATACTGTACCTCAATAAAGTGTGCGTCACTACTACATCCTTTTTTTTATATAGCTTTATAAACAGGGTACGTGCATGTATGCTTGCGCCTCTGTTTGGACGCACAGACTGGCTTCCTGCTGTGACGCGTTGGGTATTGGAGCGTCTGTGCATCTTTTGACGCAGACTAACATTCACGTTGCTCATCGTTCATCATCGCAAGCGTACCGACAACACAAAGGCGTTGTCATGACTCCTTTACTCAGTAAACATGCACCTATGATGAAACATACACGCATGTGCCCTATTACATAAGAAGCTACAAGAAAAACGCATGTGAGGTGTGACACAGCTGTTTTGTTAAGGTACAGTATTATATCGACATTGTACAGGTGTCGCTATTCAGTCTGATAACTAGATATCATTCACCTTTTCTATCAGTTGTCATTGTTTCAGCACCACTTGCAGGTATATATTTTGCTATTGTGACTATGCACTATTGACTTTAACAAGGTAATGCATGTTTTTGTTACCGATTATCATGTTTACATGATGGACCTTTATGATATGGGCTGTTAACTTTCTAATTAAATATTTATTTTTTAAAATGACACAAATATAAGTAATGTTGAAGAGGAATATTCCTACATCCATTGTTTGCACAATATTACAGGTGTACATCACGTCCCTTAATCAACATTGGATTATTATATTTACTTGTATGCTTTTATTTAAAAGCCAAGAACACTGAAGTCTAACCTTCGCACTGCAGCTGTTGTCAAAGTTCAACCCACATTATGCACTTCCAACATTGCAGCATTTGAGTCATGATGTGAGTTGGATTTGTCTAAGCTATGGAGTGACAAGGTTGACCATCAGTATCCTATAGCATAAGTAGGCTTTTGTGTTAGCATTTGTGTTCGACATGTGCATATCTGCAATAATATGTCACAATTATTTTGTTACAGATTCGTGACAAAGACTAATCATTTTATAGTTTTGAAGCTGACGTTTCACTTGTTTACAGCTTAGAAATCAGGGTGTAGCCTCATATCTATGTGTAGCACTAGCCACTTTGACATGTCATGTTTTTTTCACCATGTGTAGGTAGCTAGCAGTAATTTTTGCCGGACACACAGCTGGGGAACAGCAGGCGTTACTGAACCCCACAAACACATCAGCGTTTTTTTTTCATCTGTGCATCCAACACTTCTGAGCAGCAACTGGCGGTGTTGAAGCCCAGGGTCAAGGAGGGTGTAGGCAGAGGCCTAGTATGAGATGTTTGAAGTTTAATTTGTAGTTAGCAGCAGTAATTTTTGCCAGACACACAGCAGGGGAACAGCAGCCGTTACTGAACCCCACAAACACATCAGCGTTTTTTTTTTCATCTGTGCATCCAACACTTCTGAGCAGCAACTGGCGGTGTTGAAGCCCAGGGTCAAGGAGGGTTTTGAAATAAAATATTGAGTTATTGCTTTGTTACGTGGCCATTGCAAATGTATGTACTTCAAACAAGAATAAATGAAGTTTTACTAGGACAATAAAATGATGAATTTCAATTCCAAGAATAAAAATAAACACCCTGCAAATAGAAACGCATCTAAGCACATGGCAACAAGAAACGGAACAACACACCACCCAAAAATTAGTTTACAAAATATAGTGTTGTAAATTTAAGAATAAAAGTCCATTTTTGTATTTAGGAATAATGCGTAAGGAACGCTATGTTAAACCATAACATAGTGAAGACAATGGATTTTGTAATAGTCACTCATCATCATCATTGCAATTTATATGTGACAGTCACACACATTTCAATTATTTAAGTTAAGAAAATTGTTACTTTGGACAGCATGTATGACATGTCCAGCATGGACTCATCAATGTGATGACGCAATAATGTACGATAAAAAATAACCATTTAAAAAAACATTATGCATTGTCACAATTTAAGTGTGTGCCTGCAAGTGTAGGTGAAACAAAGGCTACGGATAGCAAAGGTATATTCTATGTCTGTATCAGACAGTGGACAGCCTCTGATGGGTAATGGCAATGTTATACTGTACGTCAATAAAGTCTGCGGCTGCAATCATGCATTTTTTGCTTGTACAGTGTTGAAGAGGGTAAAAGCATGTCTGGTTGCGCAAGGCTTTATCCGTCAACACTACCTTCCTAGTGTCACGCGTAGGGTAGGGTAGCGTGTGTCTATTATATGACTCTCTATAAAATGTGACCTTACGCAGCGTTATTCTGCCCTAGGGACGCCAAAAATACGACAGCAGTAATCATTTACTGTATAATACTCCACCTATGAGCAACAAAAAAAACACGTTCCCTCTTTAACAATCTACAAGACAAACAAGCATGATGGTTGACGCTGCCTTTATTGAGGTACAGTATTAGATCGACATTGTCCATGACTAACTATGCACTGTGATACCTATATACCATTATTAATTTATATCTGTTGTGGTTGTTTCACCAGCACTTGCAGGTATAACTACCTATTGTCAGTATGCATGATGCACTTTGTAGATGTAATAATTTATTATTGCACATTATTACCAGGTTTAGATGCTGGCCATTTCATATATGGTGTGTGAAGTTACAGTTGGCATCAGTCTGTGTATTTTATTATGTCTGTCATAATTATAACTCGTGAGGATGATGATGATGATGTTTATGATTCGTACATCCATTGACTGCATTATCTTACAGGTACAGATAAAGTTCCTTAAAAAGCATTAATTGATAAGTATGAAATGTACTTTTATGCATTAATTTCAAAAAGTGAACACTATGTTTTAATTTTTGTTACCATTTATAATAGACATGTGCAGATATGCCCTGTGATGACAAATTATTATTTGTCCATTTTTCTTATAAAAATTTATCATTCTAGGCCTGGAAAACTTCAAACTTTCCTGTTTTAAGCATAACAATCAGGGTGACGGCTCTTCCCTATTTAGAGCATATTCGACATGGGTTTTTCTGTGCATGTGTAGGGAACAGGAGACTTCTTGCCGGACACACAGCAGGGGAACAGCTGGCGTTACTGAACCCCACTAACACTATAGCTTGTGTATTGGTCTGTGGACACGACACTTCTGAGCAGCAACTGGCAGTGTTGTAGCCCAGGGAGTAGAGTTCAGGTGGTAGAAAGATGAACATAACAGGAGACATGGATAACGTTGCCAATCAGTTATTTAATCGGAAACCGGACAGGCAAATTCAGGCGAGATCCATGCCTTGTTCATTATCAGAAAAGTAAGCCGGTCTACATTATCGGAGGATAGTCGCATGCGACGGTCTGTTAGTACACCACCTGCAGCACTAAAGACGCGCTCCGATAATACACTGGCAGCAGGGCAAGCCAGCACCTCCAATGCATACTGGCTAAGCTCTGGCCATGTATCCAGCTTAGAGACCCAAAACTTGAATGGGGAAGAGCCATCTGGGAGTACACTGAGAGGGCAAGACATGTAGTCTGTCACCATCTTACGGAAACGTTGCCTCCTGCTGACTGGAGCCGTCTCGGATGGTGTAGACATTGGTGGCGCTGCCACAAAACTTCACCACATTTGGAACATACTGGTCTTGCCCTGTGCAGAGGCGCTGCTTGTGCTCCCTCTTGTTGCAGAGCTGTCTCCACTGCCTCGACGCACAGAGCTGCTTTGTAAAGCAGTAGCAGCAGCAGTGCTCTCGGCTGGAATGGAGAACATTATGGATTGCACCAGTGTGTCTTGGTACTCCCGCATTTTACGCTCCCGGTTCAACGGTGTGATGAGGCTTTGTAAGTTGTCCCGGTAGCGAGGGTCTAGGAGGGTGTACACCAAATAATCAGACGTGGTGAGAATGTGGGCGATGCGGCGGTAGTTTCTCAGGCACTGCAGCATGAAATCAACCATGTGCTGCAGACTCCCAACTGGACAAGAAACGCTGTCCCCTGCAAGATGCGTCATCTCTGCCTGCTCTGCATCACCCCACCCTCGCTCTACATACTGACTAGAGCGTTGTGTACCTCCCTCTGGAGTGATGTCTTCCTCCTCCATTGACTCCTCCTCATCCTCCTCACAAAGTGAGCCCTGCCCAGCCCTTTGTGAGGAACCACGTTGCGCTGACTGTCCAGAAGGTGATGGAATTTGTGACTCCTCATCCTCCACCTCTTCCAAAACCTCATCCCTTAGTGCTTGCAGTGTTTTTTGAAGCAGGCAAATAAGGGGGACAGTCAGGCTGACTAGTGCGTGCATCATCTGCACTCGCCATCCGCGTTGACTCATCAAACGCACGCAAAACGTGGCAGATGTCCTTCATAGAGGCCCACTCAGTAGTGGTGAAGTGTGAACGGCGCAAATTGCGAGTTGATTGCGTCTGATGCAGCTGATACTCCATTACTGCTGGCTGCTGCTCACACAACCGCTCCAACATATGTAACGTGGAATTCCACCTGGTGGGTACGTCACATATGATGCGATGTTCAGGAAGGCGAAATCTGCGTTGCAGAGCTGCAATGCGCGATCTGGCCATGCTGGAACGTCGCAAGTGAGCGCACTCTAGGCGGACCTTGTGCAGCAGTGCATCAAGATCCGGATAGTCCCTCAAAAAACTCTGCACGATCAAGTTGAGCACATGTGCCAGACATGGTATGTGAGTGAGGTTGCCAAGGCCCAGAGCTGCCACCAGATTTCGGCCATTGTCACACACTACCAAGCCTGGCTGGAGATTCGCTGGCAAAAACCACACGTCGCTCTCTTGCTTGATAGCATTCCAGAGCTCCTGCGGTGTGTGGCTTCGATTCCCCATGGAAATTAATTTCAGGACGGCCTGTTGACGTTTGGCCACGGCTGTGCTCATATCGGTCGCAACAGGTAAGCGTTCACGGGTCCATGTGGAGGTAGACCGTGACGGCTCCTGCAGCGATGATTCTGAGGAACTGGAGTAGGAGGAGGAGTCAATGTGTACAGACTGGATTCCTGCAATCCTTGGAGTTGGCAGAACACGTACAGCGCCACTCGCAAGATCTGTACCCGGCTCCACAACATTGACCCAATGGGCAGTGAGGGAAAGGTATCGTCCCTGGCCATGGGTACTGGTCCACGCATCGGTGGTCAGGTGGACCTTGCTACTGACGGCGTTTAGTAGCGCATGTTTAATTTTTCCCTCAACATGCTTTTGCAGACCAGGGACGGCTTGCCTGCTGAAATAAAATCGGCTTGGCACATTGTATTGTGGGACTGCCAATGCCATTAAGTTAGGGAAACTGTCAGTCTACACCAGCCTGAATGACAGCATTTCAAGGGACAGGAGTTTTGCAAGGCCAGCATTTAGAGCCTGTGCTCGTGGATGGTTTGCCGAGTATGGCCGTCTTTTATCCCATGCCTGTGCTACCGATTGCTGTTTTGTGGCCTGGGAGTGTGAGGATGACAGGGAACTTGCAGCTGTGGGTGGAATAACACTGGGTCTCTGGACAACAGTGACAGAGGTTCTTCCATGGCGATCCTGTGAGGAAGCCGAACCAGCTGTGTGTGAGCTGGAGGTAGAGGCTCCAGCACGAGCTGAAGATGTAGGTGCTGCTGTAGGTTGGCCTACATCTCCAGTGTGTCTTTGTAACTCAACCACATGCTTTGTCCGCACATGTTTCCACATATTTGTGGTATTGAGGTTACTGACACTTTTACCTCTTTTTACTTTTTGATTACACAGCTTGCATTTGACATAGCAAATATCATCTGCAATTGTGTCAAAAAAGGACCACGCAGTGCAAGTCCTAGGAGCGCCCGTTTTGGCTTTTGGAAGAGAACTGCTCCGAACGGGTGCCAAACTGGAGGCTACAGGCAACCGAGTCTGCAGCCTACCTCTCCCTCCTGTTTGGACCGTTGGGGCAATCTCTTCCTCAGAGCTGCTCCCACCACCTTCCTGTTCCTCACGCCATGTTGGGTCTTGGACCTCATCATCTCCACTACCCTCTTCCAACACCTGCTGCTGTTGGGTGGTCTGGCCAGCACCATGCTCAACAGAAACTGGCACCTGAGTCTCATCATCATCAGATGCGTTCTGCGGTGTGCTGACCATCGGCACTGGCTCACCCGCCTCTTCAGATTCAGAGAGACACAGCTGTTGCGCATCACTGCATACTCCCTCTTCTTCACATTCCAGAATGCTGCTTGGCTGGGCCCCTGTTTGCAAGCCAACAGATTCTGAGAACAGAAGCAGAGACTCAGCTGGCTCCTGTACAGAGCTCTCTGACTGCCTGGGCAATTTGGCAGGGGGTGAAGAGACAGATGGTTGTTCAACAGTGCTGTGGTCCTGAGAGGAGGTGGAAGCAATTGAAGTCGATGCATTGGCTGCCATCCAACCAACAACGGCTTCAATTTGTTCTTCCCGCAGCAGGGGGTACGCCGACCTCCTACAAAAGTGCGCATAAAGGGACGCTCACGGGGAAAACTGGTGGATGCTGTGTCACTGGGGGTGGCAGCAGCCACAGAATCCCCACGTCCTCTCCCTGCTGAAACTCCACGGCCACGACCACGTGCCTTACTCCCTGCCTTCTTCATCTTGGTAGATTGATAAAGAAAGTCAGAAAAGTTATAAGGCCTAAGTGTGGTTATTCCTCAGAGACTGCAGTGAACACTGCAGACAACTGTTCACTAGCTGTGAAAGGCCCCTTTGTGTGCTTCTATAGTGTTTGCAACCAATGTATTGTATACGGATGGAAGCGCGTCACACTAATAGATTTGAGTTTTTTGAAATAGAATGGAGCAGCACCAATTAGAGAAAAATGTCAAGGATGAGGCAGTGACACACGCTCAGCAGACTACAACCAGCAGTGGTTGAAGAACTAACTGGAGCGTGATCTGCACTCAAATAATGAAAACCTCACAGACTACAGTGAACACTGCACACAACTGTTCACTAGATGTGAAAGGCCAATTTGTGTACTTCTATATTGTTTGCAACCAATGTATTGTATACGGATGGAAGCGCGTCACACTAATAGATTTGAGTTTTTTGAAATAGAATGGAGCAGCACCAATTAGAGAAAAATGTCAAGGATGAGGCAGTGACACACGCTCAGCAGACTACAACCAGCAGTGGTTGAAGAACTAACTGGAGCGTGATCTGCACTCAAAAAATGAAAACCTCACAGACTACAGTGAACACTGCACACAACTGTTCACTAGCTGTGAAAGGCTCCTTTGTGTACTTCTATAGTGTTTGCAACCAATGTATTGTATACGGATGGAAGCGCATCACACTAATAGATCACTGTTAATTTCAATTGAATGGAGCAGCACCAATTCCACAAAATAAAAAAAAAGAGTCAGTGAGTGACACATGCAGATGACTACAAACAGCATTGGATGCAGAGCAAACTGCAGTGTCACCTGCACTCAAACACACACCTTGCACAGAGCTGTGAAAACAACACTGCAAGGAAAAAGGATGATTTACAAAGCGGTTTCTCAAATAGCCTGCGTACAGAACAATTCACAAAAACGCTATCTGTAACTGTCCCTCAGAGTCAGCAGAGCAGCGTTCTGTCCCTAACTGAATTCACAGCACAGTGAAGCTAAAATGGCGGCGGCGCCTTTTATAGTGCATTCTGACATAATTTCAGCAGCCAATCACAGCCATGCCATTAGTTAACATGACCGCAGCATTACAGGATGTGCCCAACTTCTTAGGAATCCTCACTGGCTGAATAAAATCACACTGCCTCTCAAAGAATTATGGGAACTTCCGATTCCGGTATACGATATAGGAAATGTATCGGAACTAAGTATCGGAATTCCGATACGGCGAATATCGGCCGATACCCGATACTTGCGGTATCGGAATGCTCAACACTACGGATAATGCTTCCAGTCACTTTGCCACCACCACCACCCTGTCTTCCACACAGTCAAGTCTCAGTAGCCGTGAGTCTGGATCGCATATTCCTCACTCTGATCCTCTTTCCTCCCACCAAGCCGAGTGCCTAGAGACAACAGATCCCACACTTGGACACTCCAAAAGCTGTTCATTTTTCCATTTATACATTCGGGCCTCTCGCCTGGTCCACTTGAAGCAGGGCAAAAGGAGATCGAATGTAGCGATGCCCAAATATTTAAGCAGCCACACGAAGGTGATGGTGGGAACGTGTCACAAGAGGTAAACAATGATGAGACACAATTGACAGAAAGTCAGGAGGAGGACCAGGGTGCGGAAGTGGAAGACGAGGAGGTGGATGATATAATAACTGACCCAACCTGGCAGGAGGACATAGAGAACAAGGACAGCAGCACACAGGGGGAAGGAGGACTAGCACGACAACAGGCAGGAAGAAGCAGTGTGGTGGCCACAGACAGAAGGCGGGAAACCATTCCCCGTAACACCAACATGATGGAAGTTGCCAGTACAACTGTTATGTCTCCCTGAGTCTTGTTGTTTTTTAAAGACTCTGCCGATAACCCCAAAAAGGCCATTTGCACTACCTGCCAGGCCACCATCAGCAGGGGTAGCAAATCTAACAGCCTGACTATCACCAGCATGATCAGGCACATGGCAGCAAAGCACCCAACTTTATGAGTCGAACCCCAGGGTCTAGGAACAGTGTCTGCGGGTGACACCACTGCTTATTCTGCTGTTGTGCATGCAAGCCAATCCCCTGTCCATGGTGCATGCAAAGATGCCTCCTGCCCTGCACCTGTTGTTGCACACACTCAATTAGCACCATCAGCAAGCACGTCCACATCCTTGTCCCAGCGCAGCGTTCTGTTGTCCAAACCCGAGTCCTTGGAATGGAAGCGCAAATACACAGTCAGCGCCCCACAGGCCATACTACTCAATTCACACATTTTGCAACTGCTTGCGCTCGAAATGTTGCCTTTTAGGCTTGTGTAGACGGAAGCTTTCCGCAACCTGATGGTGGCGGCCGTCCCTTGGTATTCGGCCCTAGCCGCCACTATTTCTCCTGGTGTGTCATTTGTGCATTACACAAGCACGTGTCCCACCCTCAACAATGCAGTTACTGGGGAAGTCCACATAACAACTGACACAAGGAGAAATGCTTGTGGGCAGTAACGGTACAACTCACTGACGGCATAACAGAGTGCAAGTCAAGACCCAGTAGGACCTTGGGATGAAACATGTCCTCCCGCTGCTGAAGATTGCGGACTCTAGGTCAATAAGGGTTGCCCCCACAGTTTACAGCTCTTACACCTTATTCTCCTCCTCCCCTTCAGCCTCCATCTCCAAAATGACTACATCAGTCACAAGCTGGAAGCACTGCAGCCCTGCCTCAGCCAAGCAGCAACAGGCTGTGCTGAAGCTAATATGCTTAGGTGACAAACTGAACAAAGCTGAAGAGTTGTGGACAGCTCTGAAAGAGCAGGCAGATATGTGGCTGACATTTCTACACCTACAGCCAGGCATGGTCTTGTGTGACAATCCCTGGAACCTAGTGGCGGCTCTGAAGCAAGGCGAGCTCACAAACGTACTATGCCTGGCCCATGTGCTTAACCTCATGGTTCAGAGGTTTCTCAAAACCTACCCTGAGCTTCCGGATCTGCTTGTCAAAGTACGCCACCAGTGTACCCATTTTAGAAAGTCAGATACAGCTTCCGCCGCCCTTGCCGTGCTTCAGCAGCATTTGCAGCTTCCTACTCACCAACTGGTGTGTGAGGTCCCCACACATTGGAACTCTACACTGCAAATGTTGGGAAGAATTTGTGAGCAGAAGGGGGCCGTTGTTGACTACCAGCATCAACAAGGCCAAATCTTTGAGTACTCCACCAAGATGATGAGCAGCAATGATGCCATAATTAGCATCACCATCCCACTTCTTTGTTTTCTGAAACACTCTTTGCTCACAATCAAAGAGGATGCATTGCAGGCGGAGAACGATGAGATGGAGCAAGGAACCAAACAGGGTGATTACACAAAGCCCAGCCTCATCTCATTCCAATGTGGACTGGGTGACAATGCGGAAGATGAGAAGGAAGAACATGAGCTAGTTTCATGCGCTATAGACAGTACTACCTGCACATCTGTCATACCGTCTGTTCAACATGGATGGCCTGAGGACAGGGATGAGGAGGAGAAAGTGGAGAGCATGGGCAGTTGTCCTCTTGGTGAGGGCATGGAATTCTTGCCTGTTAGCAGTCTGGCACGCATGGCTGAGTTTATGCTACACTGCCTTTCCCGTGACCCTCGCGTTCTCAAAGTTTTGGATGACAGTCATTACTGGTTGGTGACACTTCTAGACCCACGCTACAAGGAGAACTTTCTGTCTCTTATTCCCAAGGCGTACAGGTCTGCTAAAATGGGGCAGTACCAGAAGGCCCTTGTTAAAAAAAATTCCCATCTGAAAACATTGGCGGCAGAAGCCACAGTTCTTTGGACAACCAAGGAGTACAGGCGCGAGAGACACAAATCCAATGTAGCAGAAGCAGAGGTACACTGTCATTGTTCTGGGAGAGTTTTCTCAGACCCTACTATCTCACAGGCCCTGAGGCGCGGGGTACTCTCACAAGGAGTGCAAAGTTTGGGAAGATGTTGAGGGAGTACCTTCCAGACCGTACCGATGTGATTTTGGCTATTTGCTGTTGTCCCGGTTCTTCTCCTGTTGTGTTTTGGTCGCTGAGGAGAATAAGCAAAAACGGCAATACACCAGAGAGGCTGGAACCTATTGGATTGCAGTACCCTGAACTAACCACACAACTAGAGGTAGCCGTGGAGCGTTCCTACATTGATCCTAGACGCCTCGTCACAGTCTGAGAGATAACTACACCTAAAGGCAGAAAGATGAAAGCTATCTGCCCCGGAGCAGATCCCCAAAGAAAATAGGAAGCCCCCAAACATGTAATGGCAGTTAGACAAGAAGAAGCACGGACACAGACAGAAAATAGAATGAGCAAACGCTGGGGCCCAATCTGTCTAAACAGAAAAGTACAGGAAAGGATACTCACTGCAATTCAAAAAACCCTAAAAAAATACCAACTCTTCTGATTGCGAAAACACCTGAGATCACACGATCTCTACCACCTAAAATCAGATCTCTGGTGTAACAAAACTAAGCCGCAGCCACTGAAAAAACAGGAAAAAGCAAATGAACAAATAACAGTGGCTTCAGATAAACTGCGAGGAGCACAAGCACCCGGAGGGGACCTGGCTGACCTCCACAGAAGTGCAGGGACCAATGCAAAAAGCATGCACAAAAATAAAAGCAGAAAATATCTTATCTGATAGCAGAAGATGCAGGCAAGACTCAGCAAACTTCCAAATGAACCAGGAACCACAATTGAGACAAGAACAATTGATCACCGGCAACAATCATGAGAGGGAACCTCCCTTATATCAGACCAGTCAGCGATCCCAGATTGCCATTCCTCGCTGAAAGGCTCAGTACTGTCTGTAACCACCAGAGGGAGCCTCTGCTCAGAAACCGTCTCCAGCACATTCATAACAGTAACCCCCCTTGAGGAGGGGTCACCGAACCCTCACTTGTGCAACCATGCCGATCAGGATGAGCTCAGTGATAGGCACGGATCAGTCTCCTAGCATGGATGTCCGAAGCAAACACCCAATAATTGTCCTCCTGACCATAACCTCTCCACTTAACCAAATACTGGAGTTTCTGTCTAGAAAAACGAGAATCCAATATTTTCTCAACCACATACTCCAGATTGCCCTCAACCAAAACAGGGTCAGGAGGTGCAGCAATAGAAACCACTTGCTCGACAAACCTCTTCAATAAGGACTTGTGGAACACGTTATGGATCTTAAATGTCCTTGGAAGAAGCAAACGGAAGGAAACAGGATTAAGAATCTCCATGATCTTATAAGGTCCAATGAACCTAGGCTTAAACTTTGGAGATGCAACCCTCATAGGGATATTTCTTGAGGACAACCAAATCAAGTCCCCCACTTTAAACCGAGGACCATCAGTCCTATGCCGGTTGGTAAACCATTGGGCCTTCTCCTGAGAGAGAGACAACCTCTCCACTCCCTGGTCTCAAATCTGCTGCATTCGCTCCACAACAGAGTCAACACCCAAAGAAAATCGAAAAATGGAGACATCAAGGTGGCAGAGCTAGCCCTATTATTAAGAGCAAACTCAGCCAAAGGCAAAAAAGAGACCCAGTCATCTTGATCAGCAGACACAAAACATCTCAAATAAGTCCCCAAGGTCTGGTTTGTTCTCTCGGTTTGTCCATTGGTCTGAGGATGAAAAGCAGAGGAGAAAGATAATTGAACACCAAGTTTAGAACAAAATGTCCTCCAAAATCTGGAAACAAACTGGACTTCTCTGTCAGACACAATGTTCTCCGGAATGCCATGTAACCGAACAACATGCTGAAGGAACAAAGGCACCAATTTGGAGGAGGAAGGTAACTTAGGTAATGGCACAAGATGTATCATCTTGGAAAACCTATCACAGATTACCCAGATAACAGTCATTCTCTGAGAAACAGGGAGGTCGGAAATAAAATCCATAGAGATATGGGTCCATGGCCTCTTGGGCACAGGTAATGGCATTAACAAACCACTAGAGCGAGAGCAAGGCTTGGAGTGAGAGCAAGTCCCGCAGGACTGCACAAATTCCCTGACGTCACGAGACAAAGTAGGCCACCAAAAGGACTGACTCACCAAGTCTCTGGTACCAAAAATCCCGGGATGACCAGCCAACACGGAACAATGAATCTCAGACATCACACTCTTCTTCCACCGGTCTGGGACTAACAATTTCCCAATAGGGCAGCGCTCAGGTTTATCCTCCTGACACCCTTCCAGAGCCAGTCTCAAATTGGACGAGATGGCGGTAAGAACTACACCCTCTTTCAAAATAACAGTAGGATCAGATAACTTAGGAGAGTCAGCAAAGAAACTCCTCGAGAGGGCATCCGCCTTAACATTCTTAGTGCCAGGAAGAAAAGAAACCACAAAATGAAAACATGTGAAAAACAAGGCCCACCTGGCCTGTCTAGGATTAAGTCGCTTGGCTGATTCGAGATAAACGAGATTCTTATGGTCCGTGAGGACCAACACCTGATGTTTGGCTCCTTCCAGCCAATGTCTCCACTCTTCAAAGGCCCACTTCATGGCCAATAACTCCCGATTACCCACGTCATAATTACGTTCAGTTGGAGAAAATTTTCGAGAGAAAAAGGCACAAGGGTTACTCTTAGAGGTCTCTGGATCTCTCTGGGACAAAACGGCACCTGCCCCAATTTCAGAGGCATCAACCTCCACCTGAAACGGTAGAGAAACAACAGGCTGCCGTAGAACAGGAGCAGAAGTGAATCTCTGCTTAAGTTCCTGAAACGCAGAGACTGCCTCAGGAGGCCAATTCACCACATCAGAACCCTTTTTGGTCAAATCAGTCAATGGTTTAACAATACCGGAGAAATTACCAATAAATTTACGATAAAAATTGGCAAAACCCAAAAATCTCTGAAGAGCCTTTAATGAAGTAGGTTGGACCCAATCACAGATGGCCTGAACCTTGACCGGGTCCATTTCAATAACAGATGGAGACAAAATGAATCCAGAAATGAGACCTTTTGTATGCCAAAAAGACACTTTGATCCCTTCACATACAGTGCATTCTCTCTCAAAATCTGGAACACAGTCCGAACATGTTTCACATGAGAGTCCCAGTCATTGGAAAAAATCAAGATATCATCCAAATAAACAATCAGAAATTTATCCACAAAATCCCTGAAAATATCATTCACGAAAGATTGGAAGACGAAAGGAGAATTAGTGAGCCCAAAGGTCATCACTAGGTACTCAAAATGCCCCTCTGACGTATTAAACGCCGTCTTCCATTCATCCCCGTGCTTAATGCAAATAAGGTTATACGCCCCCCTGAGGTCAAGCTTGGTAAACCAACTAGCTCTTTTCACCCTGGAAAACAGGTCAGAAATCAAGGGTAACATATATTGATACTACACAGTGATCTTATTCAAGAGACGAAGATCAATACACGGCCTCAATGAACCATCCTTTTTGGCCACAAAGAAAAAACCGGCACCAAAGGGTGAAGAGGTTGGTCTGATATGACCCTTCTCCAATGACTCCTTGATATAAGATCGCATAGCATCGTGTTCAGGTACAGACAAGTTAAAAAGGCGACCTTTAGGAAATTTACAACCAGGCACTAATTCAATAGCGCAATCATAGCTCCTGTGAGGGGGCAAGGATGCAGATTTACTTTCACTAAATACATCCGAAAAATCAGTCAAAAAGTCAGGAACATCCTGAGACTGGGGAGAGGCAGAAAAAACAGGAGTGTCGGCATTAACACATTGGCAGCCCCAACTGGTCACAGACACAGATTTCCAATCCAAAACAGGATTATGAGACTGTAACCAAGGGAAACCTAGTACAATAATGTCATGCAGATTATACAGCACCAGAAATTTGCAACTCTCCTGATAATCTGGTTCAACCCTCATTATCATCTGAGTAGAAAACTGGGGTTTATTCTCTGCCAAAGGGGTAGAATTAATGTCCAGTAGGGGAATAGACTTCCGCAGGGGTATCATGGGAAACCCACAACGTTGGGCAAAGTCAAAATCCATCAGGTTAATAGCTGCTCCTGAATCAACAAAAGCCTGAGCAGAAAATGTGGACAGGGAGCAAATCAGGGTAAAAGTCAACAGAAATTTAGTTTGAACACAACCTAAGACAACTGAGCGTGCAAAACATCTTCCCCGCTTAGGGCAGACTGAAATAGCATGAGAGGCGTCACCACAGTGGAAACATAACCCATGGCGCTTTCGAAACTCATGACGCTGTGCCCCAGAAGTCACTCTATCACACTGCATGGGCTCAGAAGATGGCTCACAAGGCAACACTATCTCACGCATACCTCTGCGCTCACGCAAACGTCTGTTAATTTGAATAGCCAATGACATAGAATCATTGAGACCAGAGGGAGCAGGGAATCCCACCATAACATCCTCTACATTCTCTGACAGCCCCTTCCAAAAAAGGGCAGCCAAAGCATCATCATTCCATTTGGTCAGGACTGCCCACTTTTGGAATTTCTGACAGTACAACTCAGCATCTTCAAGACCCTGATTTAATGCCAACAAGGTTTTTTCAACTTGATCAGTGACATTAGGTTCATCGTACAATAACCCCAGAGCCAGAAAAAATACATCAATATCATTCAAAACAGGATCCCCAGGTGTCAGGGAAAATGCCCAATCCTGAGGGTCGCCGCGCAGGAGAGAGGTGACAATTTGAACCTGCTGTGCTGCATTCCCTGAGGACTTAGGCTTTAAGGCAAAAAACAACTTACAGTTATTTTTGAAATTCAGAAATTTAGCCCGATCCCCCAAAAACAAATCTGGCATGGGAATCCTAGGTTCCACAACCGGCAACCTAGCAAGATAGGTAGCAATACTCCGAACCTCAGTGGCAAGCTGATCCACACGGCCAGACAACTGTGCAAGCTCCATTGAGAGAAAAAAAAATCCTCCTCAGCACCCAGAGAAAAAGAGGGAAAAAATGCAACAAACAGGAAAAAAAATCTCTGACAACTCTGACAACTTTTTTTTTTCTTTCCACACTATTTTTCCCTTCTGTGAGTACCATATAATTTTCAGTTTGGGCCGGTGATACTGTTGTGTTTTGTTCGCTGAGGAGAATAAGCAAAAACGGCAATACTCCAGAGAGGCTGGTACCTATTGGATTGCAGTACCCTGAACTAACCACACAACTAGAGGTAGCAGTGGAGCGTTCCTACATTGATCCTAGACGCCTCATCACAGCCTGAGAGATAACTACACCTAAAGGCAGAAAGATCAAAGCTATCTTCCCCGGAGCAGATCCCCAAAGAAAACAGGAAGCCCCCAAACATGTAATGGCGGTTAGACAAGTAGAAGCACGGACACAGACAGAAAATAGAATGAGCAAACGCTGGGGCCCAATCTGTCTAGACAGAAAAGTACAGGAAAGGATACTCACTGCAATCCAAAAAAACCCCTAAAAAATACCAACTCTTCTGATTGCAAAAACACCTGAGAACACACGATCTCTACCACCTAAAATCAGATCTCTGATGTAATAAAACTAAGCCGCAGCCACTGAAAAAACAGGAAAAAGCAAATGAACAAATAACAGTGGCTTCAGATAAACTGAGAGGAGCACAAGCCCCCGGAGGGGACCTGGCTGACCTCCACAGAAGTGCAGGGAACAATGCTAAAAGTAAACACAAAAATAAAAGCAGAAAATATCTTATCTGATAGCAGAAGATGCAGGCAAGACTCAAAATCAGGAACAGGGCATCTCCCTACATATTCAAATACCGCAAGATATCAGAGCATCTAGCCCAAAAATGGATCACCAAAATAGTTAATAAAATTTGAATTTTATTGAAAAACATCTAATAGGACATAACAACAATGAGTATACACAGATGAAAATATAATGATAGAAGAGCAAAAATAAGCCTGGTACACATTGAGTTGCACACTAAACTGTGTGTAATATCCCAAAAATTGTAAAAAAGACCAATTAGCCATATGTACACTGAGACAAAGTGGGGACAGCATCTCAGCAGGAGAATGCCAAAAATTGACATATGTAAACATATAGTATATCTCCATGCAGTATATAGTCACTAACGGTCCCAAAATGTGATCATGAGATGCAAGCCCACTTTTCACAGTCCACAGGGGGGATTAACACAATATACGGCAAGGGAATACAGCATGTATGTGTTATCAATATCTCCTATAAGGTGCCATATCTAGTATCAAGTAAACTGCATTTGTGCTTACCCATATCAGGACAATGTGAGACCAGGCACGTTCCTGGTCTCACATTGTCCTGATATGGGTAAGCACAAATGCACTTTACTATGTCTGTAAGAAGGATAAGGGACTCAGAGAGTGATTGTTAATTGAGGTGTTTGAGATTTCTACCAGGGTGAGTGAGTTTGTGGAGTGGGGTTGTGCACTAGGAGAGGAGAGGGAAAAGAATATCAATAAGTTGTGGTCAGACAGGGGGAGGGGTGAGTTAGTGAAATTAGTAAGGGAACAGAGGTGTGTGAAGGTCCAATGTGTGGCCATCTTTGTGAGTGGCCACAGAGGACCACTGAGTGAGGCCAAAGGAGGAAGTGAGTGATAAAAGTTTAGAGGCAACTGGGGTGGAAGCGTCAATGGGGAGCTGGAAGTCACCCATGATGATAGTGAGGATATCAGAAGAGAGGAAATGAAGTAGCCAGGTGGTGAAGTGGTCAAGAAAGGTGGAGATGGCCAGTTCAGGGGGCGGTAGATGACAACTAGTTGGAGGTTGGAGGTGGAGTAGATGTGGTTGTAGTCCACCTCAAACAAGGGATGAGTAGCGGAGGGTGGTAGTGGAATTGGGGTAGAGGAGCAGGTATCGGAGAGGAGCAAACCAACTCCTCCACCACGTTTGTTGGTGGGGTGAGGGGTGTGAGAGAGGTTGAGTCTGCCATAAGAAAGAGCAGCTGTAGTGGCTGAGTCAGAAGGGTTGAGCCAGGTTTCGGTGATGCCAAGGAAAGAGAGTGTTACTGATGAAGAGGTCATGGATATATGACAGTTTGTTGCAGACAGAGTGTGCATTCCATAGTGCTCCAGGTAGGGGGAGCGGGGGAGTGGGGGCTGGATGAATGGGTATGAGGTTAACATGGTTGCAAAAACATGTAGAGGATCGTGACAGGGTGATAGAAATGAGTGTCGGGATATGTTGAGGAGGGCCAGGATTTGGGGATACATCGCCTGCAATGAGGAGTAGCAGATTGCGCGTTAGAAGGTGGGAGCAGGATAGGGCATGATGTGGCCGTGTGTGTCTGGAGAAAAAATATTGTATGTGGAGGAACAGGTGTGAGGAGGAAGCGAGATGGCTGGGGAGGATGGAGGGAGAAATTACTACTTTCTTACAAGGTGGAGGGATTACAGGATTTGCAGGACCTTGCACAACTCCCTCATCATCTTACTCATAAAAGGTGTTCCCTGGTCGGTCAGTATCTCCTTCTGTAAACCTGTCCAGGAAAACACATGGACCAATTTGTGGGCTATACTCTTTGCGGAAGAGTTTCTCAGGGGATTTGCTTCAAGATAGCATGTGGCATAGTCCAGGATGACCAATATATACTGATGCCCCTGAGCTGATTTAACCAGGGGACTGACCAAGTCCATAGCAATTCTCTCTAATGGCACTTCAAAAATGGGCAATGGCACAAAGGAACTCCGAAAATGAAAGGTGGGTGGTGTTAAATGACATGTGTGCAGGACCTGCAATAGTTTAATATTTCCTGGTGACACCCAGGCCAATAGAACCTCTGCACATTCCGTTCCTGCATTTTTTCCACTCGCAGATGTCCCCCCAAGATGTGTGAATGAGCCATGTCCAACACCTTCTGTCTATAGGGGCCCGGCACTAACAACTGCTCCACCAACTCCTGCCTTATTTTTGTGACCTGGTACAACAACTCCCCCTCATCATAAAATAGGGAAACCTTGCGTCAGCCCCCGGCTCCTGTGCAACCCCTTTAATGACAATTACATTGTTAAAGGCTTCTATCAGAGTTGGTTCCCTATGTTGGGCATTCTCAAAATTCTCACTGGTCACCCCTAACTCCAGAATTTCAGATACAGGGAACACTTCTTCCTCATCCCCCACAAGAACACAAAAGGGAAACCCATCTGCCTCTGGGTGTGGTGATACCTTATTAGGGTTCACTGGTTCCCTATTCGTGCTAGCGACCTTAGAACCCTTCCCTCACAGATCACAAAATAGACAAAAGTCCCGGCCTATAATTATAGTGTGTAACAAGTCCTGAACGACGTCAACTCATGAGACTCAGTACTGTGTCCCATTTCAATGTCCATTTTGGCCATAGGGTAGTCTTTTGCATCCCCATTTATGCCCCTTTTTCTCCGGGATCAGTTTGAGAGGAAAAGTGGCCCTCACAAGAGTCACTAAGCTCCTTGAGTCTAGCAGTGCCGTTACCGCTCGACCGTTCACCTATACGGGACACGCTTGAGGGCCCTTGTTGAGTGGAGAATTCACATTGCAGGCTGAATATGAATAATATGAACTACGGTGGTCCCATGCTGCAGTCCATCTGCATTGGTGGTCAAGGGACAACGGATGGCTTTATTTCCTGGCCAGCATAGGCAAACAGTATGAGAGTAACAACTTCCTAATAAGGGGAACATTGCTTTCCGGAGGCCCTGCTGTACATCTCTTCAAATGGGTATTATGGTGCGTCTAAATTTTGGCCAGGGCTTGCATTCACTGTATAGGCAAACAGTATGGGAGACCCACTTCCTAATAATGAGAACAGTGTTTTCAGTAGGCCCTCCTGTACTTCTCTTTCCAGGGGTATTGGGGTGCTTTCAAATTTTGAACAGCCCTGCCACTCACTGAATATGCAATAGCAGTATAGGAGACACACCGTTTAATAATGGGAACAAAGCAAACCCGCTGATGGCTCTCTAAGAATAGTGAGGGCCGACTGCTGGCCTTTTAAGAATACTAAAGGTCGACTGATGGCCCTATAAAAAAAAGGCTTTGTGACTTCCAGAGTCCCTCCTTCATAAATGAAACAGGATTTGTCTGATGATGTGTCACACACCACATAGCCAGATAAGGTTATAAAATGTTATAATGACATTTCCCAGTGAATGCATTTATCTTGGTTGAAAGCAATGCTAAAGTTGAAAAACGCATCAAAAACACTACGTGTGAACATAGTTCAAGGTGTGGAGGAGCATTTTTGTTTTTGGTTATTTATTTTGCCTTTTATACAAGTCATTACCTTGGAAAGGATGTTCCTTAACATATTTCCCAGGAAAATCCATTTTGGTTTCGTTTTTGTATGTTTTATTGTGAGTCTGTAAACGTTGCATAAGACTGTGACAATATTGTTCACAGCAGTGACTTGGGAGTCAGAAATGCTTCCAGGGGTCTTCCCCATGCAGCTCCTGTGTCATTTGAGCACTATTCCCATCGATTTCAGCAATTTTTAGTCGCCGGGTGGGCCGCCGGAAAAATGCTCGAGTTTCCCATAGACTTACATTGGGCTTGTTGCTCAGGTCGAGCACCCGAGCATTTCAATTTGCTCGACCCAAGCAACGAGCACCCAAGCATTTTATTGCTCACCCATCACTAGTAATCTCTCATCACCCGACGTGTGTGAGCGGAGGTAACCTTTTTACCATTGCTGGCTCATACTGTCATCTGACAGCAAGGGAACCTCAGCTCTTTGACCGTCGGTAATGGTCTTAATGCAAATCAGAGCCCCTGGTGTTTATCGCGCTGTCATGCAGAGGACATCATGGAAACCACCTGATGTATGGGATGCTGAACCCGAAAAATAACAAACTTCCTGTAGAAGACCCGTGCCCAAACAATAAGTGTTCGGTATGGACCTCGAATTTTAACAGTTCGGGTTCGCCCAGCTCTCACCTTTTATATATTCAGAAATAAAATTTATATTTTTATTACTACGACTGATATTTCAATGTTAATCCTCTTTTGGGCATATTGCTCTATTTCTTTGTAAGTTTTAGCATCTAGTAAGTTGCCCTTTCCCCATAGGGATTATTGTTCTTATGTATACCCATTATGTCATTTTTGTTTATGTACTAATCATAAAAATATACTCACAAAACAACAGAGTGGAACACAGGGGAGGGATAGTTAGGAATAACCAAATTGGAGAGGATGAGGATAAGCATGCTAAGTAACTCCAAGAAGAAATATTCTGAACAACTCTCCAATCGCCTACTTCAAACACTGAATTTCTCCTTCAAACACCTAACCAGTAGAGATTAGCGACTTTGGTCGAATCAGGTTTCGGACCACCCGACTTTACCAAAAGTCGAGTCGGTCGGAACTCCAACTTTTTTGCCGCTAGTCGGACCAATTTCGTCCGACTCACCTTTTGGTAAAGTCGGGTGGTCCGAAACCCGACTCGACCAAAGTCGCTTATCTCTACTAACCAGTTAGCAAGAATTTTCACTGGCAGTTAACAAGTGCCAGTGGGGAGCATATATACCAGATGGAAGTGGCCAACACAGAACAGCTGAGGCAATTCAAGATAGAGAGCTCCAGGAGGTAAACTGAAATGATTAACAGTTGCAATGGCACTGCGAGAAAACCTGCTCTGTGTAGTAGAATGGTGAAGCGTTTCTAATCAGTGCAGGATTTTGCATGACCAGACACTGTGATATTCTGGCCCCTATCTGTCATGATGTCGCCATGGCAGAAGAACAGTGTTAGCGCACTGACAAAAAGACATTGTGTTTACTCTGCAACCCTACCTAAAGCTGCTGTGTGTAATCTGCAATTACCATGCCTGTGGGAGTAGTGTGCCAAAAGCCACTGTGTGTACTTTGCATCCTCTCCTGTGGGAGTTCTTTGCCAAAAGCCGCTGTGTGTACTCTGCAACCCAGCCTCTGGCAGTACTGTGCCAAAAGCTGCTTTGTGTACTCTGCACCCCAGCCTGTGGGAGTACTGTGCCTTTAAGCTGCTATGTGTATTTAGCACCCATATCTCTGGGAGTGCCTTGTCTCTACAAACAGCGGGCATAAGAAATAATTCTGCTCTGCAGCTGTCTCTTTGGCATTTGGAGGTCAAACAAATAATTTTACTGTACCTCTGTATCTTTTCTAATATTTGGTCAAATAAATAATTTTCAGCAGCAGCCGTCTCTGCCATTTGTGAGGCGAAAAAAGTATTTTATTGTACCGTTGTGTCTTTACGAGCAGTTTTTCTAAAACATTTTTCTTCTCTGCAGCTATCTTTTTGTGAGCAATGTATCTACAAATTTTTGTTCTATGGAGCCGGTTCTTTCCAATTTGTGAACTGAAATTTTTTTATTTATTATACCATTTTATCTATATGAGCATAGTTTCTAAAAAATAAAATGCTATTTTGCAGCTGTATTTTTGACAGTAGTGTATCTAAAAAAATGTTTCGACTATGCAGATAAGATTTTGGGAGCAGTGCTCTAAAAATAATTCAAACTCTGAAGCGCCTCTTTCCCATTGTGGGCCGAAAAAAATATTTTATTCTACTTGCTGTGTCTGTACAAGTAGTGTTTCCAAAAAATGTTTCTACTCTGCAGCTGTCTTTTTCTGAGTGCTGTGTCTAAAAAAAAATTCTAGCATGCGTGTTTTTCCCATTTGTGGGCCAAAAAAGCCTCTGGGAGTTCTGTGCCAAAAAGCCTCTGTTTCTATTTTACCAAAAATCATCTGTGTGTACTCAGCCAAAAAGATTCTGGAAGTACTGTGCCAAAAAGAATATATATGTACTGTAACCAAAAACATACAGTTAGGTCCATAAATATTTGGACAGAGACAACATTTATTTAATTTTGGTTCTAAACATTACCACAATGAATTGTAAACAAAACAAATCAGATGCAGTTGAAGTTCAGACTTTCAGCTTTCATTTGAGGGTATCCGCATTAAAATTGGATGAAGGGTTTAGGAGTTTCAGCTCCTTAACATGTGCCACCCTGTTTTTAAAGGGACCAAAAGTAATTGGACAGATTAAATAATTGTAAATAAAATGTTCATTTGTAGTACTTGGCTGAAAACCCTTTGTTAGCAATGACTGCCTGAAGTCTTGAACTCATGGACATCACCAGACGCTGTGTTTCCTTCTTTTTGATGTTCTGCCAGGCCTTCACCGCAGTGGTTTTCAGTTGTTGTTTGTTTGTGGGCCTTTCTGTCTGAAGTTTTGTCTTTAACAAGTGAAATGCATGCTCAATTGGGTTGAGATCAGGTGACTGACTTGGCCATTCAAGAATATTCAACTTCTTTGCTTTAATAAACTCCTGGGTTGCTTTGGCTTTATGTTTTGGGTCATTGTCCATCTGTAGTATGAAACGACGACCAATCAGTTTGGCTGCATTTGGCTGGATCTGAGCACACAGTATGGCTCTGAATACCTCAGAATTCATTCGGCTGCTTCTGTCCTGTGTCACATCATCAATAAACACTAGTGACCCAGTGCCACTGGCAACCATGCATGCCCAAGCCATCACACTGCCACCGTCGTGTTTTACAGATGATGTGGTATGCTTTGGATCATGAGCTGTACCACGCCTTCGCCATACTTTTCTCTTTCCATCATTCTAGTAGAGGTAGATCTTGGTTTCATTTGTCCAAAGAATGTTCTTCCAGAACTGTGCTGGCTTTTTTAGATGTTTTTTAGCAAAGTCCAGCCTAGCCTTTTTATTCTTGATGCTTATGAGTGGCTTGCACCGTGCAGTGAACCCTCTGTATTTACTGTCATGCAGTCTTCTCTTTATGGTAGATTTGGATATTGATACGCCTACCTCCTGGAGAGTGTTGTTCACTTGGTTGGCTGTTGTGAAAGGGTTTCTCTTCACCATGGAGAGTATTCTGCGATCATTCACCACTGTTGTCTTCCATGGGCGCCAAGGTCTTTTTGCATTGATGAGTTCACCAGTGCTTTCTTTCTTTCTCAGGATGTACGAAACTGTAGATTTTGCCACTCCTAATGTTGTAGCAATTTCTTGGATGGGTTTTTTTCTGTTTTTGCAGCTTAAGGATGGCTTGTTTCACCTGCATGGAGAGCTCCTTTAACTGCATGTTTACTTCACAGCAAAACCTTCCAAATGCAAACACCACACCTCAAATCAACTCCAGCCCTTTTATCTGCTTAATTGAGAATGACATAACGAAGGGATTGCCCACACCTGTCCATGAAATAGCCTTGAAGTCAATTGTCCAATTACTTTTGGTCCCTTTAAAAACAGGGTGGCACATGTTAAAGAGCTGAAACTCCTAAACCCTTCATCCAATTTTAATGTGGATGCCCTCAAATGAAAGCTGAAAGTCTGAACTTCAACTGCATCTGAATTGTTTTTTTTTAATTCATTGTGGTAATGTCTACAACCAAAATTAAAGAAATGTTGTCTCTGTCCAAATATTTATGGACCTAACTGTATGTTTGTGCTTTACCAAAATAGGGACCACATCATATGGTGGTGCAGAATTTTGCGACATTCTGAGCAAGGTTTTCCACATTTCTGCCATGCTAGCCATCACTTTCAAGGTGCTGCTAGTGTCCTAGCGGTGCTAGCGACTTCACCCCCCTCTGCCTTGGGTTTCCACTGAGCCCCCACTGTCAGGTGAGGACCCCATCAGTAGTGAGTCTACCAGCATACGCTTGTATTCAAGGATTTAGCGTGTATTGCCTCATGTGTGCCAAGCTGCCCAGAGGCAACAACAAGCTGTCCTTGGTTGATAGTGTATTGTCTGAGTCCTCTGTATCGTCTGTATCATCTGTATCTCCCCAGCCATGCTCCAGTGGTGCTCATGAGCTGATTTGAGTGCCACCCTGTTTTGAACAGAGTTGTTCCTCATCCTCCTCCACATACTCCTACTCCTCCTTCTCATCCTCTAAAACTGTCCCTTGGCTGGACATTTGTGTACTTGGATGCTTTTGATACAGGAACCCATCCTACAAGACATGTGTGAACGCTTGACCTGATAATGGCGAGAAAGGTCCCTGTTCCTCAACTTCTTTCTCTGGTGCCACCACCTCGTCCATCATTACCTTATGCTTTGTTTTTATATTAGGCATAAAAGCAAGATAATAACGATGATGATGGCATCATTAGCACTGGCCGTGTTCTTGGAGTACTCAAAGCAGCACAACACAACACACACATCCTACATGGAGGTTCAATCGTTGATCTTGAAGTTATATTATTACGCAGAGCGACTCACTCATATGTGTTGCAGTGGAAACTCCACTATCATTTGCTGCTGCTCACAGTCTTTCCATCATATGCAAGGTGGAGTTACACCTTGTGGGTACGTTGCATATCAGGTGGTGAGCGGAAAGTCAGAAGTGAAGCTGCAGCATAGACAGGTGAGCACCATCAGATGAGCCCAGTCCACAAAAACCATGGTCACCTGTCACAGAATTAAACTAACAAACAACAATATTCCTTACCTGTCCGCAGAGAAGATAATAATCTATCTGTCCCATGACAGGTCTAGCTCTGCTAGATGGTAGGCTGCATTGTTGCATGATGCGACTATACAGCCTGCCATCCAGCAGAGACACTGAGCAGCATGTGCAACTGCAGTGAACTCCTATGACCTGACTGATGTCATTGCGAGCGTGAGAAAGTTCTCATGCTAGCGGTGCCATCTGAAAGGTCCTGGGAGTTAATCGGCAATTAATTCAATTCAACTCACTGATGTCAGTGGTGGATAAGCTGCCTGATATCACAGTCTACAGAGTGGAGACTGATAAAGGAGGTGGAGGTGTAAAGATCTATCATCACAAGCACTTGCTGCCTGTAGGGCAGAACATACAGTTGCAGCAACCAAAGAGCACTGGAGCTCGTCAAGCCAAACAATCTCTCATAGGAGTCTTCGGTAATGACAATTGACCAGTTCTGTCACTGGTAACTGTCACTGAAAAAGACCTGGGTGTATGCGTGGATGACAAACTCACATTTAGTGGCCAGTGTCAGGCAGCTGCTGCAAAGGCAAATAAAATAATGGGATGTATTAAAAGAGGCATAGATGCTCATGAGGAGAACATAATTTTACCTCTATACAAGTCACTAGTCCGACCACACTTAGAATACTGTGTGCAGTTCTGGTCTCCGGTGTATAAGAAAGACATAGCTGAACTGGAGTGCATGCAGAGAAGAGCGACCAAGGTTATTAGAGAACTGGGGGGTCTGCAATACCAAGACAGGTTATTACACTTGGGGTTATATAGTTTGGAAAAACGAAGGCTTAGGGGTGATCTTATTAAAATGTATAAATATATGAGGGGACAGTACAAAGACCTTTCTAATGATCTCTTTACTCTTAGACCTGTGACGGGGACAAGGGGGCATCCTCTACATCTGGAGGAATGAAGGTTTAGTCATAATCACAGACGCAGATTCTTTACTGTAAGAGCAGTGAGACTATGGAACTCTGCCGTATGATGCTGTAATAAGTGATTCCCTGCTAAAATTTAAGAAGGGACTGGATGCCTTTCTTGAAATGTATAATATTACAGGTTATATACACTAGTTTCCTTGATATTGCGTTGATCCAGGGAGCTAGTCTGATTGCTGTGTGTGGAGTTGGGAAGGAATTTTTTTCCCCACTGTGAAGCTTACTGTTGCCACATGTTTTTTTTTTTTGCCTTCCTCTGGATCAACATGTTAGGGCAGGTTAGGATAGGATATGGGTTGAACTAGATGAACTTAAAGTCTTCCTTCAACCTTAATAACTATGTTGCTATGTTACTATGAGCCTGAAGGGTAAGAGCTAGGGGTCGATAAGGGTGTCCCTGTAATACAAATTTGTCCAATTAGGCCCCCCATGATGCTAACATATGACCAGATGGGGCAAAAGACTGAGGTTCCCAGCGTAATACACCCTCATTTTGATTATATATGGCCATATTTCCCCTCTGCTCCCAAATGGTCCATAAGTAATTTGTGTGTGAGTTGCTGTGCTGGTAGTCAGTATGCTTTACCCCAAGTTTTGATTGCAGGTGGTGAATCTTCATTTCGTGTGTGGGAGCCTAGAGCAACTCACTAGACGGAGAGTGTAATCCACGTGCAGGTAGACTGGTGTACAGAAAGTGAGTCTGATAGGAGCAGTCTTTCTCAGAAACAGACATTAATTCCCACTGAGCTGCATTGCTTTGGCAAAGTGGAAGAGGAGGTGTAGCATCAAAGGACAGGGCGGATTGGCTGATGCTGCAGCTCCATGTTAGAGTACAGAGAGCCTTGGAGCTGAAATACAACTACAGACCAGCCAGGTTGTCCAGGGTTGTCCACCTCCTCCTGGCTTCTCATCAAAGAGAAGAACTCTATCTTGCATCCCAAAGCAACTAAATCCTTAAGCACCAGGCTGAAACCCTGTGTGACCTCAGAACTGCCACATCAGGGAGTGAGTAGCTTGCTAGGACTTGTTGTTCCACTGGGGACAATAATTTAAGAGCCATCTATAAGGGAGCATTGCTGCTACTTGTGGTTCAACACACAGAGTTAAAATAGAACCAGTCTTGGAAGGAATATTTTTACTATGGCATTATGCGCACCAAGGGACTCTGCCAGTGCACTATCTAGGCTCCAACACTGAACTGTTGTTTACATGGCTGTAATTATTTATAGTTTAATCAGTATTAATTAGAAGTGTACTTGTTGTAATTTAAATGAGAAGCATCATCCCTAACATTCAGGTTAACTGCAAAGCCCTGTATTGCATTTGTACTTTTAGATTGTGTAATACTATTTGTTATGTTGTTGCTTGCTATCTCCCTTACCATATTCACCATTTATCCACTTTATAAATAAACCTATTAGTTGTTCCCACCTCATCTCATTTGAGTGTATATTGAGTGTGGAAAAGGGTTTCCTGAGTCGACCCTTTATAGAAGAGGAAGAACCTCCTGTATCCCACTACAGCTCCCAGCAAGATTTGGGTGGAGAAACTGCGCCTTATTGAGCTGAGAACTACCAATCACCCTGCCCACCAAGGTGATTTACACATATATTCATATCTCTCTATGAGGCTGTAATGCTCGGGTCAGGAGTTGTGCAGCCCAGTCCGTGCATTGCAATCCAACATTGGATCGATTATCATGTACATCTGAAAAAGGCCTTGTGAAAGAAAAGCGCTCTGTTTGGGTGTCTATGAGTTGGAACTTCCTTTGATGATCGAATGGCGTTGGGTAGCTGGACTGATCCATGTTTTCAATGGCCACTTGTTCATGTGTATCATAACTTATTATAACCAAACCTGGAAACTAGTGTTGAGCGATACTGCTCGATATCTAAAAATATCGGATCGGAATGGTATCGCCGATATCACTAAATATCGACGATATCCGATTCCGATACCGGAAGTCCAATGTAAGTCTATGGGAACAAAATATCGCAACTAAAAAAACCCTTTATTTCCTTGTAAACACTAAATATACACACATAGAATACATATATATATATATATATATATATATATATATATATATATATATATACATGTCATTGTGACATATATATATATACATATATGTATAGTTTATACACTTCTACATAGTAAAATATCCTCTGATTCAATTGCCGGGTAAAGTCGGCTTCTGTGAAAAGACAGAAGCACCCGACATGAAATGACACTTGGTGTACATAGGGTTAACCATGTCTTTTCATGTCGTTTGCAATCTGATTTGCACAAACAATTACATCAGTCTATGTGTGCAAAATTTCACACCTGTAGGGGTTAATTAAAGGTGTAAATTCGTTGTAAAAAAAAAGGACTTTTTTGCTACGAATTTACACCTTTAATTAACCCCTACAGGTGTGAAATTTTGCACACATAGACTGATGTAATTGTTTGTGCAAATCAGATAGCAAAGGACATGAAAAGACATGGTTAACCCTATGTACACCAAGTGTCATTTCATGTCTAGTTCTGCATTTTCACAAAAGCCGTCAATTGAATTAGCGGCTATTATACTATGTAGAAGTGTATGAACTATAAATATAAATATATATATATATGTGTCAAAAATTCAATGACATGTATATATATATATATATATATATATATATGAGGTGTAAAATTGTTAAAAAAAAATGCGTGGGCTCCCGCCCTATTTTCGCAACCAGACAGACAAAGCCAGCGAATGGGGGCAGATAATAATAGCCCAGAGAGGGACCATTATTTTTGGCCCCCCCTGGCTACTAACATCTGCCCCCAGACACCCCAGAAAAGACAAATCTATAATTAGATTCGCCCTTTCTGGCACTTTGCCCGTCTATTCCCATTGCCCTGTAGCGGTGGCGAATGGGTTAATATGGGGTTAAAGCCACATTGCAATTGAAAGGTGACCTTAAGCCAGGTTAATAATTGAGAGCTGTCAATTAGACAACTATCAATTATTAATCCTATTGCATGAAATAAAAATAAAACACACACACTTTAATTAAAAATCATTTTAATGAAATAAAGACACATGTTTTTGACCATCTTTTATTTGACTGCAAAAACCATTTCCTGTAATAAAAATAAAATAAAAAAGCAAAATTATTCTTACCTATCCCATGCACAGTCAGGTCCCACGGTGTAATCCTTCAGAAAGGGTTAATGTTTACTGCAGGGACCGCAGCTAATGCTGCAGCCTCACAGTAAACCCCCAAATGAATGAGTTCCTCTCCTGGCTGACAGGAGAGGAAGTGGAAAGCTTAATTGATTGCTTTCCACTTTCACTTCAGGTCAGCCAGGGACACAATCAGTGACGTCAGAGGGAACTGATTAACAAAAATAGGGGTTCCCTTCGAATAAAAAATGGCGTCGGGTCCCCCCTATTTTTGTTAACCAGCCTGATGAAGCAGACTGCTGAGCAGTGGCGTACCGTGAATGAAGCAGACCAAGCAGCTGCTATGGGGCCCGGACAGGTGAGGGGGCCCTCGACGGTCGGGTAGCTGTGCTGACACAGTACTACCAGGGGGTCGGCGGGGGAGCGCAGCTCTTCTATATACTCACCCCTCCTAGTGCGGTCTCTGCAGCCCCTGCTCTTCTCCCACGGTCTCCGACGCCTGTGTTCAGCGGTCAGGTGGTACCGCTCATTACAGTCATGAATACGCACATATTCATGACTTTAATGAGCTGTCCCGCGTGACCGCTGAACACTGGCGGCGGAGACCGTGGGAGAAGAGCAGGGGCTGCACAGACCGCGCCGGCAGAAGGGTGAGTTTAAGGGATATTTACCTGTCCCGTTTCACCGTTGCTCGCGTCCTCTTGCTGCAATGTTCAGGTCAGAGGGCGCGATGATGTCGTTAGTGCGCGCCGCGCCCTCTGCCTCATCATTCACTGCTGGAGGACCCCGAAGACAGCGGCACTCAGCAGTGGAGAGAGGACAGGTAAATATCTCAGGTGCCGGGGCCCTGAGCGAGCGGTGACATCGGCACCTGGTGTCACCCCCTGCTCAGGACACCGGCACCTGGCCCCTGGCGACGAAAGGTGAGTATGTCTTTTTTTTTTTTTTGGTTGCAGCAGCTGCGGCAGCATAAGGGCCTATACTATGGAGCATCTATGGGGGCACAATCTATGGGGGCATAATACATTTTTTTGTTTAATGTGTCCCGGCACTGTGCTGGCACTTTACATTTACAATGGCTCTGTTTTTTTTTTTTTTGGGGGGGCCCATTCAGACTTTTGCTATGGGGCCCCATGATTTCTATGTACGCCCCTGCTGCTGAGGCATGGTATTTAAGGCTGTTAAGGAGCCAAGATCCATGGACCTTGCCAGCAGCGTCGGACTGGAGTACCTTGGGCCCACCAGAGAAAAAATATTCTTGGGGCCCACCATCATACTTCCCAACCTTTGAAGAAGGGAAAGAGGGACAAAGGCTGTGGCACGCTTTGCCTGCTGCAGCAAATTTTAGGCCATGCCACGTTGCACCACAGACTGTCCAGGAGTTGGTGGATGCTTTAGTCCAGGTGTGGGAGGAGATCCCTCAGGAGACCATCCGTCGTGCTCATCAGGAGCATGCCCAGAAGTTGTAGGGAGGTCATACAGCATACCTCCCAAATTTTGAATACAGGTAAGAGGGTTAAAGGCTGCGGTGCGCATAGCGCGCCGCTGCAAATTTTAAGCCACGCCCGACCACACCCATTTCACAGCTAATCACACCCATATCCTCGCCCCAACCGTACCCATGCCGATACAGCTGACCCTCCGATGACGGTTGGGGGGCCCACTGCTAGCACCGGGTCCCCCCAACGCCTGTTCAGGCCGCATAGCTTCTGGGCGGCAGAGCAGGAAGATCGATTCTCCCTGCTCTGCCGCAGAATGTAACTGTATCGGCGTGCTGTGCACGCCGATACAGTTACTGTAGCGTAGCTCCGGGTGGGCCCCCTCAGAGCGCGGGGCCCGGGCCACCGGCCCCTCTGCCCCGCGACCAATCCTTTCAAATCAGGGCCCACCACGCAGGAGCTGGGGCCCACCGGAGGTTTCTCCGGTGTCCCGGTGGCTCAGTCCGACCCTGCTTGCCAGCCTGATAATACCAGGCCACAGCAGTTTGCTTATCTTTGCTGGTTAACAAAAATAGGGGATCCCCTCGAAAAAAATTGGCGTGGGGTCCCCCCTATTTTTGTTAACCAGCCAGATGAAGCAGACCGCTGAGGCCTGGATTTTCAGGCTGTTAAGGAGCCAAGATCCATGGACCTTGCCAGCCTGATAATACCAGGCCACAGCAGTCTGCATATCTTGGCTGATTAACAAAAATAGGGGATCCCCTCGAAAAAAATTGGCGTGGGGTCCCCCCTATTTTTGTTAACCAGCCAGATGAAGCAGACCGCTGAGGCCTGGATTTTCAGGCTGTTAAGGAGCCAAGATCCATGGACCTTGCCAGCCTGATAATACCAGGCCACAGCAGTCTGCATATCTTGGCTGATTAACAAAAATAGGGGATCCCCTCGAAAAAAATTGGCGTGGGGTCCCCCCTATTTTTGTTAACCAGCCAGATGAAGCAGACCGCTGAGGCCTGGTTTTTCAGGCTGGTAAGGATCCAATATCCATGGACCTTGCAAGCCTGATAATACCAGGCCACAGCAGTCTGCTTAGCTTGGCTGGTTAACAAAAATAGGGGATCCCCTCGAAAAAAAAACGGCGTAGGGGTCCCCCTATTTTTGTTAACCAGCCAAGTAAAATGCAGACTGCTGCGGCCTGGTATTAAAAGACTGTCAAGGCCCATGGATTTTGGCCCTCAACAGCCTGATAATACCAGGCTACAGCAGCCCCACATTTGGCGCATCAAAAGATGTGCCAATTGTGGCACTTTACCCGGCTCTTCCCACTGCCCTGTAGCGGTGGCAAGTGGGGTAATAAGGGGTTAATGTCACCGTTGATTGCACGGTGACAATAAGCCCGGTTAATAATGGAGAGGTGTCAATAAGACACCGATCCATTATTAATCCCAAAGTTATTAAATGTATAAAAAAAAGACAAAGCAAGAAAAAAGTCTTTTAATGAAATAAAAGAGACAACACAGTTTTCATTAATTTTATTATACACTCATTCCTGTGACGCCATCGATCTCCTGTAAAAAAAGAAAAAAAACAAACCAACAGTATACCACCTGTCCGACGCAGTCCATAGTAACGACAGTCCCACGACGATCCAGCTCTGCTACATCGCAATGACAGGCAGAGCCTGTCATCGCGACGCAGCACAGCTGATTACCTGCTTCCCCGGCCGTGACGTCATCGGACTGACTGCTTTACGGCCGGGATTACCCAGCAGTCACTGCAGTTATCGCGAGAAACTGCATGTGACCGCCGGGGAAAGATGATGGCGGCCATCAAGCAGTCCAGGCCGTGACCGCCGGAGATCTTCTGCCAGGTAAGTGCCGCTGACTCCTGACAGACCCGACCGACGGACACTCACAGTGACAGTGACAAATCCGATTCCGGTATCCGATATGACGAAAATATCGGTACTCGGAATCGAAAGCCCGATACAGCTAATATCGGCCGATACCCGATATTTGCAGTATCGTATCGCTCAACACTACTGGAAACCCATTGATCTCAAATTGCTCTAGACAAATGTTTTAAACCAATGTGATTGTAAAAGGTCTAAAAATGTTCCCTAAACAATTCAAACATTACTGGGAAGTTTGTGCATTCTAGTGCATGAAAGTTTCCCTGAGAAAAACAAGACAATGAATTATTGCACATTTAGATAAAAAATCCATATGTATATCCTCAACGTAATAAGCTTTTGTTGCACAGTTATCAAGGGAAACAACTTTTTCCATTACACCTGTGTTACTGAAGACATGAGTGTGTTTTTCCTATCACCATCTTGGATGGATTTAATCTTATTAAACGTATTTTTGTTCCTAACCACTTATCTATTCTTCTAATCTGCAATGATATGTTTTAATTTAGCCGTGTTCAAGTTCATGGTCCAGATACAAAAACACACACCTAACACTTACACATGAAAGTAAGCAATGTATCTGTTATAAATAAATGTTTCATAAGCTTTCATCCCAAACTATTACAGGAAGGAAGCCAAACTCTTTCGCTTCAAGAATAAATCACTGTTTCTGTTGTATTTTCAGGAGAAGTCTCTGAATATGCTCTATTTTCTTGTTTTACTTGTTGTCCCTTGAGTCTGATACGATGATCATTCTCAAAAGGTCAAGTAAAGCTTTGTAAAAGTAATTTAAGTTGAACATTGTAAATGTTATACAACCTTACCTTAGCTCACCTCTTCACTTTCAAAATGGTTCTTTATTTTTTGGACCTAAGAAGCCATTGATTGGTAGGTTACAAAGCTGTAATGAAGCATTGATCAATTGTCTAAGTGAAAGTTTCCTGATCATTAATTAAGGTCATACATAATGAGAATTTTGAGCACCAAAAACTGTAAATTACATGGATCAGTGTAGAGATTGCACAAATAGCCTACCAACGGAGATATTTACAAATCCTATTTAACTACTATTCTTTTCCTTCTTTAATTAAAAGACCTTCTGGGGCTTTACACTGTAAAATTTTGGCAACAGATGCATTTTTTTAAGCATAATGTACACTCTATACATATCTATATAACAGTACATCATTTCCTGTTCATTTAAAATACATAGGCATCCATTAGAGCATAACCCCAATAAGCACTAACAGGCACTGAGGCACCAAATCATCAAGGCAGGTGATGTTCTTGAAGGAGTGAGGTAGAGAGTGAGGCGCCTATTTAATTGTCTATCTTTTAATGAATTAGATTAGGCATGAAGTAGCATGCATTTTCATAAGCGTCTCAACACAAATCATAATTCAGTTCCAGTTTAAGGAACGTCCCTGCCCATGAAGAATCTGACAAGCAGGTGTCATCACACTCCTCCTCCTTTAGCTCATCCCACCTTGTCAGACATTGGCGAAATAGTGATGAATATGCAAAAAATCACTAAAGTTTTGTGCATCCTAATGTTGTGCAGACATTTTGTAACTTCTCAAAACTTTTTATGCAAGAATTTTGCTGTGATGAATGTGACCTATACCTTTACAGCTCTGGAAGCCTTTATTAGCCTTTAGTTGACTGTGATGCAGAGGCTATTTGGCATAAAATGTGTCAGTCTTCCCTACCTTTGTTCTCAGCACTAATTGTGGTGCATTGAAAAAGTGAGAATATTTTTCCTCTATCACAGCCACTACTTTAAGAGTGTGGGCGGCTCCTTATTAATACCATGGTCTCTGCTGGAAATCATCAGAGTGTGATAGTTTAGTTTTTAGATTGATGATATTCATTATCATTTTCCTGTCCACATGTATTTTGCTGCAGTGAGCTAGTAATATAATTAACCCTCTACTGGAAGCCATTGGGGAACTTTATTTGTAAACCCCAACCGACAGTCTCTAGCTGCCAGTTTCTAAGTTCAGCTAAGACTTCTGTGCTACTTTGCACGTCCTGCTTAATGACCTCGGCATGTGTTATGACAACCCACCTGATTTCTGATTTTCTCCCTGATGTAACCTCTTGACACTGACCCTGTGTAATTACCCCTCTTTACTTCAGCTTGTTCCACCTGCCAGCAGCTGATGCAGTGTCCCCTGTTCATTGATCCCTATATAAGTCCAGATTCCTGTACAGGGGTTAAAGGATGAAGACCAAACCAACTCCTGGTAAGTGGAGTAGTTTTAACTAAGCCTCTCTGGAAACCCTGTTAACAGCTGCCAGGCTTCCATGAAAACTACACATGTAGCAATAGCTAATACCTCTAGGAGATAGTGCACGTGCAACAACCCTGATACTCCTTTTTCAATGAACACCTGAGCTTTTGTTTAGAGAGATGTCAAAAGTCAGACATCCATAAGGGCTCGTGATGTCCAAACTCACCGTAGGTCTCCAACCAAATCTCACAACTTTATTTATACCCATGATGCCCTTGAGTTCAAATTAGGAGACCCAAAGCCAGCCTGGACATTGCAATCCATATTCAGAGCATTAATGTTGGACTCACAAAATTGACCTTAAAGGGATTTTCTTTGGGCTTTCAAAATGTAATAAATCTAAGCAATTTGATCAGCTATTCATCTAATCATTGAGATCACCGATTGGCTGCTTATTTATGTGATTAATGTTTCAAAATTGATGATATTTCAACTATAAGTCACCTGACTCAAGTCAGTGAGTAGAAGGCAAGTTACCTCTTCATGGCCTAAGATAGATCATGAGTAAATTTACTATACATTAACCGTTGCATAGCAAAACAATTTAGCACTGAATTCCCCAACTTCATGTTAATGATTACAAAAGGGTACAAGTTACTGTAAAAGTAGATAATAGCAGAGGTAAAATGTATAGATGTTTTACTGTCTGATATGAGCTATGGAGCAACCATTCTTTCATTTCATATTCATCTAATTGCAGTACTCAAAATTCCAAATTTATATTACAAAGGATCTGAATCTCAGATCTCTAAGGAGACAAGGGTCCTGATTAATGAGCAAAACAATCTTGTAATCACTTACATTTCCTAGTGGAAAAAAAAATAAATAAAAAAGAGCAATGCAATTCTTTGCTGGTAACAGATTTTACCCAGAATTTGTTTTTCTTTTTTTTTTTTTCAAATAAGTGTAATACACAAAGAAAGGCAGGACAGACAGTAGAACGATCCTGAACAGTATTACTAAACAGAGAGCACAATGGAGGTCTGAGAACTCTGCTTCCCCATCTCCTCTGCTGCAGAACAGCTGTGTGCTCCTGCCAATGCCAACACTCACATAAAAAATAAAAAAGGAGGGAATGCTCGAATGAATGAATGAAAGATAGACAGTTGTCTTTCAATCTGACACCAAGCTTTCGATACTATTATAGCCCAGTGCATTGTACGGTACACTCTGCTGCCGGAAATTGAAATCCAAGCTTCTAAAGACTTCCATATAGTGAATGTTCCATTCTATACTGGAGGTATCCTGTGCTTTTCAGACCTATTCTGTCCACAGGAAAACTAATTTACGTAGGAAAATTAATATGGAGTGTCCTCTTTGCTTGAAAATACATAGAGGAGAAATCTAATTTATCTAATTTGTGTTGTAATTTAAAATAATAATGGGAAGTGAAGGATTGTTAGATTATCCCTCATGGGAAGCATGTCTGCGTTTTGGAGGAGATATGTGGGATAGCAATATAATGCTTAGCAGAAATAAGTAGATATCCTGTATTCTGAAATATTCTCCAGAATCGTTTTTAAAATTTGCACTGGTTTACCATCCTACAAATTGTATTCACTAGGGGTCCATGTCCATCATATTGATCCTCGCTGGCTCATTTATTATGGACATCCATATAATACTCTGGTGTGCTGCCTCTCAGACATTACTACATGCACATTTTACTGTATCTTGAGAGTCTAAGGCCAGCATTTCTAGAAGTCTAGAAAGAGTTAAAACAGCAGACTGAGGGCTTTTATCAAAAGTCGGGGTAAAATTTCTGGGTTGTGGGATCATGGTATGCAAATCAGGATTTTCAACCTTCCGCATTCACTCTCACAATGAAAGACTGATATCTCACTCTTTGCACTCATTTATCATTGATTTGTACCCTACTAAACTTTTACTAAATGGTAATCTGTCTAATAATGTTACTGTTTGGTAACAGCTTAGAACACTATGTATTTTCCACTATGCAGTAGCAGTCAGGTAGTTACTAGATGTTCATAGGTAAAATAAATTCAACTGCCCTTGAAAGCCCGTTTAACAACTGTACAATCCCTTCAGATTCTCAAGTAAATACCAAAGGGTATAGAGTAGTTTAGCACAAAAGTAGACAAAAAAGTAATGAGGAGTTAATAATGAGTTATGATCGCACCTTTAGTAAGCCATAGCTAGAAGCACATTGTTGGACATACATAAAATAAAAGCAGTCAGCACAGGACTGTTAACTTTAAGGGGTGAATGACCAACCAGGTTAACACAATTAAAATCACCAAAGGTGAAGTAAGAAATGAATAGATGTAACCTGTTTGGTGTGAATAATAACAATATTCAATTCACAGAAATGACCAAGCATTTAGTAAGTATTCCATTGCAGCTAAAAGCTTGGTCATTCTTATGAATTGAATATTGTTACTATCCTCACAAAACAGGTTACATCTATTCATTTTTTCACTTCACCATTGTTGATTTTAAATTTGTTAACATTAATGAGTTAATGAACCAACCCGATTAACAATCTTGTGCTGACTGCTAGCGTTTTATGTATGTTCAATATTGTGCTGATAGCTCTAGCTTACTAGGGGAGCGCTCATAACTCACTAATAGAGATAAGCGAGCATTAAAATGCTTGGATGCTTGTTACTCAAACTGAGTAATTTCTAATGCTCGGGTGCTCGTTTCGAGTAACGAGTATAATGGGAGTCAATGGGAAATCAGAGCATTTTTCCGGCAGACCCTACAAGGAAGTCTGGGGAAGCTGTGAAAATGTTGAAATGGATGGAAAAAGTGCTAAATGGAAGGAGAACAGCATGAGAAAGACCCATAGAAACATCTCTGACTCCCAGATTGCTGCTGAGGACAATGGTATCACACTTTTACAACACCTGGAGTTTACAGGGAAAAAAGTTAAGAAATATTGTTTCCTGTATAATGACTTGTATATAAAACAAAATTTAAAAAGGATTTTAAAAAATATAAATTAAGTAAATCAAAATTGAATTTATTACAAAATTGGAAATTTCAGTGTGTTAGGGTTCGACTTCCCACTGCTGCACAAGGGGAGTCTTGAACCCGTCCCACTGCGGTCTCCCATTCATCTCCGGCCACAGTGGAGCCTGCTCAGCAGAGACGTCGGTCCAGGCGTCTTGCCCACTCCTCTACTGTGCAGTGACTTGCTGCTGTCTTTCCTGGATCTGCTATTATAGCCAGTGCTGGAGCAGTCGTCTTTGAGACAAAGTCCTGCGTTTTCCCATCTGAGCATGCCCAGAGTGAGATCTCTCATTGGAGATCAGGGGTCACATGTTCAGGTGCTGCAGCGGCTCCTATTGGTCCGCCAGGAAGGTCATGTAGCTACGTTTGTAACAGCTTCTCATTGGTCCTTGTTCCTGGAAGGTCCTGTAGCTGTTGCTATAAAAGGGTAGCATGGCTGGGCCGCCATGCGCTAATATCAATCATTGTATGCTATGCGCCAGTGTGGTCATGTGTATTTGTGGATAGGGACCCGGCTGAAATAAGCCACTAGAATACCGACTTAATCGGTGAGGAGTTTGGTATGGTAGCTGGTCAGGGTCGGTGTCCTAGATGCCCTAGATTACCGGCATAACCGGTGAGGAGTTTTGATTGCCGTATTCAGGGTCTGGCGTTCAGACGCCATAGATTGCGGGTGACTCCCGCGAGGACATTAGCACATGATCACGCTTTATGAACGCGTAGTGCTTAACTGTGTACCTGAGAGCCTGACAGGACACAGCACTTTTTCTCAGCGGCTCTGTGACGTAACAGGGTTCGCTTTCAACGCTAGACAGCGCCCTAGCGTGTTTTCTTTGCCACTCAGTTGTGTCTAGTGAGTGCGCACACATCGCCATATAGCGCTGCGGCTCTCCTTCTAGCGGCTCTGTGGAGTAACAGAGTTCGCACTTATTGCCACAGCGCATTACGGCGTTTATGTTGGCGACTCTGCGGGATAACAGAGTTTGCTTCTCGCGCCATTTCTACTAGCAGCAGGCTCCGCTTGAACGGTGGACCCCGGGCTGCGAACGCACTTATTATTTAAATTATTTTGTGCGTTCCGCCAGCCCTAACACAGTGTACTTAAAGAAGGAGGCAAGAAGTGTTAAAAATTAGGTCTCAGATATACCCTGTATTAGAGCTAAAGAATAGCCTCATACACATTCTGTTCAAATTGTCATGTAGTGGTACTCCTAAACTCATAAAGACTATGCAGTAAGTTCAAATCATGCCAAAGATAACAAGAAGAGTAATCCATTCATCATAGAGTGCAACAACTGGCAGGCCTCATTCAAATGTTGAACATTAAAACACTTTATGTGCTGCTGTCATCTGGTGGTGTGGAAAAGTTGGGTCTCAGCTAGTGTTGAGCGATACTGCTCGATATCTAAAAATATCGGATCGGGATGGTATCGCCGATATCACTAAATATCGTCGATATCCGATTCCGATACCGGAAGTCCCATGTAAGTCTATGGGAACAAAATATCGCAACTAAAAAAACACTTTCTTTCGTTGTAAACACAAAATATACACACATAGAATACATATATATATATATATATATATATACATGTCATTGTGACATATATATATACATATATTTATAGTTTATACACTTCTACATAGTAAAATAGACTCTGATTCAATTGCCGGGTAAAGCCGTGACATACCCCATAGAAGTCGACGGGCTCGGTGCAGAGTAACCCCAAAACCTCTGGCTCTGTGCGACTCAACTTGGGCGTCACAAACAGGATTCTGTAGCTCGCTATAAGCGAGTCCTGTGTGCCTGAATTGAACTGGTTTTGTGCTTGAGAATTGCTAAAATCATCAGAGAATGTATTTGCCATTTTTCCGCCATATCTGCGTCACGACGAGGCACTGGTGAAGAAGAAGGGCGTGCTCTTCGTGGGTGTACACTCACTCAGTGGCGCGAAAACGATGGCCGACCACTCTAAATGTTACTGCAATGTAAGATCGTGCCCCACAGCTCTTGAGTTCCGCCTCCTCATCCTCCTCAGTGTGCGGAAACTAACACCAAGGTCCCGCCTCACTACAAAAGAGGGGCCCTCTCCAGATGCTAATGACACATGTGACTTGGCAGAGATGGCTAATGGACACGAGCAGAAGTGTGAAGGGATGGAGCAGTCAGAGCTCTCCCCCCACGGAAGCGACCCGATCGCCACGGAACCACCGTTGGGCACCCGGCCTGGAAACCCTCCTACGCTGCAAGAAGCGGAGGATACCCTGAGAGACCTGGCCCGGCACCGGGAGGAGGTCGCCAGGATGGAAGCCAGCTGGCGTGCCCTAAAACTAAACTTGGAGCGGCGCCAATCCCTCTTACCTGAAGTGTCTGTACCGGAAGGTGAGGCACCCGTTCTAGTAGAGGAGTCCGTGCGGGCATCCCAGCCCTTGCAATGTGATCCGGTTGACGTTGTCGCAGTGGAGGCACCCGTTCCTGCAAAAAACGCTGCACCGGCAGCACCCCAGATCCCGCTGTCTGCCCCCGTCGCTGAGGCAGAAGAAGCGACACCCGTCCTCATGGAGGAGGCCGCGCAGGCACCAGAGGTCTACCTGTCTGTACCGGAGCCCCGACTGTCATCTGTTCCAGAGCCGGCTGCTTCTGCCACAGGTGAGCGCCGCCAGGACTGTCGGGCGCCAGGAGAGCTGCCGCAAACCGGACATCGTAAGCTGCAGTTTGATGGTGGAGACATGGAGATGCTGGTGGAGGAGAATTACAACCGGCTTCAGGAGGAAGAGTGTAGACGTCGGGAGAGAGAAGCCGAGCGACAAAGGGAGCAGCGCGAATCCCAGAAGCTTCGCCAACGTCACATCGAGAAGGACCGGGCAGATAAGGACCGGATGAGAAAAGATAAAAGTACGGTGAGGGAGCCGCGGCGTAAGGGTGCAGTACGGAGCTTTAAATTGAAAGCTGGTTGGGGCTTCATCCAGGAGCCTGGACTTTATTTAGAAGTGTTTGTGACCCGGCGGGACGTGGAGACTCACCTCCCAGAAGTATAAAGATAAATTGTGTGCACAGCCTGAAAGGTGCCAGAGTAGGTTCCTACACCGTGAAGATAATGAAAAGAGAACTCGGCACTCAACTTAGCGAAAAGGGTAAATATTTATTGTAGTCCACGGTAGTGAAACGTTTCGGTCCTAAATTTCGGACCTTCATCAGCCACTACATATATGTAATACAAAAACAAAAAGGATTTTCAAAAATTCTTACAATAAAGATAAAAGTAAAATTGCAAAGAAAACATAATAATATAACCAAGGTATGTACAATAGTATAATATGAACGTGGTTTACTAGAGAAAATCATCTTTATATAGAAGTATGCTAGTCCTCAAATAGTTAGGGACAGACTCTTCAGACCAGATGAGACGTGAGGGTGATATAGCACAGAAAATAAGACGTACCATTAAGTACCGGGAGGGGGTAGAAATACCCAATTCAGAGGTAAGCAGTAGATACTGTTGGGATCTGGTGGGTGATAAGACATAATGAGAAAAAGTGACAGTGGCCCGTGATCAAAAATATCAAAGGTATGACATACCAGGTAGATCTCCAAAGTAAGGGTTAAAGGTGAGTATCTGAAAACAAAAGCCTCATTCAATTCATCCAGTAGTGGAGGCATATAGGGGAATAGATCCGGTGTACGAACCGGCGGTGATCATACCTGGGTGAGAGTTTTAAGTCAGGTCTCCGCTGCATGCCGTGAGAGGGACGCGGTATCCGCCGCTGGTCCTTGTGCAGTGAAGGCAGACTCAGCATTAGAGACTAAAAAGGGGAAAGGGCAGGACTAGTGATTTAGTCTAGCCAATAGCGGTGGTGGGTGTGAGAACTGGGAGAGTCATGGGCGGAAACTGATGGCCGTGCGTGTCACAGGAAGAAAATTGCGTTCTAGAGTAAGTGCTGAGAGGGATTCCGGTATGAGGAGGTTAATAGCAAGTGAGGTGACGTGCTCATAGGTGGATAGCTGAGCAGAGGATCCACAGACAATTCTTTTAGTACAAGCGGCTCTAGAGGAAAAGAAATAAACTGTTAATAAATGCAGAGACATACCGGTGTCAAGTATAATAGACAAGTGATTGCACCATATCTTAATACAGCAAATAAGTATAGAAATATAGGCAGATTCTGATAAATCAATATCTTAAAGAGATATGAGCCGCATGCGGTCATTATTTGTCTGTAACTAAATGGTCCCACATGTGCATGGAAATTATGAAAATATATACCTTATAATCCATGTTAAGATGTGTATCAAAGCATATTCTATTGTGGACTGGTAATCACAAAATAGTATTATGTTATTATTAGACAATATAATGTCAGTGGAGAAAAGTACCAGAACCTATTGTGCTGTAGGCAGGTGGTCATATAGCAATATAGTATTAAACAGTATAATGTGATTGATGAACTCTCATTACATTTTATGAAAAATAGCGTTTGTTTGCACACCTGCCTAAATCAATATCTTAAAGAGATATGGGCCGCGTGCGGTCATTATTTGTCTGTAACTTAATGGTCCCACATGTGCATGGAAATTATGAAAATATATACCTTATTATCCATGTTAGAGATGTGTATCAGAGCATATTCTATTGTGGACTGGTAATCACAAAATAATATTATATTATTATTAGACAATATAATGTCAGTGGAGAAAAGTACCAGAACCTATTGTGCTGTAGACCGGCGATCACATAGCAATATAGTTTTAAACAGTATAATGTGATTGATGAACTCTCATTACATTTTTTTATGAAAACAACAACCCCCAGGCCGACCTATTGTCGCAGCATCTGACTCGATTCTATCTCCCATTGCGATTTATTTGGAAAAAATCTTGACCCCCCTGATTAAGACTAGCCGCTCTTTTATTCTGGATACTGGATCCTTTCTGGACATCATTCGTTCAATTGATCACGTCCCTAGAGACTCTCTATTGGTAACATTTGATGTAAAGGATCTTTACACTTCTATACCTCATTCACATGGCATACAGTCAGTACGACATCTTCTTGAAATCTCTGATTTCAGTAGTACACACATCAACCTTTGTATTGACCTTCTGACTATCGTACTAACCAAAAACTACTTCATGTTCCAGGATGATTTTTTTCTCCAGATACGCGGGACCGCAATGGGCTCGAACGTAGCGCCCCCATATGCTAATTGCTACATGTCTCATTTTGAAGAAACAGTCATCTACAGTAGTCCCCTGTTTAGGGATAACGTGATAACGTGGAAACGCTACATTGATGACGTTTTTTGCATTTGGGGGGCACGTTCGAGTCCCTCATCTCTTTCCATCAATTCCTTAATACATCATGGCCGGGCCTTAGCTTCACCATCTCCCACGACCCGTCCAAAATTAATTTCTTGGACACAATGGTCGTCAAAGATCCTGAGGGCAAACTGACCACGGATCTATATACAAAACCAACTGACCGCAATGGCTTACTTCATTTCTCCAGCTTTCATCCCACTACTATGAAAAACTCAATCCCCAGGTCACAGTTTCACCGGGTGAAACGAATTGTTTCTAACCCTACCATTCTGAATAAACGTTTAACGGAGATGAATGCTAAGTTCATAGAGAGGGGTTACCCACAGCGTACCTTGGATCTTTCTTTGTCTACACGAACCCATAACAGAGAGGATAATACAGGCAGAATAACCTTTGTACATTCCTATCACCCTTTTGCATATATCCTCCACAGATCTATTCGCCAACATTGGCCCCTTCTACAAAAAGCCCATCCAGATATCTCCGAATTTGCAAAACCATTCCTCCCCTGTTTTCGCCGTGCCCCTAATCTGAGAGATTCCTTAATTCGAGCTGACCTAGGGTCTACAAAACCTAGGACAACACAAGGTTTCATTAAAAAACCTAGAATAGGCACATTCCCTTGCCTTAACTGCACCCAATGCTCTAATGTCTTAAAGGGTGAGACTATTCATCACCCTTATACTGGCAAAACATTCAGAATTCGGGGCTATTTTACCTGTAATACCCCTTATGTCATATACGCCATCAAGTGTCCATGCGGCCTTTTATATATTGGCGAAACGACTCAACCAGCAAAGGACCGTATTTCAAAACATAAATCTACTATCCGCTGCAAAAATACACTTCTGCCTGTTCCGTCTCATTTCATTTCCGCGGGTCATACAATAGCTCAACTGAGGTTCCAAATTTTGGAACAGGTACCACAATCAAGAAGGGGTGGTGATCGGATACGGCAACTAAAACGCCGTGAGGCCTATTGGATCCATACATTGGACACACTGTCACCTAAGGGTCTCAACCGAGACTATGATCTACTATCCTTCCTATGAATTGTCCGTTTCTATCGGATACTATTTTATTCTGGACCATTAGGACTTCTGACATAAGTGTGCACATCTACACATCTATCTAGTACATAGGCTTTTATATGTATCGTCACAGACTTGAGCGGGTGTGCGAACAAACGCTATTTTTCATAAAAAAATGTAATGAGAGTTCATCAATCACATTATACTGTTTAAAACTATATTGCTATGTGATCGCCGGTCTACAGCACAATAGGTTCTGGTACTTTTCTCCACTGACATTATATTGTCTAATAATAATATAATATTATTTTGTGATTACCAGTCCACAATAGAATATGCTCTGATACACATCTCTAACATGGATAATAAGGTATATATTTTCATAATTTCCATGCACATGTGGGACCATTAAGTTACAGACAAATAATGACCGCACGCGGCCCATATCTCTTTAAGATATTGATTTAGGCAGGTGTGCAAACAAACGCTATTTTTCATAAAAATGTAATGAGAGTTCATCAATCACATTATACTGTTTAATACTATATTGCTATATGACCACCTGCCTACAGCACAATAGGTTCTGGTACTTTTCTCCACTGACATTATATTGTCTAATAATAACATAATACTATTTTGTGATTACCAGTCCACAATAGAATATGCTTTGATACACATCTCTAACATGGATTATAAGGTATATATTTTCATAATTTCCATGCACATGTGGGACCATTTAGTTACAGACAAATAATGACCGCATGCGGCTCATATCTCTTTAAGATATTGATTTATCAGAATCTGCCTATATTTCTATACTTATTTGCTGTATTAAGATATGGTGCAATCACTTGTCTATTATACTTGACACCGGTATGTCTCTGCATTTATTAACAGTTTATTTCTTTTCCTCTAGAGCCGCTTGTACTAAAAGAATTGTCTGTGGATCCTCTGCTCAGCTATCCACCTATGAGCACGTCACCTCACTTGCTATTAACCTCCTCATACCGGAATCCCTCTCAGCACTTACTCTAGAACGCAATTTTCTTCCTGTGACACGCACGGCCATCAGTTTCCGCCCATGACTCTCCCAGTTCTCACACCCACCACCGCTATTGGCTAGACTAAATCACTAGTCCCGCCCTTTCCCCTTTTTAGTCTCTAATGCTGAGTCTGCCTTCACTGCACAAGGACCAGCGGTGGATACTGCGTCCTTCCCACGGCATGCAGCGGAGACCTGACTTAAAACTCTCACCCAGGTATGATCACCGCCGGTTCGTACACCGGATCTATTCCCCTATATGCCTCCACTACTGGATGAATTGAATGAGGCTTTTGTTTTCAGATACTCACCTTTAACCCTTACTTTGGAGATCTACCTGGTATGTCATACCTTTGATATTTTTGATCACGGGCCGCTGTCACTTTTTCTCATTATGTCTTATCACCCACCAGATCCCAACAGTATCTACTGCTTACCTCTGAATTGGGTATTTCTACCCCCTCCCGGTACTTAATGGTACGTCTTATTTTCTGTGCTATATCACCCTCACGTCTCATCTGGTCTGAAGAGTCTGTCCCTAACTATTTGAGGACTAGCATACTTCTATATAAAGATGATTTTCTCTAGTAAACCACGTTCATATTATACTATTGTACATACCTTGGTTATATTATTATGTTTTCTTTGCAATTTTACTTTTATCTTTATTGTAAGAATTTTTGAAAATCCTTTTTGTTTTTGTATTACATATATGTAGTGGCTGATGAAGGTCCGAAATTTAGGACCGAAACGTTTCACTACCGTGGACTACAATAAATATTTACCCTTTTCGCTAAGTTGAGTGCCGAGTTCTCTTTTCATCACCTCCCAGAAGGACACCCGGGGAGGGACCTGTTGCCAGGAGACTTGGTAACTTACACCCGACACTGGGGTTACAATGGATGGTATGCCCTAAATGTCACCAGGTGCGACCCCTGGTCCCCAGAGTGTCAGGAACCTGTGAGACCCTCGGAGCCTTCAGCCTCCCACATCCAGGCCTCTGCACAAGTGCCCACCCCACGCCGTAAATCTCCCCAGCCTCCCTCAGTGGTCTCCTCAGCAGCCCCAGCTATGGACATGATAATGATAGCTGGCCCTGGCCCGTACCCGGCGCCTGTTAGGCCCCCTGGGGTTCGTTCAGTCCGGGACATAGGGCTCCAGACCCGGAGGGAGATGAAAGAGGTGGCCACACAGACACAGATAGCGGGTCACGACTTGACTGTACAGACACACACGACGTCATCAGGTCCTGGTGTCCTTGGTGTCTCGGATGTTTGGCAAGCATCAGAAGAGTACCAGGTGGTACCTGGAACACCCCTGCCAAAGAATTATAAATAACCCGGACAGGGTCCCTGTATGTAAATAGTTAAATTGTTGATGTACCCGGACGGGTGAATGTTCATAAAAAAGCTTTTTCATTTAATAAAAAAAACAACACAGTTTTCATTACTTTTATTACAGTCTCATTCTGCGACGCCATCGATCTCCTGTAAAAAAATGAAAAAAAAAAACAGCAGTATACCACCTGTCCGACGCAGTCCATAGTAACGAGTGTCCCACGACGATCCAGCTCTGCTACATCAGAATGACATCAGAGGCAGGCAGGCAGGCAGGCAGAGCCTGTCATCCCGGCGCAGCACAGCTGATTACCTGCTTCCCCGGCGGTGACGTCATCGGACTGGTTTACGGCCGGGATTACCCAGCAGTCACTGCAGTTATCGCGAAAAACTGCATGTGACCGCCAGGGAGAAGATAATGGCGGCCATCAAGCAGTCCAGGACGTGACCGCCGGAGATCTTCTGCCAGGTAAGTGCCGCTGACTCCTGACAGACCCGACCGACGGACACTCACAGTGACAGTGACAAATCCGATTCCGGTATCCGATATGACGAAAATATCGGTACTCGGAATCGAAAGCCCGATACAGCTAATATCGGCCGATACCCGATATTTGCAGTATCGTATCGCTCAACACTAATTAGGTGTTTTCAGTTCTGAACTGTTTGTTAAAAATACACCAGTATCACAAAACTAGAGTGTACACACCAGCCCCCCTCACCTACTGTAGCTGATAATGCAGCACAGTATACTTGTAGATATGTAATTAATCAATCATTTATTCAGCATGGTATCAGCTGTCTATTGTACTGGCGTATCAATTGGACATGGCCTAACTGTAATGGCTATAAGGCATACTGGTCTAGTAACTCAGTTAAAATAGTATGAAAAATATCAGCGCTCCCTTAATGGTATTAAATGCCTTAAAGCAGCAAGTAGAAAAAAGCAACCCTGTTCAGACTGTACTCATTAGGTAAACGATGGGTAAATTAATTTATTCTGTGCTAGAAGGCCAATTATACAACTGTACAATCCCTTCAGCTGCTCAAGTACAGTCATGGCCAAAAGTTTTGAGACTGACACAAATATTATATTTTCACATGATCTATTGCCCTCGGGTTTTTATGTGTGTTTGACAGATGTTTTTATCACAGACAGAAATATAATTGCAAACATATGAGTAACAAAAGCTTATATTGACAGTTAGAATGAGTTAATGCAGCAAGTCAATATTTGCAGTGTTGACCCTTCTTCTTCAGGACCTCTGCAATTCTCCCTGGCATGCTCTCAATCAACTTCTGGACCAAATCCTGACTGATAGCAGTCCATTCTTGCACAATCAATGCTTTCATTTTGTCAGAATTTTTAGGTTTTTGTTTGTCCACCCGTCTCTTGATGATTGACCACAAGTTCTCAATGGGATTAAGATCTGGGGAGTTTCCAGGCCATAGACCCAAAATCTCTATGTTTTGTTCCCTGAGCCATTTAGTTATCACCTTTGCTTTATGGCAAGGTGCTCCATCATGCTGGAAAAGGCATTGTTGATCGCCAAACTGCTCTTGGAGGGTTGGGGGAAGTTGCTCTTGGAGGACATTGTGGTACCATTCTTTATTCATGGCTGTGTTTTTAGGCAAGACTGTGAGAAAGCCGATTCCCTTGGCTGAGAAGCAACCCCACACATGAATGGTTTCAGGATGCTTAACAGTTGGCATGAGACAAGACTGGTGGTAGCGCTCACCTTGTCTTCTCCGAATGAGGCGTTTTCCTGATGTCCCAAACAATCGAAAAGGGGATTCATCAGAGAAAATAACTTTACCCCAGTCCTCAGCAGTCCACTGCCTGTACCTTTTGCAGAATATCAGTCTGTCCATGATGTTTTTTCCGGAGAGAAGTGGCTTCTTTGCTGCCCTCTTTGAGACCAGGCCTTGCTCCAAGAGTCTCCGCCTCACAGTGCGTGCAGATGCACTCACACCTGCCTGCTGCCATTCCTGAGCAAGCTCTGCACTGCTGGTAGCCCGATCCCGCAGCTGAAACACTTTTAAGAGACGGTCCTGGCGCTTGCTGGTCTTTCTTGGGTGCCCTGGAGCCTTTTTGGCAACAATGGAACCTCTCTCCTTGAAGTTCTTGATGATGCAATAGATTGATGACTGAGGTGCAATCTTTCTAGCTGCGATACTCTTCCCTGTTAGGCCATTTTTGTGCATTGCAATGATGACTGCATGTGTTTCTTTAGAGATAACCATGGTTAACAGAAGAGAAACAATGATGCCAAGCACCAGCCTCCTTTTAAAGTGTCCAGTGGTGTCATTCTTACTTAATCATGACAGATTGATCTCCAGCCATGTCCTCATCAACACCCGCACCTGTGTTAATGGAGCAATCACTGAAAAGAGGTTAGCTGGTCCTTTTAAGGCAGGGCTGCAATGATGTTGAAATGTGTTTTGGGGATAAATTTCATTTTCTAGCCAAATATTGACTTTGCAAGTAATTGCTGTTAAGCTGATCACTCTTTATAACATTCTGGAGTATATGCAAATTGCCATTAAAAAAAGTGAAGCAGTAGACTTTGTAAAAATTAATAGTAGATACCAAAGGGTGAGTAACTCATCTCAAAAGTAGATGGAAAAGTGATAATGAATTATTAAGTAGGGATGAGCCAACATGCTCAGTGATACTCTGATATCACTCTAGTATCTGGATGCGTGGATGTGCTCGGCACTCGGTGAGAAGTAGTCGGTGCTCAATTTCAAACTCGAATCACTGCCCCGCATGAATGGCACTTGTTATACAGCCAATAAGCAAGCTGGGATTGCATGCGCATCACTGTAATGCCATAGCCCAGGGGTCTCCAACCGCTGGTCCGCGGCCCATTACCGGGTCGTAGCAGTTCTGTTGCCGGGCCGCGGAGCCACGGCACAGAATGCTGTACACACTTGGAGCCGGCGGCTGTAGCACTGTAGTGACAGCTACAGCCGCCAGCTTCAAGAAGACATCGATACTTACCTTCCGCCACTGCATCCCTGTCGGCCGAGGCAGCTTCCTCCTGTGCGCAGCAGTGACGTAGTACCGCTCATTAAGGTAATGAATATGGATGTGACGCCACTCCCATAGGCGTGGCATCCATATTCATGCCCTTAATGAGCGGTACTATGTCACTGCTGCGCTCAGGAGGAAGCTGTCGCGGCCGACAGGGATGCAAGGGACCTGCAGCGAGGAGGGTAAGTATTGGGGAGGACGGGGGAGCCCAGCTGAGCCATGTATACAGGATGGGAGGAGGGAGGGGAGCCATGTATACAAGGATAAGAGGGTGGAGCGGAGCCATATATACAGGATGGGAGGGGGGAGCGGAGCCATATATACAGGATGGGAGGGTGGGAGCGGAGCCATATATACCAGGATGGGAGGGTGGGAGCGGAGCCATGCATACAGGATGGGAGGGGGGAGCAGAGCCATATATAAAGGATGGGAGGGTGGAAGCGGAGCCATATATACAGGATGGGAGGTTGGGAGCAGAGCCATGTATACAGGATGGGAGGGTGGAAGCGGAGCCATATATACAAGGATGGGAGGGTGGGAGCGGAGCCATATATACAGGATGGGAGGTTGGGAGCAGAGCCATGTATACAGGATGGGAGGGTGGAAGCGGAGCCATATATACAAGGATGGGAGGGTGGGAGCAGAGCCATGTATACAAGGATGGGAGGGTGGGAGCAGAGCCATGTATACAAGGATGGGAGGGTGGGAGCAGAGCCATGTATATAGGATGGGAGGGTGGGAGCGGAGCCATGTATACAGGATGGGAGGGTGGGAGCGGAGCCATGTATACAGGATGGGAGGGTGGAAGCGGAGCCATATAAACAAGGGTGGGAGCGGAGCCATGCATACATGGGTGGGAGCGGAGCCTTGTATACAAGGGAGTCACATTCACATTATAAATGTTATAATTAAACGATGAGTATGCACTACTACTAAACTACAACCCCGTCCATAGCTCCTCCCCCTTATGACCAAAGCCCCACCCCTGACACACCTCCATCCCCGCCCTGCCGGGCCCTGGAAGAATGGTCTTTCTTGAAGCCGTTCCCTGGTGAAAAAAAGGTTGGGGACCACTGCCATAGCCATCTTGGTAGTGGCATTACGGTGATTGGTTGTCCATGTGACATCATCTGGGCTTATGAAAGGACAGGCGCCACCAGGTTAGGCACACTGATGCCATTGCACAGCTCTGTGGCAATTGTTATTGGAGACAGAGAGTTTGTCCAGGCGTGTGTGCACAGTTTAATAAATCAGAGTCCTGTAGTGTTGTTACGGGGGATGAAGATGAGCCATCATAATAAGAGCCCTTCTAAGAGTTAATCATGTTCTTTGCTGTTTGTATCCAATAGATTCTGCATTTAGCATAGGGAGGGAGAGCGAGATGAAGAAGCAGGGAGAGTGGCTGAATATAGTCTCTAGGTATTGATTAGGGCTTTGTAGTCCGTTGGTAATTATATAACTGCGGCAGTAGAAACATTTTTTTTTTATGTGAAAAAATTAACTATGTTGTGATCCATAGAGTATTACTTGCTTTGTGGTACATTTTTGGTGTTATAAAACACTCCAAGAAAGCTTTGAAATATTTTACTGGATTCAATTACTCACCCATAGAGTATTCTGTGCTCTGGGGTACATATCTGTGTCGTACAACACTAAAAAAAAAAGTGATGAAAAATGTTTCTGGATTCAATAACTCATTCGTAGAGTAATATATTTATTGTGCTACATGATGTTGGTATTAAACTCCAAAAAAACCTTTTGACAGCTGCAGGTGACCAATTTTTTTTTTTAATTAAAAATAAACTCAATTTAAAGAGATCTGGCAATTAGAAAATGCATAAGACGTGCGGCAAGGGATGGAGACGTGGAAGTGCTAATGATGGTGCATGCAGACACTGAGGACATGGGGCAGGGCTAGTTCGACTACACCTGTTGCTAAAGCATATGAAACATGCCCATCCACGATACATAGGTTCCTCTTCCACTATGCAGGGAGTCATGGTACACCGCTTCTGAAACCAGAGCAGTACAAACAGTTGGTCAGTGACATAGCATATAATACTTCCAGCACCACCCAGTCTTCCACAAGGTCCAGTCTCACCAGCCAACATTCTGGATCACTTAATCATTACCATGATTCTCCTTCCTCCCACCATGTTGAGTCCCAGAAGACTAGTGATCCCAAATAATGTCTTGATTGTGGCTTCTCACACTACATTTTCCAAGAGGTACAGGAGGAGATGCTGTTTAGTGATGCACAAAGCTTAGAACAGCCACAGCCACATGAAAATGAGGGTGGAGAAATAGAAAATTTTGTCTAAGGAGGGAGACACATTTGCCTATAAGACAGGTTGTTAACCCCTTAACGACCGCCGATACGCCTTTTAACGGCGGGCATTAAGGGTACTTAAACCACAGCGCCGTAAATTAACGGCGCTGTGGAAAAAGTGAATAGCGCCCCCAGAGGCGCATTTTCTCCGGGGTCTCGGCTACCGGGGGTACCCAAGACCCCAGAGAACATGAATCGGGTCGGTTTTTACCGACCCGATGTTGCGGTCGCCGTTATTAACCTTATAACGGCGACCGCAACAAAAAAAAAAAAAATCTGATGTGCCATTTAATTTCTCTGTCCCCTGATGTCATCGGACATCAGGGGACAGAGAAAAAGGGTCCCCAGGACCCCCATGTAGCCCCCGATCCAGTCCATGTGGCCCCCGGGCCCTCCTTTGTCCCCCGGTTCCGGCGCTGTTAAGAAAATGGCGGGCGCATGCTCAGTGCGCCCGCCGCTATGTGCCGCTGTGCTGGTGGGGGGATGGGCAAATATTCTCTGGGGTCTCGGCTACACCGATGTTGCGATCGCCGTTATTAACCCTATAACGGCGACCGCAAAAAAAAAAAAAAAAAGTTGTGTCATTTAATTTTTTTGTCTCCTGATGTCATCGGACATCAGAGGACAGAGAAAAAGGGTCCCCGGGACCCCCATGTGGCCCCCGATGTCCTGTATGTGGCCCCAGGGCCCTCCGGTGTCCCCCGGGGCCGGCGCGATGAAGAAAATGGCGGGCGCATGCTCAGTGCTCCCGCCGCTAAGTGCCGCTGTGTCCTGGGGGGGATGGGCAAATATTCTCTGGGGTCTCGGCTACCAGGGGTAGCCGAGACCCCAGAGAACATGATCCGGGTCGGTATTCACCGATCCCGGTGTTGCGATCGCATCTATGCAAGCATAGATGCGATCGCAAAAAAAAAAAAAAAAAATGATTTCTCTCCCCTCTGATGTGATCGCACATCAGAGGGGAGAAAATGAGGGTCCCCCGGTCCCCCGATCGCCCCCCCGTATACTTACCGGTGTCCTCCGTCCTCCCGCAGGCCCCAGGATCCCGGCGTCTTCTTCCTGCAAAAAAAAAATGGCGGGCGCATGCGCAGTGCGCCCGCCGATCTGCTTGGCGGCAGATTCAAAAATGATTTCATTCATTCTCCAGAAAGTGCATTTTGATCACTGTGATAAACTATCACAGTGATCAAAATAAAAAAAAACAGTACATAACCCCCCCATTTATCACCCCTTAGTTAGGGACATATAATAAAAAATAGAAATTATATTTATTTTCATTTTTCTGTTAGGGTTAGGGTTATAATTAGGGTTAGGGTTATAATTAGGGTTAGGGTTAGCATTAGGGTTAGGGTTAGCATTAGGGTTAGGGTTATAATTAGCGTTAGGGTTAAGCTGGGTTCATACTGCGTTATGGCAGTCCGTTAGATGGACTGCGTTACACCGCGGTATAACGCGGTGTAACGCAGTTCGTTAACGCTGCCATTCACCCCCATTTGAGGGCGCATCGCGACGCATGCCGTAAAGCGGGATGCGTTTGCGACGTGCCATCATTCAGTGACGGAGCCTCGGACGCGGGCTGCAGCATCTGGGCTCCGTCACCGCTAGCGCAGATGAATCATCTGCTGATTCCTCTGCGCTAGCGGGTATAGCATAACGCGATCGTGTTATGCTATACCGTTACCAGCCCGTCAACGCTATGTGTTGAACGGGCTGGTAAAACGCAAAATGAACCTAGCCTTAAGGTTAGGGTTATAATTAGGGTTATAATTAGGGTTAGGGTTAAAATTAGGGTTAGGGTTACAATTAAGGTTAGGGTTGGAATTAGGGTTGGGATTCAGGTTAGGATTAGGGTTGGGATTAGGGTTAGGGGTGTGTTGGGGTTAGGGTTGGAGCTAGAATTGAGGGATTTCCACTATTTAGGCACATCAGGGGGTCTCCAAACACGACGTGGCGTTCAAAAAGTCAAATGGCGCTCCCTCCCTTCCGAGCCCTGCCGTACGCCCAAACAGTGGTTTACCCCAACATATGGGGTATCAGCGTACTCAAGACAAATTGCACACCAATTTTGGGGTTCTAATTTCTCCTGTTACCCTTGGGAAAATAAAAAATAGCTGGCTAAAAAATCATTTTTGAGAAAAAAAATGATTTTTTATTTTCACAGCTCTGCGTTTATAAATTTCTGTGAAACACTTGGGGGTTCAAAGTGCTCACCACACATCTAGATAAGTTCCTTAAGGTGTCTAGTTTCCAAAATGGGGTCACTTGTGGGGGGTTTCCACTGTTTAGACACATCAGGGGGTCTCCAAACACGACGTGGCTTTCAAAAAGTCAAATGTCGTTCCCTCCCTTCCGAGCCCTGCCGTGCGCCCAAACAGTGGTTTACCCCAACATATGGGGTATCAGCGTACTCAGGACAAATTGCACACCAATTTTTTGGATTCTAATTTCTCCTGTTACCCTTGGGAAAATAAAAAATAGCTGGCTAAAAAAGCATTTTTGAGAAAAAAATGATTTTTCATTTTCACGGCTCTGCGTTTATAAATTTCTGTGAAGCACTTGGGGGTTCAAAGTGCTCACCACACATCTAGATAAGCTCCTTGGGGGGTCTAGTTTCCAAAATGGTGTCACTTGCAGGGGGTTTCTACTGTTTAGGTACATCAAGGGCTCTGCAAACACAACATGACGCCCGCAGAACATTCCATCAAAGTCTGCATTACAAAATGGCACTCCTTCCCTTCCAAGCACTCCCATGCGTCCAAACAGTGGTTTCACCCCACATATGGGGTATCAGCGTACTCAGGAAAAATTGCACAACAACTTTTTGGGTCCAATTTCTCCTGTTACCCTTGGGAAAATAAAAAAAATAGCGGGCTAAAGAATCATTTTTGAGGAAAAAAATGATTTTTTATTTTCACGGCTCTACGTTTATTAATTTCTGTGAAGCACTTGGGGGTTCAAAGTGCTCACCACACATCTAGATAAGTTCCTTAAGGGGTCTAGTTTCCAAAATGGTGTGATTTGTGGGGGTTTCGACTGTTTAGGCGTATCAGGGGCTCTCCAAACGCGACATGGCGTCCAATTTCAATTCCAGCCAATTTTGGTTTGAAACAGTCAAACGGCGCTCCTTCACTTCCAAGCCCTGCCGTGCGCCCAAACAGTGGTTTACCCCCACATATGGGGTATCGGCATGCTCAGGACAAATTGCACAAAAACTTTTGGGGTCTTGTTACCCTTGGGAAAATAAAAATTGGGGTAAACAGATCGTTTTTGTGGAAAAAAATATGATTTTTTATTTTCACGGTTCTATGTTATAAACTTCTGTGAAGCACTTGGAGGTTCAAAGTGCTCACCACACATCTAGATAAGTTCCTTAGGGGGTCTAATTTCCAAAATGGGGTCACTTGTGGGGGGTTTCCACTGTTTAGACACATCAGGACCTCTACAAACACGACATGACATCCAGACAATTCTGCGCTGAAAAAGTCAAACGGCGCTCCTTCCCTTCCAAGCTCTGCCTTTCACCCAAACAGTGGTTTACCCCCACATATGGGGTATCAGAATGCTCAGGACAAATTGCACAAAAACTTTTGGGGTCTTGTTACCCTTGGGAAAATAAAAATTGGGGTGAAAAGATTGTTTTTGTGGAAAAAATATGATTTTTTATTTTCACTGTTCTATGTTATAAACTTCTGTGAAGCACTTGGAGGTTCAAAGTGCTCACCACACATCTAGATAAGTTCCTTAGGGGGTCTAGTTTCCAAATGGGGTCACTTGTGATGGGTTTCCACTGTTTAGACACATCAGGGCCTCTACAAACGCGACATGGCGTCCAGCCAATTCTGCGCTGAAAAAGTCAAATGTCGCTCCTTCCCTTGCAACCTCTGCCGTGCGCCCAAAAAGTGGTTTACCCCCACATATGGGGTATCGGCTTAATCAGGAGAAATTGCACAACAAATTTTGTGGTTCATTTTTTCTTTTAACAGTTGTGAAAATAAAAAAATAGGTTCCGAAGTAAAGTTTTTGCAAAGAAAGTTAAATGTTAATTTTTTCCTTCCACATTGCTTCAGTTCCTGTGAAGCACGTAAAGGGTTAATAAACTTCTTGAATGTGGTTTTGAGCACCTTGAGGGGTGCAGTTTTTAGAATGGTGTCAATTTTGGCTATTTTCTATCATATAGACCCCTCAAAGTGACTTCAAATGTGAGGTGGTCCCTAAAATAAAAATGGTGTTGTAAAAATGAGAAATCGCTGGTCAACTTTTAACCCTTATAACTTCGTAACAAAAAAAAATGTTGGTCCCAAAATTGTGCTGATGTAAAGTAGACATGTGGGAAATGTTATTTATTAAGAAATTTGTGTGACATATCTCTCTAATTTAAGGGCATAAAAATTTAAAGTTTGAAAATTGTTAAATTTTCAAAATTTTCGCCATATTTCCGTTTTTTTCATAAATAAACACAAGTCATATCAAAGAAATTTTACCACTAACGTGAAGTACAATATGTCACGAAAAAACAATCTCAGAATCAGTGGGATTCGTTAAAGCGTTCCAGAGTTATAACCTCATAAAGTGACAGTGGTCAGAATTGTAAAAATTGGCCCGGTCATTAAGCTGCAAAATGGCTCTGTCACTAAGGGGTTAAGTCACCAAGTCAGGAGGACGAGAGTGTGGCAGTGGAAGACGAAGTGGTGGATGGCGAAATCACCAAACCATCCTGGAAATCTAGCATAAAGAGCAGGCCAGCAGTGCTGAGGGAAATAGTGAGGGATCAGCAGCACCAAAACAGGCAGGATGAAGCAGTGAGGAAACCAGATAGAGAAGGTGGGCAACTATTCCACAGAGCAAGGACACTCCTGAATTTTTCTGTCAAAGAGTCAGGTATTCCCCAGTCTGGGACTTTTTTAAAGAGAGTTCTGATTCAAAAAATGGTCATTTGCCATCTGTGCCATGCCAAGATCAGTAAGGGCCTGACCACTAAGAGCCTAACCATCCCATGATCAGGCACATGTCATCTAAATACCCGACTCAGTAGGATGAATGCCTGGGTCCACAATTGGTTCCAACACAGGCAGCTGGTGACACCACTGCCTCTTCCCCTGTGCTAGGTGATTCCCATCCACCTTTTCATGATAGTTGTGCAGATGCCTCCTGCCATGCACCTATCCTTGCACATTCTGATTGGGTAACACTGAGAAGGTGGAGGCTAAAGAAGAGTAGGGGGGCATGAGCTAGCGGAGTCTCATCTATCCTGTGTAGATGGGCTGAGAAGGGCAAGATGGAGAAGGAGAATAGCTGGTACAAATGAGACTAGAACCCACATAAGCCTCATCTTGTAGATAGATTGGCTGAGGACCACGCTACAAGGAGAATTTTGCATCCGTTCCTCCTAAGGCAGAGATATCTTGTAAAATGGTGCTATACCACAAGGCCATTATGGAAAATATGTTGAAAAAATTCCCATCAGACAAGGCTAGTGGCAGGGGGCAAGTTTCCTTGCTCAACCAAGGAAGAGAGCCAAGGGAGACACGCAGCAGAGTTAGGGGTGTAGTGTAAAAGGTTTAAGCCAATTTCATGATACCCTCCCAGCATCCAGAGCCTGAAGGTCAGGTATTTTTGACAAGGAGGACAAGTTTTTAAAGATGATCAAGCAATACCTGGATGGCAAAATCAATATTTGCTCTAATTCCTTTGCGACCTTCTGTTATTGGATCTCAAAGCTGGACACCTGGCATGAGCTGTCTCTCTATGCCTTAAAGATGTCATGCTGCCTTTCCGCTAGTATCTTGCCTGAGAAGATTTTTAGTTCCATCAAGGGGTTATAAGATGCCCTGTTGGCTGTCAACAGAAAGTACTGACAGGCTCACTTTGATAATATGACCAAAGAGTAGCTGAGACTAGTGTTGAGCGATACGATACTGCAAATATCGGGTATCGGCCGATATTAGCTGTATCGGGCTTTCGATTCCGAGTACCGATATTTTCGTCATATCGGATACTGGAATCGGATTTGTCACTGTCACTGTGAGTGTCCGTCGGTCGGGTCTGTCAGGAGTCAGCGGCACTTATCTGGCAGAAGATCTCCGGCGGTCACGTCCTGGACTGCTTGATGGCCTCCATTATCTTCTCCCTGGCGGTCACATGCAGTTTTTTCGCGATAACTGCAGTGACTGCAGGGTAATCCCGGCCGTAAACCAGTCCGATGACGTCACCGCCGGGGAAGCAGGTAATCAGCTGTGCTGCGCCGGGATGACAGGCTCTGCCTGCCTGCCTGCCTGCCTCTGATGTCATTCTGATGTAGCAGAGCTGGATCGTCGTGGGACACTCGTTACTATGGACTGCGTCGGACAGATGGTATACTGCTGTTTTTTTTTTTCATTTTTTTACAGGAGATCGATGGCGTCGCAGGATGAGACTGTAATAAAAGTAATGAAAACTGTGTTGTTTTTTTATTAAATGAAAAAACTTTTTTATGAACATTCACCTATCCGGGTACATCAACAATTTAACTATTTACATACAGGGACCCTGTCCGGGTTATTTATAATTCTTTGGCAGGGGTGTTCCAGGTACCACCTGGTACTCTTCTGATGCTTGCCAAACATCCGAGACACCAAGGACCACCAGGACCTGATGACGTCGTGTGGTCTGTACAGTCAAGTCGTGACCCGCTATCTGTGTCTGTGTGGCCACCTCTTTCATCTCCCTCCGGGTCTGGAGCCCTATGTCCCGGACTGAACGAACCCCAGGGGGCCTAACAGGCGCCGGGTACGGGCCAGGGCCAGCTATCATTATCATGTCCATAGCTGGGGCTGCTGAGGAGACCACTGAGGGAGGCTGGGGAGATTTACGGCGTGGGGTGGGCACTTGTGCAGAGGCCTGGATGTGGGAGGCTGAAGGCTCCGAGGGTCTCACAGGTTCCTGACACTCTGGGGACCAGGGGTCGCACCTGGTGACATTTAGGGCATACCATCCATTGTAACCCCAGTGTCGGGTGTAAGTTACCAAGTCTCCTGGCAACAGGTCCCTCCCCGGGTGTCCTTCTGGGAGGTGAGTCTCCACGTCCCGCCGGGTCACAAACACTTCTAAATAAAGTCCAGGCTCCTGGATGAAGCCCCAACCAGCTTTCAATTTAAAGCTCCGTACTGCACCCTTACGCCGCGGCTCCCTCACCGTACTTTTATCTTTTCTCATCCGGTCCTTATCTGCCCGGTCCTTCTCGATGTGACGTTGGCGAAGCTTCTGGGATTCGCGCTGCTCCCTTTGTCACTCGGCTTCTCTCTCCCGACGTCTACACTCTTCCTCCTGACGCCGGTTGTAATTCTCCTCCACCAGCATCTCCATGTCTCCACCATCAAACTGCAGCTTACGATGTCCGGTTTGCGGCAGCTCTCCTGGCGCCCGACAGTCCTGGCGGCGCTCACCTGCGGAGGAAGCAGCCGGCTCTGGAACAGATGACAGTCGGGGCTCCGGTACAGACAGGTAGACCTCTGGTGCCTGCGCGGCCTCCTCCATGAGGACGGGTGTCACTTCTTCTGTCTCAGTGTCTCAGTGACGGGGGCAGACAGCGGGATCTGGGGTGCTGCCGGTGCAGTGTTTTTTGCAGGAACGGGTGCCTCCACTGCGACAACGTCAACCGTATCACATTGCAAGGGCTGGGATGCCCACACGGACTCCTCTACTAGAACGGGTGCCTCACCTTCCGGTACAGACACTTCAGGTAAGAGGGATTGGCGCCGCTCCAATTTAGTTTTAGGGCACGCCAGCTGGCTTCCATCCTGGCAACCTCCTCCCGGTGCTGGGCCAGGCCTCTTAGGGTATCCTCCGCTTCTTGCAGCGTAGGAGGGTTTCCAGGCCGGGTGCCCAACGGTGGTTCCGTGGCGATCAGGTCGCTTCCGTGGGGGGAGAGCTCTGACTGCTCCATCCCTTCACACTTCTGCTCGTGTCCATTAGCCATCTCTGCCAAGTCACATGTGTCATTAGCATCTGGAGAGGGCCCCTCTTTTGTAGTGAGGCGGGACCTTCGTGTTAGTTTCCGCACACTGAGGAGGATGAGGAGGCGGAACTCAAGAGCTGTGGGGCACGATCTTACATTGCAGTAACATTTAGAGTGGTCGGCCATCGTTTTCGCGCCACTGAGTGAGTGTACACCCACGAAGAGCACGCCCTTCTTCTTCACCAGTGCCTCGTCGTGACGCAGATATGGCGGAAAAATGGCAAATACATTCTCTGATGATTTTAGCAATTCTCAAGCACAAAACCAGTTCAATTCAGGCACACAGGACTCGCTTATAGCAAGCTACAGAATCCTGTTCGTGACGCCCAAGTTGAGTCGCACAGAGCCAGAGGTTTTGGGGGTACTCGGCACCGAGCCCGTCGACTTCTATGGGGTATGTCACGGCTTTACCCGGCAATTGAATCAGAGTCTATTTTACTATGTAGAAGTGTATAAACTATAAATATATGTATATATATATATGTCACAATGACACGTATATATATATATGTATTCTATGTGTGTATATTTTGTGTTTACAACGAAAGAAATTGTTTTTTTAGTTGCGATATTTTGTTCCCATAGACTTACATGGGACTTCCGGTATCGGAATCGGATATCGACGATATTTAGTGATATCGGCGATACCATCCCGATCCGATATTTTTAGATATCGAGCAGTATCGCTCAACACTACACCTAATTATTATTATTATTATTATTATTATTTATTTATATAGCGCCATTAATTCCATGGTGCTGTACATGAGAGGGGTTACATACAAAGTTATAGATATCGTTTACAGTAAACAAATTTACATTTAATTACATCCCCTACAATCAATATTCAAAGTCAGTACTGTACTGTGAGAGAAAAATTATTGCTTCCCTTACAAGCAATCAAATTTTGGACCAGTTCTGACTGTTGGAATTTCCATTGGCGGGTTATACATACACATGACAAATAAATCCAGAATCTATTCACACTCCACTGTGACAAACATTCTACATTCTAGCACATTGTCTTTTTTATGAATAATGTGGCATTGGCAGTAGAGGGAAAACCGCTAAAGAGCAGACCTTTTTGTAAATTAGATGTGGGCAGTGAAGTATATTAATCAATGATTTAATTTGTGCTAACATTAAAGTAGCAGCTGTCACACTAGCAAATGTGCATTTAATTCGGAAATTTCAAAACAGAACATAAGGGAAGCAAGTAAAGGCAATGCAATGCCGGACCCTGTTCTACAACAGGCTGAACATTGGCACAATCAGTTATAAACCAAAGGTTGGGTCTGCATTAGATCTGCATTTCTTGGGATAAACTCAAAAGGGTTAAACGGAGTATGTAATATGTTTGATTTATATTTTTCACTTCTCAGCTTTGAGAGAAGAGCAATATACAGAGGCATAGAGAGTCCCTGATGCACTTTAAAAAAGCACTCCAGCCATCAAAGTTTTTATGCTTTTAAGGCTATGTGCACACGTTGCGCAAATGCTCAACAAATTTGTGGAGCATTTGCGCAACTCCCCGCCGTGGGTAAAACGCATACGTAATTAGTATGCATTTTCCCGCAAAACACAAGCATTTTGCAAGCGTAATTAGCTTGAAGAATGTTAGCGTTTTCCAAGCGATCTGTAGCATCGCTTGGAAAACTGATTGAAAGTCACACTTGTCACGTATAGTCCTGACAAGTGTGACCATCTTTTTAGTAATGAGTAGAGATGAGCAACATTGCCTCCGGGAGGGTCGAGTCGGGTTTCGGACCACCCGACTTAATCAAAAGTCGAGTCGAACGAAATCGGCCGACTGTCGGAAAAAGTCGGAGTTCCGACTGAAACTAGACCCCAATGCAAGTCAATGGGGAATACAAGTCGGCAGTGAGTGGAGGGCAGTAAACACACCTACAGTGCCCATTTCAATGCCAACAACATCAATTCTTATTACTTAAGCTTGTCAACTTTAATTTACTTTATAATAATAGTAACGCATTGAAAACTGGTGGTTATTTGGCTTTTTCTGGGGAAAATTTATAGTTGCTATATAATTTTTTTTTTTGCATGTGTTTGTAGAAGAGGTATGTACTTTTCTCTTCCTGTTATTAATGATTGATGTGTATAAATACCTAAAGTTGTGGGGGGGGGCAGGGCTGGCTCCAGGTTTTCGTGGGCCCTGGGTCAAAGAGTCTCAGTGAGCCCCTTTAACACATACCACAATTCATGATGCTCCAATACGGCAGAGAAATATAGGTATAGTACAATGCCAAATACTTCACTTCTTACATTACATGAGTGATATCTATTGTAAATTCTACAATAGCTCAAAAACCAGACAGTATAGTCCTCCATACAGTATTATGGGCACCACATAGTGCGCCATACAGAATAATGAGCCCCATATATTGCTCTATACAGAATAATGAGCCCCATATATTGCTCCATACAGAATAATGGGCCCAATATAATGCTTCATACAGTATAATGAACCACATATATTGCTCCATACAGAATAATGAGCCCCATATATTGCTCCATACATAATTGGTCCCATATAATGTTCCATATGATGAGCTCCACATAATGCTCCAGTATATGATGGTCCCCATATAATGTGCCATACAGTATAGGACGGTCCATAAAGAGTAGAAAGAGCCCCACATATTGCTCCATACAGTATAATGAGTCGCATATAAAGCTCCATACAGTATATGATGGGACCCATATATTGCTCCATACAGAATGGGCTTCATTTAATGATCCATACAGAATATGCCCCATATGTGCTCCATATGATGCTCCATACCCTCTATGATGCCCCATTAATAATAAACCCCATATCATGCTCTAGTATATGATGGGCCCCATGCTCCAGTGTATGATGTGCCTATATAATGCTCCATATATAATAGGCCCCATATGATGCTCCAGTATATGATGGGCCACATGGATGATGCTCCAGTGTATGATGGGCCACATTTATAATGCTGCAGTGTGTGATGGGCCCCATATATAATTCTCCAGTGTATAATGCTCCCCATATACTGCTCCAAACATTTAAAAAAAGTGAAATACCACCATCCAAACTATTTCTTTGATTGATGGGACAGTCAAGAAAGAAGGTCCCATGTGCATTCTGTCGATTGACGCAGAAAAGGCTTTCGACAGGGTGCACTGGGATTTTATATTTCAAACATTAGAAGGAATTGGCTTAAAAGAAAGTATGTGTTAGGGTCTGCAGAACACACCTAATAGATATTGTAGAGAGGTGCGTTCGCAGCTCGGGGTCCACCGTAAGATGGCGAAAGTAGCGAACTCTGTTATCCCGCAGAGTCGCTAAAATAAACGCCGTAGCGCGCTGTGGCAGTTAGTGCGAATTCTGTTAATCCCCAGAGCCGCTAACGGGAATGCCACAGCGCTATATGGCGATAAGTACGAACTCACTTAACTTCAGTGAGCTGCAAAGTAAAACGCTAGGGCTCTGAACCAGAGTTATAAAGTGAACCCTGTTGCGTCACAGAGCCACTGAGAAAAAGACTGTGTCCTGTTAGACTCACAGGGATACACAGATAACTGCTGTGCAGATAGCAGTCCGTGATCATGCAGAAAGCAACGCAATCAAGCAATCTCCTCACCGGAGAAGCCGGTATTCTAGGGGCTTATTTCAGCCAAGCCCTAACCACGTGTTCCCAAATCTCCTCACCGGAGAAGCCGGTATTCTAGGGGCTTATTTCAGCCGAGCCCTAACCACATGTGTACATGATCACACTGGCGCAAAGCACATAATGCAATTGATACTAGCGCATGGCGGCCCAGCCATGCCACCCTTTTATAGTAACAGCTACAGGAACTGCCAGAAAAAGGACCAATGAGAAACTGTTCCAAAACACAAGTAGTTTCAGGACCTTCCTGGCGGACCAATAGGACCTGCTGCAGTACCTGAACATGTGACCCCTGATCTCCAATGAGAGATCTTACCCTGGGCATGCTCAGAAGGGGAAACACAGGACTTCATCCCAAAGACGTCTGCTCCAGCACTGGCTATAATAGAAGATCCAGAAGGGGCAGCAGCAAGTCTCTGCACAGTATTGGAATGGGCAAGATGCTGGGACCGACGTCTCTGCTGAGCAGGTTCCACTGCGGACAGAGATGGATGGGGGACTGCAGCGGGACTGGTTCGAGACTCCCCTTGTGCAGCAGCGGGAACTCAAACCCTAACAGTATGCTCTGTAGAATTTCTGCCCTGTACTCATCTCCCAGTGCTCAAGTTAAAATGAATGGCACACTTTCAAACACATTATTAATTCAGAACAGCACGAGGCAAGGCTGTTCTGTTTCACCCTTGCTTTATATACTCACAATGGAACATCTAGCAACCACGATACTGAATAATCCCTCCATTAGAGGCATAAAAACCCAATCAGAAGAGCACAAAGTGGCACTTTTTGCCGATGATGTCGTATTGTATGTCTCTTCCCCAACTATAAGTCTCCCAAATATTATCTCAGAATTACATAGATTTGGTCGTCTGAGCAATTTCAAAATTAATACCCACAAATCGGAGATTCTCAATATCTCTATCCAACCAAGTGAGGTGGAGAGGTTGGCAGCTTCATTTCCCTTTAAGTGGTGTTCAGATTCTCTTACCTATCTAGGAATAAAAATCACAGCCAAAGTATCTAATCTTTATGAAGCAAACTTTAAGACAGCTTAACATAAAGCTGAGTTAGACTTAGAAAAATGGCATAAACTATCTTTATCTTGGTTTGGAAGAGTGAGCGCTTTTAAAATGGATCTATTACCCCATCTCCTATATTATTTCCAAACAATCCCCTTGTATTTACCTGCCTCCTTTTTCTATCGTCTTAAAAAAGCTATTACTCGTTTAATTTGGTCACAAAACCAGCACGTATTTCATACTTTTTGTGAAGTAGAGCAAAGCAAGAAGGGGGAATAGGTCTGCCAGATTTTGCTATGTATAGTCAAGCAGCAATTGGTACATGTATTTTAGAGCTGTTTCATAATAAAAACAACAAAAAATGGGTTACGTTAGAAAATGATCTTAATGGACGTGACTCCCGTATAGTTATTTGGTCCATGATGGAAGAACGGGATATACCTTTACCCTTCCTCACCAAAAACATGATATCATTTATCAAAAGAGGGAGTCGAGAGCTGGGAGTCGCTTTGTCTCCTGGCCCCCTAACTCCTATATATGACAATCCATCCTTTCCTGCAGGATTAAAAAGAGACACATATCTACATAAAAATAGAGCTTCATGCCCCATAGTCCATGATTATGTTACACGGTCAGGGATGAGGTCTCTCCAGGTCATTTTTCGGGACAAGGAGCCGCCAACAGGTGCATAGTTCTTTTATGAATAAAGAGGTTTACTATTAAATTAGCTAAGCAATCCGATCCATACTGAATATTATCTCCGTTTGAGACTCTTTGTTTATCAGCAAACTCTATAGATCACACTATCTCTTTATTATACAAAACCTTCCAAGAAGGGCAGATCCCATCGAGAGATTTCCCAGCATTTTTTTCAAAATGTGAGATTGATTTGGGTAGACCCTTATCAGTTGAAGAAAGAACAAAGATTCGCTTATGCACATTCATGTCATCGCTCTGTTCGACATCACAGGAGAGGAGATACAAAATCTTGTTGAGGTGGTACAGATGACCATCAGATTTAAACATAATTTATCCAACAACACCGGATACGTGCTGAAGATGCTTAAAAGATAGAGGTTCATTTTTACACATTTGGTGGCACTGCCCACTCATACAGAAACTGTGATTAGCATCCTTTGATCTCTGCAACAAGCTGTCTCTAATCAAAATTACACCCACAATGGAGGTGGCCTTGCTGTCCTTGTGTAGCTCATCGATTTCTAGATTTAAGAAAGGTCTTCTTAGACATATTCTCACTGCTACCAGGAACGTGATTACTAGATTTTGGAAACAGGAAAAGGTTACCTTGCGTTCTGATTTGGTGATAGAACTCAACGACATATATAGAATGGAACAGCTGATAGGACAACTGAATGGTACCACAGGAAAGGTATATAACACTTGGGCCCTCTGGGTTATGTTTAGAGAATCATCGGAATTGGACTCTTGGTTGATAGACCCATAGATGATGGGTCATATGAGTTTCCCTACTGGATGGAGCCACATTTCCTACCCCTCTCCTTAAAATCCTTCCTCCTCCACCTTTTTTTTTTCCCTTCTTTCCCGCTTGTTTCTTCTCTATCTTCTTTTCTTTTGTAGACCTAGAGTCTTAGTGTAGGTACCTTCTTCTTTAAAATTGATAAACAAAGTAAAACTGATGATAATTGCCTACATGAGCAAACACCTCAGGCGCTCATCCAACATTTGTTTTATATGTATGACTTTCTGGGGAAAATTTATAGTTGCTATATAATTTTTTTTTTTGCATGTGTTTGTAGAAGAGGTATGTACTTTTCTCTTCCTGTTATTAATGATTGATGTGTATAAATACCTAAAAAAACTTGATTTACCCAAAAATCTGTGACTGTTCAGGCAGAGGCCGCAAAGACGTGATGTCATTGTGCTCCCTGACCTAAATGTAACTGTCAGGAAACGCGGAAAACGTCACAGCGGTGGAGCAGGGAGAGGTAAGTATTGCAAGTGCTGGGGCCCTGAGCAAGCAGGGGGGGCACTCGTGGGCGACGGCACTGGCACAGGTCCCCTCATAGTACGCCAGGGAGTCTCTGACGGCGAGTGGGCCCCCCCAACGTCAGAGACACCAGCGTACTATTAGGGTCCGTGTGCCAGTGCCGTCGCCCACGAGTGGGCCCCCCCCACCTGCTCAGGGCACCGGCACTTGCCCGGATGCACCAGGCGGTGACGCTGGCCCTGGCGGGATACAGCCCAGTTAGGGAGGTTCAAAAACTGGCATATGTTGAGGTGTAGGCTGGACGTTCAGCACCTGCAAATGGAGGAATTGGAGAAGTCAGAGGAAGAGGAGGACAAAGCGAGCCATTTTGCTGGCAACCTATGTGTCATCAGGGGAAGGTGGTACAAAATCCTTTGAAACGCAGGCATGGTGAGATCATCAACATTTTGGGTCGACAGTCGTGTCCTTCTCTCTGTCAGGATTGATCCAGCAGCACTGAAGACTCTTTCTGATAGCACACTACCAGCAGGGCAAGCGAGCTTCTGTAAGGCATATTGTGCAAATACAGGCCAGGTGTCCAGTTTACAGGCCCAGTAGTAAAAGGGAAATGAACTGTGAGGGAGAACATCAATAGGGGAGAAGAGGTAATTTTGAACTATAGTTGACAACTGCTGTCTCCTGTCTGTTGCATTCGATTCAGTATTAACAGTCGTGTGAGCGGTACTTGAGAAATCAGTCCACAACATGGTCATGAAACCCCTGTCTCCAATGCCACTTCGGCTGTTTGCACTACGAACACCTCTTCCATTTGGCCCACTACGGCTTGTGGTAGAACCTGCACCGCTGCTGTGTGCTGGGAATGCCTCTAACAAACAGTTTACCAGAGTTGCTTGTTCGCCAATATTAGCTCTAGGTTCTCCTGTGGCATGATATTCTGTAATTTCATCAAGGCTTTCCCCCCCTTCCTCTTCCTCCTCCACTGCAGACGCCTGATCCTTAATTTACGTCAAAGTTTACATGAGCAGACGCATAAGTGGAATGCTCATGCTTATGATGGCATCGTCTGCGCCTACCAGCCGTGTGCATTCCTCAAAACACTGAAGGACTTTACAGAGGTCTTTCAGCTTTAACCACTGCACACCCGACAACTCACTTTCTGCCCTCAAACTGCCTGCCCGTGTATCCTCCCACAAATGCATTACAGCCTGCCTCTGTTCACACAGCCTCTCAACCATGTGCATGGTGGAGTTCCACCTTGTTGCAACGTCTATGATTAGGCAGTGCTTGGGGACGTGGAGCGATCGCTGCAGCCTCTGCATATGACTGGAGTCTACTGGTGAGCGATGGATGTGCGAGCACAGTCTTCACACCTTATGGAGCAGGGCTGTTAACTCCGGATAATTATCTAGGAAGCACTGCACCATCAGATTCAAGGTGTGAGCCAGGCAAGGTATGTGTCTGAGTTTTGCAAGGGCTATGGCCACCACAAAATTACGGCCGTTATCACTGACTACCTTGCCAAGATGTAGACTGCCCAGCCATGACTCAGTTTCTCGCTGCAAGTAGTCGGCCAGTACCTCCACGGTGTGTCTGTTGTCGCCCAAAGACATCATCTTTAAAACAGCCTGCTGACGCTTACCACTAGCTGTTCGATAGTAGGACACCTTGTGTGCAACACTGGCAGCTGTGGATGGAGTGCTCGTGCGATAGCACTCTGTCGGCGAGCTTTCGCTTCTGGAGGAGGGTCGAACGCCTACAGCCAACTGTTTCCTATACCGTGGGCTAGGCAGCACTACCCCACTGCCGCTGTCCCCTGTAGAGCCTGCATCCACCACAGTGCATCCACCACAGTGCACAGTGATGGACACATAACGGTCCTGGCCATGCCTACTGACCCATGCATCTGTTTTGAGGTGCATTTTTCCACTCACTGATTGTTTTAGTGCATGGACAATGTGGTCTTTCACATGCAGGTGGAGGGCAGGGATGGCTTTTCTAGAAAAGAAGTGCTGACTGGGTAGGTGATAGCGTGGGACAGCGTAGGCCATGAGCTCTCTGAACGCTGCGCTTTCAACCAAATGGAAGGGCATCATCTCTAACGAGATCAGTTTGGCAATGTAGGCATTCAAAGTCAGTGTCCTACTCAGAGTGTCTGCTAGAGTGAGATGGACTTGAGAGCTGCATATGGGGGAACTAGCAGTGGACATGACAGAGTGAGAGGGGGTTGGTGATGGTGGTGGTGGTGGTGATGGCCTAGATTCAGTCTTTTGTTGCAAAAACGTTGTGATTCCATGACTGCTTTGACCTTGCAATGACACCTCAAAATCTCTTGCTGGTGGTGTGCTAACCGGTGGGCTTACAGTGGGGAAAGTAAAGTAGATTTGCAGGCTATCTTCAGTCGGCGCAGGTGCACATGTGCTACCTGAGGTTTTGTAGTGCGTCCACGCTTGCAAGTGCATAGTGATTAAATATCTTAGCATGCAACTGGTATTCAAATTTCGGAGATTATTCCCTCGGCTAAAGGTCCTTCCGCACTTCTTACAGTTAACCTTTGCCTAATCAATAGGATTTTGGTCAAAAAGTGCCACACTGCACTGTTCCTACTATGTTATAAATTTTCAGGGCTTGCATGCTGTGCTAATTGGACCATGTGGCCAAGCTGTCCTGCAACTCTTTTTGTTTTTTTAACTCATTTTTGGACAGCTACGGGCCTGCCAGATAACCGCTTCTGAGATGTTGATGCCTGCTGCGGATCCTTCTCCTCTTTGAGCTATTGCCAGCAACACCCTCTTCCCCCAATGGATGCCAATCCGTGTCATCAACTGGGTCATCCATCACCTCCTCTTCAATTTCATCTGCAACTTCCTCTGTGTCACCGTGTAACGTGGTATAGTATGCGGGGAGGGGCCCCTGAGTTTCATCAGGGTCAGATTCTGGCTCAATTGACTGCGAGGGCAATGTAGTGCTCTGGGTGAATGTACCAGCAGAATCATCTAGCAGTGGCTGTGCATCAGTGCACTCCATGTCAGATTCATGTTGGACTGGGGAATTCAGGATTTGACTTGATAACCCAGGCATGGTATGTGAAAAGAGCTCCATGGAGTAATCTGAAGTATGGCATGCCGCATCTTTCACTTTTGGTGGGGGTGAAGGAAACAAGGTAAGGTGTTGTTCCTGACCAGGTGCCTGCACTGACGACTCAGTGCTTGTATTTTTTGAAACTTCAGAAGAGGAGGCGATAGAGCTGGAGGCTGTTTTGGCAATGTAAGCCAAAACCTGTTCCTGATGCTCCGGCTTTAAAAGCAGTTTACCTACTCCCAGAAAAGGGAGCCTTCCAGGCCTTCTTGAGCCAGACAATGACACAGGCTCAACACCTCCTGAGGTGCTATTGTGCTTTTGGCACTACCAGCAGATGCACCACCACCACCTTCAGAACCAGCTGGCCCCCCGCCCACGTCCATGGCCTCTTCCACCATACTTCCTCATGTTTTGGAAAATTTACTAAAAATACCAGCAGATGTATGGTACTGTATCAGAAGCGTGCAACTATATACAGTGTTGTGGTAATTTTAAATCTCCATATAGATTTCCGGAGTAACACACAGACGCTCACAGGCTCAGTATGGATTAGATGACAATATAAAAAGCTGAAAAAGGGTACTGTATCTGAAGATAACAGGTGTATATAGTATAGGGGTAAATTGTAAATCTCTGTATAGATTTCCGGAGTAACACACAGACGCTCACAGGCTCAGTATAGAATCATAGAATGGTAGAGTTGGAAGGGACCTCCTGGGCCATCTGGTCCAATCCCCTGCTCAAAGCAGGATTCTCTAAATCATCCCAGACAGATGTCTGTCCAGCCTCTGTTTGAAAACTTCCATTGAAGGAGAACTCACCACCTCTCGTGGCAGCCTGTTCCACTCATTGATCACCCTAACTGTCAAAAAGTTTTTCCTAATGTCTAATCTGTGTCTCCTCCTATTCAGTTTCATCCCATTGCTTCTAGTCTTTCCTTGTGCAAATGAGAATAAAGATGATCCTTCTACAATGTGACAGCCCTTGAGATATTTGTAGACAGCTATTAAGTTTCCTCTCAGTCTTCTTTTTTGCAAGCTAAACATTCCCAAATCCTGCAACCGTTCCTCATAGGTGGCTCTTCTCTGAGCTTGCTCCAGTTTGTTGATGTCTTTTTTAAAATGTGGTGCCCAAAACTGGACACAGTATTCCAGATGAGGTCTGACCAAAGAGGAGTAGAGGGCAATAATGACCTCACGTGATCTAGACTGTATGCTTCTGTTGATACATCCTAGAATTGCATTTGCCTTTTTTGCTGCTGCATCACACTGTTGACTCATGTTCAGTCTGTGATCAATTAGTATACTCAAGTCTTTTTCACATGTGCTGTTACTTAGCCCTATTCCCCCCATTTTGTATATGCTTTTTTCATTTTTATTGCCCAGATGTAGTACTTTGCATTTTTCCCTGTTAAAATCCATTCTGTTAGTTGCTGCCCACTGCACCAGTTTATTTATATCTTTTTGAATCCTCTCTCTCTCTTCTCTAGTATTAGCTACCCCTCCTAGCTTTGTGTCTTCAGCAAATTTGATCAATTTACCCTCAATTATCACTAAGCCAATTATGAATCCACCTAACAGTTACCTTGTCCATTCCATACTTAGTCATTTTTTCAATAAGGATTGTGTGAGCTACTTTGTCAAATGCTTTGCTGAAGTCAAGATATACTATATCTACAGCATTTCCCTGATCCACCCAGTCAGTGATTCTGTCATAGAAGGAAATTAAGTTAGTCTGACATGACTTATTAGTTACAAACCCATGCTGACTCTGTTTAATCACTTCATTCTTATCCAGGTACTTGTGTACATGTTCTTTAATAATTTGTTCAAAGATCTTTCCTGGTATAGAAGTCAGACTCACCGGCCTGTAGTTCCCTGGGTCCACCTTCTTCCCCTTTTTGAAGATAGGAACAACATTTGCTCTTCTTCAGTCTTCTGGGACTTCTCCTGTTCTCCAAGAATTTTCAAAGATTAGACCACAATATAGAAAGCTGAAAAAGGGTACTGTATTTGAAGATAACAGGTGTATATAGTTCAGGGGTAAATTGTAAATCTCCGTATAGATTTCCAGAGTAGCACACAGACGCTCATAGGCTTGTTTGGATTAGACCAGAATATAAAAAGCAGAAAAATGGTACTGTATGACAAGCGTACAGCTGTATACAGTGTTGGGGTAATTTTAAATCTCCGTATATATTTCCGGAGTAACACACAGACGCTCACTCAGTATGGATTAGACCAGAATATAAAAAGCAGAAAAGGGCATTGTATCTGAAGATACCAGGTGTATATAGTATAGGGGTCAAATGTAAATCTCTGTATAGAATTCCGAAGTAACACACAGACGCTCACAGGCTCAGTATGGATTAGACCACAATATAAAAAGCTAAAAAAAGGGTACTGTATCTGAAGATAACAGGTGTGTATAGTGTAGGAGTAAATTGTAAATCTCCGTATAGATTTCAGGAGTAACACACAGACGCTCACAGGCTCAGTATGGATTAGACCACAATATAAAAAGCAGAAAAGGGTACTGTATCTGAAGATAACAAGTGTGTATAGTGTAGGAGTAAATTGTAAATCTCCGTATAGATTTCAGGAGTAACACACAGACGCTCACAGGCTCAGTATGGATTAGACCACAATATAAAAAGCTAAAAAAAGGGTACTGTATCTGAAGATAACAGGTGTATATAGTTTAGGGTAAATTGTAAACCTTCGTATAGATTTCTTGAGTAACACACAGACGCTCACAGGCTCAGTATTGATTAGACCACAATATAAAAATCTGGAAAAGAGTACTGTATCTGAAGATAACAGGTGTATTTAGTTTAGGGATAAGTTGTAAATCTCCCAATAGATTTCCAGAGTAACACACAGACGCTCACAGGCTCAGTATGGATTAGACCACAATATAAAAGGCTGAAATAGGGTACTGTATCTGAAGCTTTACTGTATCTGAAAATAACAGGTGTATATAGTTTATGGGTAAATTGTAAATCTCCATATAGATTTCCGGAGCAACACACAAACGCTCAGAGGCTCAGTATGGATTAGACCAGAATATAAAAAGCAGAAAAAGGGTACTGTATGATAAGCGTACAGTTGTATACAGTGTTGCGGTAATTTTAAATCTCCGTATATATTTCCGGAGTAACACACAGATGCTCACTCAGTATGGATTAGACCAGAATATAAAAAGCACATAAAGGGCATTGTATCTGAAGATACCAGGTGTATATAGCAGAGGGGTAAACTTTAAATCTCCGTATATATTTCCGGAGTAACACACAGATGTTCACTCAGTATGAATTAGACCAGAATATAAAAAGCAGATAAAGGGCATTGTATCTGAAGAAAGCAGGTGCATATAGCAGAGGGGTAAATTTTAAATCTCCGTATATATTTCCGGAGTAACACACAGACGCTCACAGCCTCAGTATGGATTAGACCAGAAAAGAAAAAGCAGTAAAAAAGTACTGTATCTGAAGCGTACAGCTGTATACAGTGTTGGGGTAATTTTAAATCTCCATATATATTGCCGGAGTAACACACAGATGCTCACTCAGTATGGAGTAGACCACAATATAAAAACCAGAAAAAAGGGTACTGTATCTGAAGAGTACAGCTGTATACAGTGTTGGGGTAATTTTAAATCTCCGTATATATTGCTGGAGTAACACACAGAAGCTCACAGGCTCAGTATCGATTAGACCAGAATATAAAAAGCAGAAAAAGGGTACTGTATCACAAGCGTACAGCTGTATACAGTCTAGGGGTAATTGTAAATCTCCGTATATATTTCCGAAGTCACACACAGATAGTCAGCATGTATTTGTCCGTGATACCAGCCGGAATTTTTTTTCCCCAATGTGAAGCTTACTGTTTGCCACTTGAGGTTTTTTTGCCTTCTTCTGGATCAACATGTTAGGGCAGGTTTGGATAGGATATGGGTTGAACTAGATGGACTTAAAGTCTTCCTTCAACCTTAATAACTATGTTACTATGTTACTATATTGCAGTCAGGAATCAGGAGGCCCCATTTGCTGATCTAAATCGTTAGGTCTTAAAGTGTTATTCAGGCACACTGTCTAAGAAAATAAATAGTGATTGTTCATTTAGTGACAGGTAATTCACAGATGTGGGCCTAACTTTGTGAAACAGCAGGGTACAAGAGGGGAAGGGTACATACAACAGATTGGGAAAAAGCGAGGTCATATTGAAAGGGGGAATAGGCTTGATGTTAGAAGCTTATGTGGGTTAGGTGTTAATGTTAATGAAAGCTCAACTGAACAAACACTGTCTTGTCCTATCCAAAGACGACCGACAGCATCTGTTACTGGACGGGCTACTCGACTCCCTTTCTTTTGCAGTCGCATAGCAGTAAGCCTTGTAGATGAGGATCAGAAAGAGCATGTGCTCCAGTGGATGGCAAGCGCTGCATCAAGTGGCCTCACCTCCTTTTCCTCTACCTTTACATCACAAACAGTAAAATCCTTAGAGGTGGCACCCTAATCACCCATGTTTCCCCATCATCGCAAATTTCCAAATGCCCTATTTATTGTGGGGAACCACAGATGGGCAATTCTGCAGAGTTGTTCACACATTCTATTCCATTGGCATCAGAGGACTGCTTCAAAGATTCACAGAATCCAGAGGAAGAAAGCATCTGCACCGATGCCCAAAATTTTTTCATGTTGGATCCGGGGCTGAATGAAGTAGGGTCCGAGTAGAATCCAGACCCTCATAACAAGACGTTAACCACCAAGGGTGGAGGTAATCCTGATGAGAATCAGATACCAGAGGCTCAAATGGACTGTACTGTGGTGTTAGGGCAGGAAGAGGAGGATGTTAACTCTCAGGGCGAGAAGAGGGAGAACAGAGAGGATGACAATGAGGTTGTAGATCCCGCTTGGTGTGAACCCAGAGGACGCAGCTGAGTAGCTCAGCAGAGGAGGTAGAGGAGGAGGAAGAAGAGGAAGCTACGTTGCGGCTTGCCGCAAAAACGCTGAGTGATGCAACCATGACAAACACTGCATTCTCAGTCACAACTCTGCTTCTGGCCAGCACTGATTGCCAAGGCTGTGAAGTCGGTAAGCCAAACCTCAGACTCCAACTCTGACTCCTCATTTTCCATGACACTGACACCAACTCCGACTCCACGACTCCGACTCCCTCATACCAGGACTGTGGAGTCAGTAAGCCTAACCTCCGACTTCACGACTCCAACTCCCTTATACCAGAGCTGTGAAGTCGGTAAGCCAAACCTCCAACTCCGACTCCAACTCCTTTCCATGACACCGACTCCAACTCTGACTCCACCAAAATGGGCTCCGACTCCACTAATCCGACTCTGACTCCACAGCCCTGCAGGTCGCGAGTCCGCATTTTGCAAGGGTGGAAAGGGTTGCCTAGCCTGGGCCATTTTTGAGACCACACAAGATGACCCAACTCATGTCATCTACTAAATTTGCCAAAAAAGATAAGTAGAGGCAAAAATTGCAAAAATTTGACTACTACACGAATGAACCGGCATGTCATGTATAGTGTACAGTTCCTATAGCGTCTTGTGCTTGGGTGCGAGGAAAACACAGGAGACATAGGTTGAAATGAAATGACTTGTATTACTTCATACAAGCATGCTGAAAAGTTCACACAGTTTGCAGGAACAGCGACAGGAGACACAGCAGGCCAGAGTAACTTCAAGCACTACAATAAATCTCCAAAGCAGGTTCAGGATCTCTTCTCTGTACCGTAATTCCTCTGCAAACATGGATTCACCAAACAGCAGGTTTCCAGAGTCCAAAAGTGTTCCAAGGTTCCTCAGTAGGGAATAGCTGGAGTACAAGTCCAAGGCTTCCAGGAGTCAGGTCACAGACTGACTGAGGCTTGATTCAGGAGCACTGATTGTTCAGCTGAGGCTGCTTAAGAAGCAAGAGGGAAGAATCAGGGCGGGAACATGAAAACTGGAAACTCCATATTAACTGAGGGCAAGAGCTGCAGAAAGACAGAAAGCAAAATGGCCAACGGAAAACTGAGTTTCAAGGAACATGTCAGAGACAAAGAACCTTACATTACTCCCCCCTTAGGGACAACCTCCGGATGACCTCAGACCAGGCTTGTCAGGGTACCTCTGATGAAACTGGCGGAGCAGGCGAGGAGCATTTACATTATTGACTGGTTCCCATGAGTTGTCCTCCACTGGGTAGCCCTGCCATTTAATCAAATATTGCAACTGATTTCTGTACAACCTGGAATCTAGAATCCTTTCCACCATAAATTCTTCCTGACCATCGACCAGCACTGGGTCAGGGCAAGGAGAAGAGCGTCCAGGAAACGTATTGGGTGTTGCAGCCTTTAGTAGGGATACATGAAAGACAGGGTGGATTCTCATAGTTCTGGGCAGTTGAAGACGACAAGCAACAGCACTTATAATCTTATTGATCTTATAAGGTCCAATGTACTTATGTCCCAATTTAGACGATGGAATCTTTAATTTAAGATTTCTGGTTGACAGCCAGACCAAATCTCCTACCTTGAACGCTGGTGCAGGTTTACGAAATGTATCTGCTGCTTTCTTGTACCTTTCCTGAGCCAATTCTAGATTTTCCTTTAGAAGATCCATATTCTTTTGTAAAGAAGTGATTCTTTCAGCCACTGCCGGCAAGGGCGTATCTATGGGAAATCGAGGAAGAATGTTAGGATGATAACCTAGATTGGAGTAAAAAGGAGACTGCTTAGTGGAGGCGCTCTGAGAGTTGTTATAAGAGAACTCAGCCAGTGGAAGTAGATCCACCCAATCATCCTGTAGGTGGCAGATAAAACAGCGGAGATACTGCTCCAGGGTCTGATTGGTTCGTTCTGTCTGTCCATTAGTCTGGGGATGAAAAGCAGAAGAAAGGTTTACTTTAATGTCCAATGCTGCACAGAAATTTTGCCAAAACCTTGAAGTGAATTGCACCCCTCGATCCGAAATGACCTCATCCGGTACTCCATGTAAGCGAAACACATTCTTAATCATCAAGTCTGATGTCTGTTTTGCAGTGGGTAAGCCGACACAAGGGATAAAATGAGCTGCCTTTGTTAGACGGTCAACCACCACTAGAATGGTGTTCTTCCCTTGAGAGGTTGGTAACTCCACAATGAAGTCCATAGAAATGGATCCCCACGGGCGGGACGGGGTGGGAAGAGGTTGCAACAGACCAGTTGGTGAGGAGCGAGGTGTTTTGCATCTTGCACAGACTTCACATGAAGTGACATAGTTTAAGACATCTTTCCTGTAAGTGGGCCACCAAAAGAAATGAGAAAGAAATTCTTGTGTCTTTAGAATTCCCCTATGCCCGGCTATCTTGGAATCGTGGATGAGTTGCAATACTCTCAATCTGACTGTTTCAGGTATATACAGACGTTGTCCCTGAATCCACACACCATTCTTAAAGACAAGACTTACGTCCCTTGGGGTTGAGCCAACAAAGAATCAGCATGGTATGCTTCCTTGATGTCCTTAAGTAGGTCTTGATTATGAATCACTCCCAGGAATCTAGAGTCAGGAAGAATAGTCTTAGGAGTAAGTGGACGTGTCTCTGCTGAATGAATCCTAGAGAGTGCATCAGCCTTTCCATTGCGTGATCCTGGTCTATAAGAAATGACAAAATTAAATTGGTTTAGGAAAAGATTCCAGCGAGCCTGGCGAGGAGTCAGGCACTTAGCCGACCTGATAAATTCAAGGTTACGATGATCTGTCAGGACGACTATTTGCTGTGCAGCTCCCTGAAGAAGGTGTCTCCATTCCTTGAAGGCGGCAATAATGGCCAACAATTCTCTATTGCCCACATCGTAGTTCCTCTCAGCCGAAGACAACTGCTGGGAAAAGAAGGCACAGGGATGCAAGACATTCTTCTCACCTGTTCTCTGAGAGAGTATAGCTCCAACGGCACAGTCTGAAGCATCCACCTCTATTATGAAGGCAAGCTCAGGGTTGGGATGTACTAAGATAGGTGCGGTGGTAAATTTATCCTTTAAACAGGAAAATGCTTCCTGAGCTTGCGGGTTCCAGGAGAACCTAGACTGTTTCCGGCTAAGTTGGGTGATAGGTGACACTACCTCAGAAAAATTCTTAATGAAACGTCTATAGAAGTTGGCAAACCCGATGAAACGCTGCACCTCCTTCACATTTCTAGGAGTTGGCCAATCCTTGATGGCTTGGGTCTTGCTTCCATCCATACTAATCCCTTGCGTAGATAGTACATACCCCAGAAATTGAATTTCGATCCTATGGAATTCACATTTTTCAAGTTTGATGTAGAGATGGTTTTGTCTTAGGCGTTCTAAGACCATTCTCACATGTCCATGATGTTCCTCTGTGGAGTTAGAAAAAATTAGAATATCATCCAGATAAATCACCACAAATGTATCTAGGAGATCCCTGAAGATATCATTCACGAAGTGTTGGAAAGTGGCTGGGGCGGTACTCAGACCAAAAGGCATAACTAGATATTCAAAGTGTCCATAGTGTGACCTGAAAGCAGTCTTCCATTCATCCCCAGGTCTAATACGGACCAAGTTATAGGCCCCACGGAGATCCAGTTTAGAGAAAATTTTGGCATGCCGCACTCTCTCCAACAACTCAGGGATTAAAGGCAATGGATAACGGTTTCTAATAGTAACCTTATTGAGTTCCCTATAGTCTATGCAGGGTCTCAGAGATCCATCTTTCTTCTTCACAAAGAAGATGGGTGCACCTGCGGGAGATGAAGAGGGGCGTATGAAGCCCTTGGCTAAATTTTCGTCTATATAATCCTTCAAAGCCTTTAGCTCGGGCCCCGCTAGGGGTAGATCTTACCAAAAGGTATCTCGGCTCCAGGCAATAATTCAATTGGACAATCATATGGACGGTGAGGAGGAAGCTGATCAGCGTTCTTCTTGTCACATAAATCCACATAGTCCTGGTATACAGCTGGTAGTTCAGGGACTGACATGGTTCCTTTAGGAACAGAGCAAGCTGAAACTCCTTGACTCATCTGTTTCTCCGGAAAGTGTAATTCCTTGGTCTCCCAGTTAATCGTAGGATTCTGCGCCTGCAGCCATGGTAGTCCTAGAATAATGGGAAAGTGGGGAGAAGAGATAAGCATAAAAGACATTTTCTTCTGATGATCTTTACCCATAAGGACCCTCAAAGGCTCTGTTTCTTGATCCACTGGTCCAGAAGTCAGTAGAGAGCCATCCACAGTCTCCATCTGTACTGGAGTAGCTTTCTTCACTGAATGTATCCCCTGTTTCAGAGCAAAGGAGATATCCATAAAATTTCCACTTGCTCCTGAGTCGATCATAGCAGAGCTAGACACCCAGACTGAGTCAACCCAGAGTTTGATAGAAAGGAAGCAATGAGAATTGTTTCTTTTACAACTCAGCTGGGACACCGCTGAGGAAACTTGAAAAATTGCAGCGTTTATACCGTAATTGTCCCCAGAACTAACGGAGTTTAAGTCCGAGAAATCAAGATCTCTTGCAGCAGATCTCTCTGGAGCCTGAGGCTCGGACATGACAGAGCTCCTCTCGCAACACTCACAGTGAATGACTGCTGCAGTAGTCTTACGAGAACGGCTGGGGCAGTTTATAATGAAGTGCCCTGACTTACCACAGTAGAAACATAGATTTTCCTTTATACGATGTTCTTTGCGTGCATCACTAACCCGTCTTTGTAAAGAGTCCACCTGCATGGGTTCAGGTTCTGGTTCCCTTGTGAACCTTGTGAACTCAAAGGTTCCTTAGCTGAGGAGGGAGGTAGTAAAAGGTTAGTGCGATTATTTTCGAACCATCTCTCTTGTCTGCGTTCAGTCAGACGAGCATCAATACGGATACAATAGTTAATAAAGTCACCTAACGCAGTGGGAGGGTCGGCACGAGCAAGTTCATCCTTAATCAGTGGAGACAACCCTTTCCGAAAAATAGATTTTTTAGCGGAAGTGTCCCAAGTGGTATCAAGAGCCCATCTCCTGAAATCCAGGGCATATTCGGCTACTGAACGCTTACCTTGGCGCAAAGTTAACATGGCTGCTTCAGCTGTTGCACCTCGATTGGGGTCATCAAACACCTGCCCCATGGCTGAAATAAAAGCATCAAGGTGATTCAAACAATCATCCTCAGTCTCAATCAGAGGGTTTGCCCACATCAAAGCCTTATTGGTAAGCAACATGATTATAGTAAGCACTTTGGATCGTTCAGTGGGAAATTGTGAAGCATGTGCAGAGAAAAATAAATTGCATTGATTAATAAATCCCCTGAATTTCTCACGTTCACCGCCAAAACGAAAAGGAGGTAATTTGGGGATCCCAGAACTTGGGGTTATGGCAGGAGCCTGGACTCGTTCCTCTAGAGCCTCAATCTTGGCTCGTAATTCCTGGGTAGTCTATCCAAACACTTGCAAATTATGATTAGTGAGGTCCTGTAGGCTTGCAAAACGGGTTTTTAAAGTCTGTACACCTGAAAGGATTGTATCAGTCACTCCGCAAAGTTCCTTTATGCGAGCCTCCATCTTCCAGATCTTTTAAGGCAGAAGTGCTGGAAGGAGAAGAGGAAAGGGAAAAAAAAGAAAACAATAGTGTTTACCTGTGGTAACACTCCAGAGTAAAATTTTAAGGGAATGCGCTCACCTGGAATGGTTGTGAGAAGTCAGAACCACTGTCATCACATAAGGTATTAAACGGACATCTGATATCCACAGTCACAGCAGACACGGCTTTCCCAGACCCAGCAGACACTAAACATTGGCTCCTGAATCTTGTCATGTATAGTGTACAGTTCCTATAGCGTCTTGTGCTTGGGTGCGAGGAAAACACAGGAGACATAGGTTGAAATGAAATGACTTGTATTACTTCATACAAGCATGCTGAAAAGTTCACACAGTTTGCAGGAACAGCGACAGGAGACACAGCAGGCCAGAGTAACTTCAAGCACTACAATAAATCTCCAAAGCAGGTTCAGGATCTCTTCTCTGTACCGTAATTCCTCTGCAAACATGGATTCACCAAACAGCAGGTTTCCAGAGTCCAAAAGTGTTCCAAGGTTCCTCAGTAGGGAATAGCTGGAGTACAAGTCCAAGGCTTCCAGGAGTCAGGTCACAGACTGGCTGAGGATTGATTCAGGAGCACTGATTGTTCAGCTGAGGCTGCTTAAGAAGCAAGAGGGAAGAATCAGGGCGGGAACATGAAAACTGGAAACTCCATATTAACTGAGGGCAAGAGCTGCAGAAAGACAGAAAGCAAAATGGCCAACGGAAAACTGAGTTTCAAGGAACATGTCAGAGACAAAGAACCTTACACGGCACATGCACTATCAACATACCTTAGTCTATGAATATCACTGCACTAAAATGCGGACTAGCGGCCTCAACAATCACCAGCTGTTCCAACAACCATGCCTGCTGCTTCTTCCTACTCTGTCACTGTGCAAAGTGTTCTAACACAAGTCTACGGCCTCAGAATGACCACTTGTTTACCCTCTGCAATCAGGGTGAGTGAGAGCCTGTCAGCTGTTATGGATGCAGACATGACTGCTGTTTTTGTTTCACCAAACACAACACATCTTTCTCAATCCACCATAACATCTCCGCCTGCACCTCACTCACAGTCCAGCAGTGTGTCCTGTTCACCTTGACTCCACCTTCTCTCAGCACAGCAGCCAGCCCTCAGTTCCACAGTTGTGGTCACATAAAATAATGTTTCCTCCTACATATGCCAAACTCCATTTCCAATCTGTTCTCCATGCAAATGCTGATTTTTCCCCTTAATGGATTCAAACTGTTTACGAAAGTTGATGGCCGTCACAGTCGCCCAGTGCCAGTTGCCCAGTCGCCATTAATTCTCTAAGAAAGCTGTGCCTGTGCTACACCAGCATCTCGCAGACATCACCCGTTCACCTGAAAAAAACTATGTCTGCCAGGGTGTATTTCATCACTAAAACCTTGACAAGCAAACATGGCCAGGGGTGTTATATCTCACTGACTGGATCCTGGGTGACTCCATTGGCTGTGGAGACAGACGGTCAAGGAGCCGCTCCACATGTCTTGAAATCCCCAAGGCTTGAGGGACAAACCTCTTATGTAACACTTCCTCCATGTTTGACTCCACTACCTCCTCTAAGGCCTCCTCCTGCACCCTCAAACACTCCCTTAATGAGGCGTTTCAACAGTGCAGAGAGAATCCCACTCACATTCATACTGTGCAGCCAGAGCTCATCGCAATCAGGCAGTGTTTAAATTAATATGCCTTGGAAATCACAGGTACACAGATCAAGAATTGTGGACAGCTATCCAAGCCAAGTTAGAGCAATGGTTGTGTCCTCTGAACCTGGAGCTATAGTAGGCTGTGTGCGATAACGATATAAACCTGGTGGTGGCCCTATGCTGGGTCAACCTCACACATGCCTTGCAAGGCTCACAACCTCAACCTGGCGGTACAACAATTTCTCCACCATTTTTCAAGCCTGGATCCGCTGCTGCAGAAAGCACTGTCACTGTGTGCGCACTTTCAATGATCATGCCCCGCAGGTTATCAACTTGCATTGCTACAAAGGTCTATTGGCCTACCAGTAAACCATTTCATTTGTGATGTGCTCACATGGTGAAATTCCACTTTGCAGAAATTGCAGTGACAGTGGCAGCAGCGAAGAGCCCTGGGCAGTATGTCTTTTTGCATAGCCTGGGCCAACGCAGTATGGACGTGGTGCAAATGACACTTACAGTGGTCACAGATGAAGGACCTCTGCACCCTTCTGCACAGTTTCTAAATGAATACTAAGATGGTTAGTGATGATGATTCAGTCATCAGCATCACTATTTCGGTCATCTACATGCTGGAGCACACTTTGAATAGTCTGCATGAGGAGGTTGTGGTCCTAGAAGAAAAGGTGGAAGCAGAGGAGGATGCGGAATGGATAACAATATCTCTAAGTTCCAGATTGTTGTCGCAGAGGTGGGTGCCACGGGAGGGTGTATTGCAGAGATTGACGGGGTCTCATGGTTCCAGACAAACTGTTTGTGAAGGTGCAGGAGCAGAGGAAGAATTTCAGGATGACAAGGAGGAAGAAATGAGGACGCACAACAGTCAGAAGATTAAGAGGATAGTGATCCCTTCTCTTTTGTCGTTGAAAGGAGGGAATGCAGGAAGCGACCTTGAGTGTTACCCAGCCACCAAGACACCATGTACTTGGACCTTACGGAAGCAACTGACGCAGGAGCGCCTTCTAGCTACACTATCTTCAACATGATGCCAATATTCTTAGGGTTAGAAATAGTGTTGACTACTGGGCTGCCACTCTGTTAGATCCACATTACAAGAGCAAATTTAGCCAGATGCTTCCCCCCCGGAAAGGGATGCAGGTGTGCAGGAGTTTCAAAGCACATTTGTAGACAATCTTAAGAGTGGTTTTACACAAGACAGCAGTGAGGCACACAGTGTGCATTGCAGCGCTAGACTTCCAACCCCGAGATCATCACCACAAAAACATTAACAGCAGCAGTATAAGTGGCATAAGCAATTTCTGTGAATAATTTCACACATTTTTAGGACCATCCTGAGCACCAGCAGAACAGAGTACAAGGCTAACACGTTGTGAACGACTGGAGTGGATGGTGCAGGAGTATCTCAAGCTCATTATCAATACCATCAGGAGGAATTTAGACCCTCTTGCATTTTGGTCTTCAAAAACCTGTTCTGAGCTCGCCTGTCATGCCTTTGAGGTTTTGTCATGGTCAGAAGCCAGCATTCTTTCAGAACATGTGTTCAGCGCTGCAGGTGGTATCCTGATGGATAAGAGCATCTGGCTGTTCCTTGAATGTGTAGACCGCCTAACTGTAATCAAAATGAACAAGTCATGGATCTTTAATGACATTTGCATCCCAGTCGCAGACTGGGCAGACTAGATGATGTTGTTTATAGTGTTGCTATTGCAGTCTGTGACACCTTTTGTTGTGGCTTCAGTGACTGCTGTTGCTACTGCTGCTATTACAAACATTTTTTTTAAATGTTGAGAATCCAGGTTGGGTCTTCTTCATGTGTGTTGCCTGTAGCAGCGGGGCTTCCCAGACCGACAGGCCCGCACTTACTTTCAATCAACTAGTTGTGTTACTATCCTTACATTTTTCTACAAACTACTAGTCTATGAAAATGATGTTTGTGTGGATGGGAAAAAAATATTTGAGCTGTTGCATGAAGTATCAGGGCTCTCAGCAAAGAAGACTTACACCTCTCCCTTAACTACCAGGTCTTATTTGAAACTTCAATTAAAAGCTCTAAATACTGTCCCAGACCCTGATACCTCAATGCATGGCCCATTTCTTACTGCTGCTGTGCAATTAGAAAATTTCTACTTTTGGAGGAAATTGATGTCTCTTTTCATGGTGTCTGCCTCTAATTTTAGCTGTTTGGAAAGCCTTTTGTCACCCTTAACGGTGTTGTGTATACATTTGCATTTGCCTCCCATTGAATTCAATGTGGTTCGGGAATGTTCACTGAACCAAATTGAAAAGAACATTGGAAGGATCACTCATCTCTAGTTATCACTATAATGCATCCATTTTTGGATCACTTCAAATTGTGTCCTTTTCATGGGCATACGGAATACTGGTGTGTTGTAGAGTATAGCATTACTTCAGTATTGCTGAATCTCTGCTTTTTTCCTATGCCCATTTGCAGCACAAAGACACAAAATATCATAATTTCTTCTGTTTTTACAGGGGTCCATCTGGATTGAAATTATTGATGGGCATATAAATTTGTCTGGACCACCATAAGATTTATTATTTCCTTGTTGAAAAATAATTTAAAAGTCAATTTCACTGAGGCCTGTAGCATCAAATGGGATTCCTGAGCTGCCCATGAAATCCGGAATAACAGACTGATAAATTTTGGGGGGATGGAATCCATACGGGATCGATTGCTGTAGGGGTTGCCTAGATCCTAGGGCACCTTGCTGGAGGTTCCTCCTCAGTAGAAGAGGAGTAAGAGGAGGAGGAGTAAAAATAGAATAATGTGGGATCTTTCTCACTGCCTGAATCCATGTCGGAGGCAAGGAAAGCATATGCCTATTTTGGTGAATAGCGTCATCAAAATTCTGGGAATGTGCGTGTTAATGGTACTTTTACTCATGTATTGTGTGGGGCTTGTGTAAAGGGTACTATTTATTATAAAAAGTAGAGAGAAAAAAGTAGAGAAAAAAAATAAAAATTTGGAAGAAACACTTAGAAGAAAAAACTGAAAAGAAAAATCAGTAGATGTAAAAAAATGTTTTTATATAAAAAAATGACAGTGATTTACACTACACTAATGCCCTATTTGAAAAGCAATAAAACTGAACTGAAGTAGACTTGAATGACATGCAAGATGTAGAAGCATGTTCACACTGGCCATAAAAGCAAACAAAACCAAAAGGAAAAAACAATGTGTGCATATACCCTAATGAAAATAAATAAGTAAAAAAGCAAGTGCATTAAATAATTAATATAGGGTACTAAGTAAACACTGTTTTAATCAAAAAAGTATAAAGCTGTCCCACCACGGCAAGGTGTGCCCATTTGGGACAGTAACTACACTCTCTAAGGTTAAAACCTACCTAGTGTGAATAGTGGCAGAGAGTCTCTGGGTCCCAAATGGACACCCAGCTTCAGAGGGACTATATGAACTACACAGGTCAGAAGAAAAGGAGGTCACATCCTATTTGTACTAAATACAAAAATACTAAAGAAAAGCCAAAAAAACTGAAGTAGACTTGAATGACATGTAAGATGTAGAAGCATGCTCACCCTGGCCATAAAAGCAAACAAAACCAAAGAAAAAAAATGTGTGCATATACCCTAATGAAAATAAATAAGTAAAAAAGCAAGTGCATTAAATAATTAGCATAGGGTACTTAGTAAACACGGTTTTTGATCTAAAAAGTATAAAGCTGTCCCACCACGGCAAGGTGTACCCATTTGGGACAGTAACTACACTCTCTAAGGTTAAAACCTACCTAGTGTGAATAGTGGCAGAGATTCTCTGGGTCCCAAATGTACACTAATGCCTTATCTACAAAGTTATTTGGTGCTAACTATTCTGGTTTTGCAAAACAGAAAAAGACGTCACTAACACTGTGACGTATTCTCCCCTAGTACATTAGCTTAAAATTTACTCGGTGCTAACAATTCCTTCTTTTTTGCAAAAGAAAAATGGTACCTCCCTTTCTATGCAGCTACTCTGTTCTAAAAACTACTATTTTTTTTGTAAGAATACACTTCAAAATGGAAAACGGTATCATAATGCAATATAAATAATGTGAAATAATATTAGCAGGAAAATCATAACGATACCTAATTATAGGGACTAAGTATATGAGGCTAGTCGCTAATAACACAGAGCAAACAATAGAAGAAAAAGTGCGACCAAAGAGCCAAATATAAATTGTAAAACAAATTATTTTATTTATTACCTTTAGAACATGTAGACAGTGTGAACACTAAAATGCAATGTGCAGAGCGTTTAAGTATTTTTTTTCTAAAAAAGAAACCTGACGTCACTTACACTGCGACTTCTGTTACTTTACCTACAGTCAGGGCCAGAAATATTTGGACAGTGACACAATTTTCGCGAGTTGGGCTCTGCATGCCACCACATTGGATTTGAAATGAAACCTCTACAACAGAATTCAAGTGCAGATTGTAACGTTTAATTTGAAGGGTTGAACAAAAATATGTTAGAAAATGTAGGAATTGTACACAATTCTTTACAAACACTCCACATTTTAGGAGGTCAAAAGTAATTGGACAAATAAACATAACCCAAACAAAATATTTTTATTTTCAATATTTTGTGGCGAATCCTTTGGAGGCAATCACTGCCTTAAGTCTGGAACCCATGGACATCACCAAACGCTGGGTTTCCTCCTTCTTAATGCTTTGCCAGGCCTTTACAGCCGCAGCCTTCAGGTCTTGCTTGTTTGTGGGTCTTTCCCTCTTAAGTCTGGATTTGAGCAAGTGAAATGCATGCTCAATTGGGTTAAGATCTGGTGATTGACTTGGCCATTGAAGAATGTTCCACTTTTTTGCACTCATGAACTCCTGTGTAGCTTTGGCTGTATGCTTGGGGTCATTATCCATCTGTACTATGAAGCGCCGTCCAATCAAGTTTGCAGCATTTGGCTGAATCTGGGCTGAAAGTATATCCCGGTACACTTCAGAATTCATCCGGCTACTCTTGTCTGCTGTTATGTCATCAATAAACACAAGTGACCCAGTGCCATTGAAAGCCATGCATGCCCATGCCATCACGTTGCCTCCACCATGTTTTACAGAGGATGTGGTTTACCTTGGATCATGTGCCGTTCCCTTTCTTCTCCAAACTTTTGGCTTCCCATCATTCTGGTACAGGTTGATCTTTGTCTCATCTGTCCATAGAATACTTTTCCAGAACTGAGCTGGCTTCTGGAGGTGTTTTTCAGCAAATTTAACTCTGGCCTGTCTATTTTTGGAATTGATGAATGGTTTGCATCTAGATGTGAACCCTTTGTATTTACTTTCATGGAGTCTTCTCTTTACTGTTGACTTAGAGACAGATACACCTACTTCACTGAGAGTGTTCTGGACTTCAGTTGATGTTGTGAACGGGTTCTTCTTCACCAAAGAAAGTATGCGGCGATCATCCACCACTGTTGTCTTCCGTGGGCTCCCAGGTCTTTTTGGATTGATGAGTTCACCAGTGCTTTCTTTCTTTCTCAGGATGTACCAAATTGTAGATTTTGCCACTTCTAATGTTGTAGCAATTTCTTGGATGGGTTTTTTTCTGTTCTTGCAGCTTAAGGATGGCTTGTTTCACCTGCATGGAGAGCTCCTGTGACCACATGTTTCCTTCACAGCAAAACCTTCCAAATGCAAACACCACACCTCAAATCAACTCCGGCCCTTTCATCTGCTTAATTGAGAATGACATAACAAAGGGATTGCCCACACCTGTCCATGAAATAGCCTTGGAGTCATTTGTCCAATTACTTTTGGTCCCTTTAAAAACAGGGTGGCACATGTTAAGGAGCTGAAACTCCTAAACCCTTCATCCAATTTTAATGTGGATACCCTCAAATGAAAGCTGAAAGTCTGGACTTCAACTGCATCTGAATTGTTTTGTTTCAAATTCATTGTGGTAATGTCTAGAACCAAAATTAGATAAATGTTGTCTCTGTCCAAATATATATGGACCTAACTGTATATCTAAAAAATGAAAAAGTCCCTTGGCACAGAGTCTGATCAGTAGCAATACTGATCAGAACGCTGTGGCCACTGGAAGAGCCTGAATGCTCAGCGCATGACAGCGCGTACACTTAAAAAGGGCAAAAGTGCACCAAAAGTATTTATATGGCACATGTCATGACGATCAATTTTAATGGTTAATGTTCCCAGTGCATTTTTTTGGGGAATTGGAGTTTCTGCTCAACAGTTCTGAAGACTTTTGAATTGTTTTGGACAATTAAGACACTGAATATATGAACTGCAAAGTTCATTTACAATAGAAATGAAAAGTCTTTGAAGTGTTTTAAACAATTTGTCATTCATTCAGTTTGCATAAACAATTTTTCAGGCTTTTTTTGGGGAGGAAGACCTGCCCTTTAAAGCTCTTCAAAAATTGCCTGTGCATATACTCAAAGGGTATGTTTAGAACATTTTATTTTTAGTGGACATCTTATTTGTATAGTGGCTATATGTTAACCAATATTGTAATATATATGGATTTATTTTAGAAACCAGACTAGGATGTATATATAGTGGGCAGATCAATTTGCGAATGTGACTGGTCAGAAAAATTCAGGGGTCTACTTCTCATGTTTGAGTCGTGTAATAGTAGCTCCCATCAGTGATTACAGCTGAAGGCCTGGGAAACGGAATTTGTGTGTATGACCTGATGGGGTCATTCACTGTAATAATGTGGAGGGAGACACTGTGTGTTCTGCTGGACATCATTTCAGATGTATCTGCCTATTTGAGGCATGCACTAAAATGCAGTCAAGAACGCCTTAGTTACCACCTCAAATAGGCAGATACCACTGAAAATTATGTCCAGCAGAACACACGTTACTGTTAGAACGCTAAGGCCATTATGATATTATGATTATATGCATGTGCTATATGTAAAGACAGGTGTATAGTACTCCCCATGATATGTATTATGTGACACTGTTGTGTGTTATATTGATATAGTATTATTGTATTTTTTGGTATGACCTAGCCATATTACTGATTATGGGAAAGCATTTATTGCCCAATTGGAAATATGGTAATAGGTAATAGCTGCACAAGTGGTCAAAATTGTTGGTACCCCTCTTTAATGACAGAAAAACCCACAATGGTCACAGAAATAACATGAATCTGACAAAAGTAATAATAAATCAAAAATCTATGAAAATGAACAAACAAAAGTCAGACATTGCTATTCAACCATGTTTCCACAGAATTCTTTTAAAAATAAACTCATGAAATAGGCCAGGACAGAAATGTTGGTAAGTAGTATAGGAACTGTATTACTCATCAAACTCAAATCTGACAGGTCGACACGCCCCCTATCATTTAATCCGTCTTCTGTGTGAACTTTGCTCAGGCTGTGAGATCTGAACTTTGCTCAGGCTGAGAAATCTGAGCTGCTGGATTTGTGAATTTCAATCAAAGTGATTTATTCATGTCTATTGATATTTTATCCACTGGATTAGATTAGTCTGTGGAGTTTTACTGTATTAAAGGGTAGTTTTAACTCCATCCGTAGATGTAAAGCTATTTTCTAGCAGAGAGTGCCCTGACATGAACTGTAAAGGGTTTGTATTAGAAGCACCCAGTAAATGTCTGTATTAGAATCCATCAGTAAATGTATGTAAAGCTCATTTCTAGCAGGTTTGTATAAATGTCCCCCGGAATTATGACGCTCAACTTATAGTTTTATTCAGTATATATATTTTTAGCTTGGCAATGTATCTACACTTATCTGTGCAATTCAATGTATACTAAGAAGAATCTTGGCATGGTTAGATGTATCAAGCTGCTAAAATGTGTTTATTTTTAGTATTATCCAAGATATAAGTTTTAAACTACAGCTGCAAAGGCATTTTAATTTGAAGTATCACCTTATAACACATTTGGAATTATGACGCTCAACTTATAGTTTTATTCAGTATATATATTTTTAGCTTGGCAGTGTATCTACACTTATCTCAGCAATTCAATGTATACTAAGAAGAATCTTGGCATGGTTTGTTACAGATCGGTAAGTTATTATCAATCTGTGTGTACAAGGCTTTGGGTTGTGTTAGAAGTCTAAATATTTTTCTATTTACTAGCTAACATGGTACATAGATATACATCTTTATTGGCACATAGAATTGTAGTACAACAGTGTTGACCTGAATTGTCAGAATGAGTGAAGGTCGATGCTACGGTAATTCAGGCAAACAGTAAATAGTATTGCATTGTGTATAGTCAGTGGGATCTTTTAAAACCAACACATTTATGTGTATTCTGATAGCAGTGCCCATAAAACCAAAGGTTTCTAGCAAATATAACATGCACTAATGTGATTTTAAAACAATGGGTTTCTGAAGGGTCTTCCCACACTACCACTCTGTGGGAAGCTGTGTGGAAATGACAGGCATAAGAGATCATTCATATTAAAAACGTTTATTGCCAGAAATAATCATGATTTTACTGTAATAAATAAATACATCTCAAAGACATTTCAAGCATTGAATTAATTGTGACACCAAAATGTCGACACAAATGGCAATACAGGTCATGGGATTCTCTCTAGACAGGAACAACGCTGTTGAATGCTCCAACACGTGTAGTGAGGGTTTTTTAAAGTTGATTTCTTCTCAGCAATGAAATTTCTCACAATTGTATGTGATTTCTAACACTCTCTGTTAGAGATGGCTAACTTATTACTAAGCTGTGTATCTAAGGCTTGGGTTGTATTGAGAGGAGCATATTTTTCTATTTACTAACTAACATTTTACATAGATTTTTAAGGAGCCAGTAAATGTATAAGGAGTTCTAGTTAAATAATAAGGATTTTTAGTGAATTAAAGAGTGAATCTTGATCTTTTTTGTGGAGAGAAACTTTTAAGGAGTCAGTAAATGTCTGTATTAGAATCCATCAGTAAATGTATGTAAAGCTCATTTCTAGCAGGCTTGTATAAATGTCCCCCAGTAAATGTGTAAAAGTTTGGAACTGATATGCCTGTATGTAAAGGTGATTTCTAACACTCTCTGTTAGAGATGGCTAACTTATTACTAAGCTGTGTATCTAAGGCTTGGGTTGTATTGAGAGGAGCATATTTTTCTATTTACTAACTAACATTGTACATAGATATACATCTTTACTGACACATAGAAATGTAGTACAACAGTGTTGACATGAATTGTCAGAATGAGTGAAGGTCGTTGCTACGGTAATTCAGGCAAACAGTAAATAGTAATGCATTGTGTATAGTCAGTGGGATCTTTTAAAACCAACACATTTATGTGTGTTCTTCTTGAAGTTACAGCTCAAAGACATTTCAATCATTGACTTAATTGTGACATGCTAGACTGAAATTGAAATAAATTCAAAAAGGAAGCTTTTGCAGTATAAAATACAAATTTTATTAAGGTCTAAAATACATTATCATGGATAAAAATCCAAAAAGAGTAGGATATACAGCATGCAGAAAAAATAACCAAAGTGTTGACATGAAGTTACAGCTCAAAGACATATACATTATCATGAATAAAAATCCAAAAGAGTGGGATATACAGCATGCAGAAAAATAGCCAAATGCAGACAGGTATGAACTACATTCAAATCAATATATAATAGTGCACATCTCCATATCTTATATGTTATAACGATAATAGCAGTCTATGTAACTCACAATATCCCCCAATAGGCAGACATATATGCACTATATATAGGATTATAAGTATCTCAATGAAGCATGTATATCAATAAAGTAACTTCCCCATCACAGATGCTAATATAATGATGTTAGCATGCAAGTGCAGGGCTCACAATACATACTGTGCGTGCATATGAAGTCAATTAGCACATCCATATGAGGAGCTATATTAAAAAGCAGTTGTGTATAGTTGGCCAATCAAATATTAGTTATGCGTTAGCTATCAGTGTCAACCATAGCAGCTCTCATGATGCTAGCTAATCACAGATGCTAATATAATGATGTTAGCATGCAAGTGCAGGGCTCACAATACATACTGTGCGTGCATATGAAGTCAATTAGCACATCCATATGAGGAGCTATATTAAAAAAGCAGTTGTGTATAGTTGGCCAATCAAATATTAGTTATGCGTTCACTACCACTGTCAACCATAGCAGCTCTCATGATGCTAGCTATTCTGATCAGCTTATCATATCAACCATGAAGCCTCTTTTAACCCCTTCACAATAATGTACAGAGGGGTTTTTATGTTTTAATACTGATAGACATATTGTGAACGGACATATAGGGTCCATGTGAGATACCATATTTTTCAAACATTAGTTAAGCGTATATTTCAACATTTTGCTCCTTCACAGATTTATTTTACATTATTTTTTTTTTTTGCTTAAGGATCGTGTACAGAGGAGTTTTTATGTTTTAATACTGATAGACATATTGTGAACGGACATATAGGGTCCATGTGAGACATGTCTGGACAAGTCCGGGCATGTCTGGGCATGCCTGGACAAGTCCTGGTCACGGGACAGCCGTGGAAAAAACAATACTGAAATTCAAAAACTATGTGCTGGCCGTTAACACGCGCACAGTCATCTAGAAAATATTGAGCGAGTTGCTTCACAAACCCTCTCAAGGCATGTTGAATGTTAACGTTCCCGCTATGAGCTACACACATGACCAGCTGTATAGCCTGGGATGCGTAGCGTTCTTGCAGCGCAAGCCTATTTTTAAAGACGCTAAGACCATCAGATATAAAAGACAGGCATGTTGAGACGTGTCCCGGCCTATTTTGGTACATACCCACTCCTATGCAGCGATATTGAGTACCGTTCAACAAAAAATCAGGTACAAACTTTTTAACATACCTGTGTTTCGGACCCTCAGACCATGCCAGAAGCACTCTGTGCCATGTACTCTAACTCATAATATTCGATTTTGATCAGCATTCAACAAAAAATTGGGTGCTAACTTTTACCATACCTGTGTTTCTATAACGAATACACGGACCCCTACAGCGCAGCCCAATAGTGTAGTTTAATGTAGGGGGCAAACAGATTATCGCTGGTGCTTGGAAAATACCACATTTCATAGATGGTGCTGATCCGCTGAATCATTTTTAAACATTTCACGCCACTCATGCACCCACAGCACACTTATGCTGTACCAGCACCGCTGCAGCTAGCGCTTTTTAGCTAAAAAAGACCCTTATTTGCATCATTTTCATTATAGTACGACTGGTACATACCCACTCCTATGCAACGATACTGAGTAGAGTTCAACAAAAATCAGGTACAAACTTTTTAACATACCTGTGTTTCGGACGCTCATGCCATACCAGAAGCACTCTGTGCCATGTACCATAGCCCATAATAATCGATCTTGATCAGTATTCAACAAAAAATTGGGTGCAAACTTTTTTTAGCATAGCTGTGTTTCTGACTCCCATGTCGTACCAGAAAGACCTATTTTGGCACAGGCCTACACCTATGCAGCGGTTTTGACCACTACTCAACAAAAATGGCTACAAACTTTTTAACATATCTGTGTTTCGGACTATCATGTCATAGCAGAAGCACCCTATGCCATGTACTCTAGACCATAATATTCGTTTTTGATCACCATTCAACAAAAAATTGTGGCATGTTGAGACGTGTCCCGGCCTATTTTGGCACATGACAAATGTTTCTGACTCTCATGTCATACCAGAAGAACCCTGTGCCATGTACTCTAGACCATAATATTCCACATCGGGTATGGGAACTACATAGCTTTGTTTTCTCAGGTATTTAAAAAAGTGTGGAAAACTGAAAATCCCGCGACCTGTGGTAATTTAGTGAGAACCATATAGACAAATCGGGTATCGTCACACACGAGACCACGACACCTCGGGCTATCACATTTACCATTAGTTTTCAAAAATCAGCTCCTTAACAATAAAGTAAGAATCGTAGTGTCCTGCATTGTGGTCTATAAATGTATAGTTTGAAAATTTACCGTTGCTAAAGAACAGTAAAAAGTCGTGCGTACAACTATCAACCCCAAAACTCTCACCACTATCACAAACATCTATAAATGTATAGTTTGAAAATTTACAGTTGCTAAAGAACAGTAAAAAGTCGTGCGTACAACTATCAACCCCAAAACTCTCACCACTATCACAAACACTATTGCCTAGAGGCGCCCAGCGAGAATTTCCGTATGTGTGTATCAAGATGCTCCCTGCTATGACCGAATGTTTGCTCGTGGATGCTGGCATTTCCAGTGACATCATAGTTGTGTAAATGCGCAGGGGCACGTGTATCGATCCCCTAGGGTGTAATGCGTGATCATTTTAATTATTTTTCAATTCATAACCACACGTTCTCAGGCAGACAGGTTTATTTCACAGAAGTTGACTGTACAGTTGCATAATCTTTGTTTAAAATCATACATTTGCATAATTTTGTTTAAAATCGCACAGCTCTGCAATAATGTCGGGTGTTGGACATGCACTTATCAGTCTTTCATACGTGTCGCAGAAAGATTTTAGTCTGTTCTGCGAGAGTTTATTATGCACGTACTGTGCAGACATGTCAAGAAACATTTTGGTGTGTTCACCAGTCCATACGGGTGTTGGTGTGTAAGGCGATCGACCATCATCCTTCTGCTTCTTACTTACACGCCGGCGCGATACCGCGCGTTTCTTTGGTGCTAATGCATCGGCTGAATTGGCAGCTGCTGCTTCCGCGTTGCTATTTGCAGATTCTGTAGCTTGACACAGACGTATATTCTTAAGCCGACTACTCTCAGCATTCCCGGGGTGCTCGGTTGGCGCGTCGTTTTCTTCACGATCTGCGACACACCCGTGTGAAAGAGGCTCCGTTCTCACTTCCGTTCTGTTCTCAAATCCATAATTGCGCTGCTGCAAAACTCGCGAATGACGATCCTCCGTAACTAAAGAAAAGATACGTGGTGTAGTTAACCGCTAAGTGGGGGAGATATAGGAAGAGCTACATGAGCCACTTGGCTCTGATTCAACGCGATATTTGTAAAGCTACTAGCACCGATTATCTGTGAAACCGATGCATGATTGTTTGTATAAGTACACTATAGAGCGGCCTAGACATATATACTTACAAGTATGCCCCGGGTGCTGGTCTACAGAGAATGCTGAATTAACAGACATCTCGCTGTTCGGACGCCGCCGTATGGGGCTGTTTTCTCCCTCAAACTGCAACCTCACGGGCGATACTTTAGCAGCTGTAAATAAAATATAACATACATGAATGCGCACAACACATTCACAAAGCTAACTTGACACAGGTAAATAAAACTAGTTACCGCAGAAATTTTTATCTGCGTGTATAAGTACACTATAGAACTGCGTAGACATATATGCTTACAAGTATGAGACGTGTAGTGTAGTTCAGAGATTGGTGAATTAAACGGTGTGGAGGTGCTCGGGCGTTTTCGTATGGGTGTGTTTTCTTTTTCAAGCTGCAGCCTCCTGCTCGTTAGTTTAACATCTGTAAATAAAATATAACTATTACTCGCCACAGAAATGATATCTACGCGGGCCACACGCACAAAGCTAAATTCGCAAAGCTATCGTAACGCACGTAAATAAAATATATCCACTAGTTATTGGTGGCGTCACAGGGTACAGAGGGTACAAACACATATCACCCTGGTTTCATGGACCCGCTACCTTTTCTATTCCAGAGCCGTGTGCTTAGCGAATCACCCCATCTTTTAGGAACGTTGGGAGGATTATAGTCCGGTTCTACGAACTCGACATCTGAATCCTGGGGATCCTCCACGATCTCAACATCGGAATCGCGATGCACGAGCGGCTCAGTCGCCACAGGGTTTCCAACCGTCCAGTCCGCTACAGCTGTATCTGTATGAGAAAATGTTTATATTATTAAAACATGTCTAGCTAACGACCCAGTCAGCTAAAATAAAATTAACTGTATGGATTTTAGCGGCAGGCTATATTAATTATTAATATTAATAGTAGACGTTATAAATTTACAGCTACCACGTTTACCCGTCTAGATACATAGGTTTAAAACATATGATATAGCTATAGGTTTCTTGCCTGTGACAGACTGGTGAGAGCTTGAGGCTCGGCGCCCGCTAGCAGAGTTGCCTTCCTCTAACAGGTTCTGTGTAATGAACCGATTCTCGTAGGAGTAGTCTGAATGGACTCCCTCTTCTTAAATAAGAATGAAATATATCGTTTATATATACAAAGCGCAGACTCAGACAGCCCGACACAATACGACGTACACTATATACGGTGTAAAATTTACCCGATTGTTCTGGTGAAAGCAAAGCAGAATATTGAACGCGAGAATATCTGGACTCCATCTTGAATAAAAAGGGTCCGCTATTAAATTAAAGCAAATAAAGATCAAGTATGAAAACACGACTAACCTATTCATGCAAATACTACACAAACTTAAATATAATTGAAACAAAAGACATAAAATAAGCACTTTAGCTCTAAAGATCAACTAAGAAAACACTGGTAACCTATTCATGCAAACACTACACAAACTTAAATATAGCTGAAACAAAAGACATAAAAATACGCACTTTAGCTCTAAAGACCAACTATGAAAACAAGGGTAACCTATTCATGCAATTACTACACAGACTTAAATATAATTGAAACGAAATCCGTAAAAATACTCACTATAGTCCTGTTCAGATCGGCGTTGTGGTCTGTGAGGTTTGGAGCCTTACAGGTGAGCTGTGTATCGCTTGGGAGCTGGTTGTATTTATTGGGGGCTAGCAGAGAGAACACGCCCTCTGTCAATGAGGGGTAGAAAAAAATCTATTAATGTTTTACAGGGCCATCATGCCGGTTAAGCACCTTGAAACAATATTTCACACCGAAGCGTCACTATCATTACCCTCTAGCTGTAAATTTATAACGTCTACTATTAATATTAATAATTAATATAGCCTGCCGCTAAAATCCATACAGTTAATTTTATTTTAGCTGACTGGGTCGTTAGCTAGACATGTTTTAATAATATAAACATTTTCTCATACAGATACAGCTGTAGCGGACTGGATGGTTGGAAACCCTGTGGCGACTGAGCCGCTCGTGCATCGCGATTCCAATGTTGAGATCGTGGAGGATCCCCAGGATTCAGATGTCGAGTTCGTAGAACCGGACTATAATCCTCCCAACGCTCCTAAAAGATGGGGTGATTCGCTAAGCACACGGCTCTGGAATAGAAAAGGTAGCGGGTCCATGAAACCAGGGTGATATGTGTTTGTACCCTCTGTACCCTGTGACGCCACCAATAACTAGTGGATATATTTTATTTACGTGCGTTACGATAGCTTTGCGAATTTAGCTTTGTGCGTGTGGCCCGCGTAGATATCATTTCTGTGGCGAGTAATAGTTATATTTTATTTACAGATGTTAAACTAACGAGCAGGAGGCTGCAGCTTGAAAAAGAAAACACACCCATACGAAAACGCCCGAGCACCTCCACACCGTTTAATTCACCAATCTCTGAACTACACTACACGTCTCATACTTGTAAGCATATATGTCTACGCAGTTCTATAGTGTACTTATACACGCAGATAAAAATTTCTGCGGTAACTAGTTTTATTTACCTGTGTCAAGTTAGCTTTGTGAATGTGTTGTGCGCATTCATGTATGTTATATTTTATTTACAGCTGCTAAAGTATCGCCCGTGAGGTTGCAGTTTGAGGGAGAAAACAGCCCCATACGGCGGCGTCCCGAACAGCGAGATGTCTGTTAATTCAGCATTCTCTGTAGACCAGCACCCGGGGCATACTTGTAAGTATATATGTCTAGGCCGCTCTATAGTGTACTTATACAAACAATCATGCATCGGTTTCACAGATAATCGGTGCTAGTAGCTTTACAAATATCGCGTTGAATCAGAGCCAAGTGGCTCATGTAGCTCTTCCTATATCTCCCCCACTTAGCGGTTAACTACACCACGTATCTTTTCTTTAGTTACGGAGGATCGTCATTCGCGAGTTTTGCAGCAGCGCAATTATGGATTTGAGAACAGAACGGAAGTGAGAATGGAGCCTCTTTCACACGGGTGTGTCGCAGATCGTGAAGAAAACGACGCGCCAACCGAGCACCCCGGGAATGCTGAGAGTAGTCGGCTTAAGAATATACGTCTGTGTCAAGCTACAGAATCTGCAAATAGCAACGCGGAAGCAGCAGCTGCCAATTCAGCCGATGCATTAGCACCAAAGAAACGCGCGGTATCGCGCCGGCGTGTAAGTAAGAAGCAGAAGGATGATGGTCGATCGCCTTACACACCAACACCCGTATGGACTGGTGAACACACCAAAATGTTTCTTGACATGTCTGCACAGTACGTGCATAATAAACTCTCGCAGAACAGACTAAAATCTTTCTGCGACACGTATGAAAGACTGATAAGTGCATGTCCAACACCCGACATTATTGCAGAGCTGTGCGATTTTAAACAAAATTATGCAAATGTATGATTTTAAACAAAGATTATGCAACTGTACAGTCAACTTCTGTGAAATAAACCTGTCTGCCTGAGAACGTGTGGTTATGAATTGAAAAATAATTAAAATGATCACGCATTACACCCTAGGGATCGATACACGTGCCCCTGCGCATTTACACAACTATGATGTCACTGGAAATGCCAGCATCCACGAGCAAACATTCGGTCATAGCAGGGAGCATCTTGATACACACATACGGAAATTCTCGCTGGGCGCCTCTAGGCAATAGTGTTTGTGATAGTGGTGAGAGTTTTGGGGTTGATAGTTGTACGCACGACTTTTTACTGTTCTTTAGCAACTGTAAATTTTCAAACTATACATTTATAGATGTTTGTGATAGTGGTGAGAGTTTTGGGGTTGATAGTTGTACGCACGACTTTTTACTGTTCTTTAGCAACGGTAAATTTTCAAACTATACATTTATAGACCACAATGCAGGACACTACGATTCTTACTTTATTGTTAAGGAGCTGATTTTTGAAAACTAATGGTAAATGTGATAGCCCGAGGTGTCGTGGTCTCGTGTGTGACGATACCCGATTTGTCTATATGGTTCTCACTAAATTACCACAGGTCACGGGATTTTCAGTTTTCCACACTTTTTTAAATACCTGAGAAAACAAAGCTATGTAGTTCCCATACCCGATGTGGAATATTATGGTCTAGAGTACATGGCACAGGGTTCTTCTGGTATGACATGAGAGTCAGAAACATTTGTCATGTGCCAAAATAGGCCGGGACACGTCTCAACATGCCACAATTTTTTATTGAATGGTGATCAAAAACGAATATTATGGTCTAGAGTACATGGCATAGGGTGCTTCTGCTATGACATGATAGTCCGAAACACAGATATGTTAAAAAGTTTGTAGCCATTTTTGTTGAGTAGTGGTCAAAACCGCTGCATAGGTGTAGGCCTGTGCCAAAATAGGTCTTTCTGGTACGACATGGGAGTCAGAAACACAGCTATGCTAAAAAAAGTTTGCACCCAATTTTTTGTTGAATACTGATCAAGATCGATTATTATGGGCTATGGTACATGGCACAGAGTGCTTCTGGTATGGCATGAGCGTCCGAAACACAGGTATGTTAAAAAGTTTGTACCTGATTTTTGTTGAACGCTACTCAGTATCGTTGCATAGGAGTGGGTATGTACCAGTCGTACTATAATGAAAATGATGCAAATAAGGGTCTTTTTTAGCTAAAAAGCGCTAGCTGCAGCGGTGCTGGTACAGCATAAGTGTGCTGTGGGTGCATGAGTGGCGTGAAATGTTTAAAAATGATTCAGCGGATCAGCACCATCTATGAAATGTGGTATTTTCCAAGCACCAGCGATAATCTGTTTGCCCCCTACATTAAACTACACTATTGGGCTGCGCTGTAGGGGTCCGTGTATTCGTTATAGAAACACAGGTATGGTAAAAAGTTAGCACCCAATTTTTTGTTGAATGCTGATCAAAATCGAATATTATGAGTTAGAGTACATGGCACAGAGTGCTTCTGGCATGGTCTGAGGGTCCGAAACACAGGTATGTTAAAAAGTTTGTACCTGATTTTTTGTTGAACGGTACTCAATATCGCTGCATAGGAGTGGGTATGTACCAAAATAGGCCGGGACACGTCTCAACATGCCTGTCTTTTATATCTGATGGTCTTAGCGTCTTTAAAAATAGGCTTGCGCTGCAAGAACGCTACGCATCCCAGGCTATACAGCTGGTCATGTGTGTAGCTCATAGCGGGAACGTTAACATTCAACATGCCTTGAGAGGGTTTGTGAAGCAACTCGCTCAATATTTTCTAGATGACTGTGCGCGTGTTAACGGCCAGCACATAGTTTTTGAATTTCAGTATTGTTTTTTCCACGGCTGTCCCGTGACCAGGACTTGTCCAGGCATGCCCAGACATGCCCGGACTTGTCCAGACATGTCTCACATGGACCCTATATGTCCGTTCACAATATGTCTATCAGTATTAAAACATAAAAACTCCTCTGTACACGATCCTTAAGCAAAATAAAAAAAATAATGTAAAATAAATCTGTGAAGGAGCAAAATGTTGAAATATACGCTTAACTAATATTTGAAAAATATGGTATCTCACATGGACCCTATATGTCCGTTCACAATATGTCTATCAGTATTAAAACATAAAAACCCCTCTGTACATTATTGTGAAGGGTTAAAAGAGGCTTCATGGTTGATATGATAAGCTGATCAGAATAGCTAGCATCATGAGAGCTGCTATGGTTGACAGTGGTAGTGAACGCATAACTAATATTTGATTGGCCAACTATACACAACTGCTTTTTTAATATAGCTCCTCATATGGATGTGCTAATTGACTTCATATGCACGCACAGTATGTATTGTGAGCCCTGCACTTGCATGCTAACATCATTATATTAGCATCTGTGATTAGCTAGCATCATGAGAGCTGCTATGGTTGACACTGATAGCTAACGCATAACTAATATTGATTGGCCAACTATACACAACTGCTTTTTAATATAGCTCCTCATATGGATGTGCTAATTGACTTCATATGCACGCACAGTATGTATTGTGAGCCCTGCACTTGCATGCTAACATCATTATATTAGCATCTGTGATGGGGAAGTTACTTTATTGATATACATGCTTCATTGAGATACTTATAATCCTATATATAGTGCATATATGTCTGCCTATTGGGGGATATTGTGAGTTACATAGACTGCTATTATCGTTATAACATATAAGATATGGAGATGTGCACTATTATATATTGATTTGAATGTAGTTCATACCTGTCTGCATTTGGCTATTTTTCTGCATGCTGTATATCCCACTCTTTTGGATTTTTATTCATGATAATGTATATGTCTTTGAGCTGTAACTTCATGTCAACACTTTGGTTATTTTTTCTGCATGCTGTATATCCTACTCTTTTTGGATTTTTATCCATGATAATGTATTTTAGACCTTAATAAAATTTGTATTTTATACTGCAAAAGCTTCCTTTTTGAATTTATTTCAATTTCAGTCTAGCATGTCACAATTAAGTCAATGATTGAAATGTCTTTGAGCTGTAACTTCAAGAAGAACACACATAAATGTGTTGGTTTTAAAAGATCCCACTGACTATACACAATGCATTACTATTTACTGTTTGCCTGAATTACCGTAGCAACGACCTTCACTCATTCTGACAATTCATGTCAACACTGTTGTACTACATTTCTATGTGTCAGTAAAGATGTATATCTATGTACAATGTTAGTTAGTAAATAGAAAAATATGCTCCTCTCAATACAACCCAAGCCTTAGATACACAGCTTAGTAATAAGTTAGCCATCTCTAACAGAGAGTGTTAGAAATCACCTTTACATACAGGCATATCAGTTCCAAACTTTTACACATTTACTGGGGACATTTATACAAGCCTGCTAGAAATGAGCTTTACATACATTTACTGATGGATTCTAATACAGACATTTACTGACTCCTTAAAAGTTTCTCTCCACAAAAAAGATCAAGATTCACTCTTTAATTCACTAAAAATCCTTATTATTTAACTAGAACTCCTTATACATTTACTGGCTCCTTAAAAATCTATGTAAAATGTTAGTTAGTAAATAGAAAAATATGCTCCTCTCAATACAACCCAAGCCTTAGATACACAGCTTAGTAATAAGTTAGCCATCTCTAACAGAGAGTGTTAGAAATCACATACAATTGTGAGAAATTTCATTGCTGAGAAGAAATCAACTTTAAAAAACCCTCACTACACGTGTTGGAGCATTCAACAGCGTTGTTCCTGTCTAGAGAGAATCCCATGACCTGTATTGCCATTTGTGTCGACATTTTGGTGTCACAATTAATTCAATGCTTGAAATGTCTTTGAGATGTATTTATTTATTACAGTAAAATCATGATTATTTCTGGCAATAAACGTTTTTAATATGAATGATCTCTTATGCCTGTCATTTCCACACAGCTTCCCACAGAGTGGTAGTGTGGGAAGACCCTTCAGAAACCCATTGTTTTAAAATCACATTAGTGCATGTTATATTTGCTAGAAACCTTTGGTTTTATGGGCACTGCTATCAGAATACACATAAATGTGTTGGTTTTAAAAGATCCCACTGACTATACACAATGCAATACTATTTACTGTTTGCCTGAATTACCGTAGCATCGACCTTCACTCATTCTGACAATTCAGGTCAACACTGTTGTACTACAATTCTATGTGCCAATAAAGATGTATATCTATATACCATGTTAGCTAGTAAATAGAAAAATATTTAGACTTCTAACACAACCCAAAGCCTTGTACACACAGATTGATAATAACTTACCGATCTGTAACAAACCATGCCAAGATTCTTCTTAGTATACATTGAATTGCTGAGATAAGTGTAGATACACTGCCAAGCTAAAAATATATATACTGAATAAAACTATAAGTTGAGCGTCATAATTCCAAATGTGTTATAAGGTGATACTTCAAATTAAAATGCCTTTGCAGCTGTAGTTTAAAACTTATATCTTGGATAATACTAAAAATAAACACATTTTAGCAGCTTGATACATCTAACCATGCCAAGATTCTTCTTAGTATACATTGAATTGCACAGATAAGTGTAGATACATTGCCAAGCTAAAAATATATATACTGAATAAAACTATAAGTTGAGCGTCATAATTCCGGGGGACATTTATACAAACCTGCTAGAAATGAGCTTTACATACATTTACTGATGGATTCTAATACAGACATTTACTGGGTGCTTCTAATACAAACCCTTTACAGTTCATGTCAGGGCACTCTCTGCTAGAAAATAGCTTTACATCTACGGATGGAGTTAAAACTACCCTTTAATACAGTAAAACTCCACAGACTAATCTAATCCAGTGGATAAAATATCAATAGACATGAATAAATCACTTTGATTGAAATTCACAAATCCAGCAGCTCAGATTTCTCAGCCTGAGCAAAGTTCAGATCTCACAGCCTGAGCAAAGTTCACACAGAAGACGGATTAAATGATAGGGGGCGTGTCGACCTGTCAGATTTGAGTTTGATGAGTAATACAGTTCCTATACTACTTTGGTACCCTTAACTTAATATTTTGTTGCACAACCTTTGGAGTCAATCACTGCAATCAAACGATTCCTGTAACTGTCAATGAGACTTCTGCACCTCTCGACAGGTATTTTGGCCCACTCCTCAAGAGCAAACTGCTTCAGTTGTCTCGTGTTTGAAGGTTGCCTTTTCTAGACGGCATGTTTCAGCTCTTTCCAAAGATGCTCAATAGAACTTAGGTCAGGGCTCATAGAAGGCCACTTCAGAATAGTCCAATGTTTTCCTCTTAGCCATTCTTGGGTGTTTTTAGCTGTGTGTTTTGAGTGATTATCCTGTTGCAAGACCCATGACCTGTGACTGAGACCAAGCTTTCTGACACTGGGCAGCACATTACTCTCTAGAATCCCTTGACAATCTTGAGATTTCAATGTACCCTGCACAGATTCTAGACACCCTGTGCCAGATGCAGCTAAGCAGCCTCAGAACATAACAGAGCCTCCTCCATGTTTTACAGTAGGGACAGTGTTCTTTTCCTGATATGCTTCATTTTTCCATCTGTGAACATAGAGCTGATGTGCCTTGCCAAAAAGTTCCATTTTTGTCTCATTCTCCCAGAAGCTTTGTGGCTTGTCATCATGTTGTGTCCTCCTTGGTCGTCTCCCATGAAGTCCACTTTGGCTCATTCAAGAACAGATGGTGCGATCTGACACTGATGCTCCTTGAGCTTGAAGTTCACATTTAATCTGTTTGGAAGTTTTTCTGGGCTCTGTTGTTACCATTCGTATTATTATCTCTTTGACTTGTCATCAATTTTCCTCCTGCAGCCACGTACAGAGAGGTTGGCTCGGGCCCATGGAGCTTAAATTTCTGAATAATGTGTGCAACTGTAGTCACAGGAACATCAAGCTGCTTGGAGATAGTCTTATAACTTTTACCTTTAACATGTTTGTCTATAATTTTATTTCTAATCTCCTGAGACAACTCTTTCCTTCGCTTCCTCTGTTCCATGTTGAGTGTGATACACACCATGTCACCAAACAGCATAGTGAGTATCTGGAGCCCTCTATACAGGCCCACTCACTGATTCCAAGATTGTAGACACCTGTGATGCTAATTAGTGAACACTAGTGTTGAGCATTCCGATACTGCAAATATCGGGTATCGGCCGATATTGGCTGTATCGGAATTCCGATTCCGAGTTCCGATATTTTCGTCTTATCGGATACCGGAATCGGGATTGTCACTGTCACTGTCAGTGTCCGTCGGTCGGGTCTGTCAGGAGTCAGCGGCACTTACCTGGCAGAAGATCTCCGGCGGTCACATCCCGGACTGCTTCATGGCCGCCATCTTCTTTCCCCGGCGGTCACATGCAGTTTCTCGCGATAACTGCAGTGACTGCTGGGTAATCCCGGCCGTAAAGCAGTCAGTCCGATGACGTCACCGCCGGGGAAGCAGGTAATCAGCTGTGCTGCGTCGCGATGACAGGCTCTGCCTGTCATTGCGATGTAGCACAGCTGGATCGTCGTGGGACTGTCGTTCTGGACTGCGTCGGACAGGTGGTATACTGTTGGTTTTTTTTTTTTCTTTTTTTACAGGAGATCGATGGCGTCGCAGGAATGAGAGAGTAATAAAAAAAATGAAAACTGTGTTGTCTCTTTTATTTCATTAAAAGACTTTTTCTTGCTTTGTCTTTTTTTTATACATTTAATAACTTTGGGATTAATAATGGATCGGTGTCTTATTGACGCCTCTCCATTATTAACCGGGCTTATTGTCACCGTGCAATCAACGGTGACATTAACCCCTTATTACCCCGCTTGCCACCGCTACAGGGCAAGTGGGAAGAGCCGGGTAAAGTGCCACAATTGGCACATCTTTTGATGCGCCAAATTGTGGGGCTGCTGTAGCCTGGTATTATCAGGCTGTTGAGGGCCAAAATCCATGGGCCTTGACAGTCTTTTAATACCAGGCCGCAGCAGTCTGCATTTTACTTGGCTGGTTAACAAAAATAGGGGGGATCCCCACGCCGTTTTTTTTTCGAGGGGATCCCCTATTTTTGTTAACCAGCCAAGCTAAGCAGACTGCTGTGGCCTGGTATTATCAGGCTTGCAAGGTCCATGGATATTGGATCCTTACCAGCCTGAAAAACCAGGCCTCAGCGGTCTGCTTCATCTGGCTGGTTAACAAAAATAGGGGGGACCCCACGCCAATTTTTTCGAGGGGATCCCCTATTTTTGTTAATCAGCCAAGATATGCAGACTGCTGTGGCCTGGTATTATCAGGCTGGCAAGGTCCATGGATCTTGGCTCCTTAACAGCCTGAAAATCCAGGCCTCAGCGGTCTGCTTCATCTGGCTGGTTAACAAAAATAGGGGGGACCCCACGCCAATTTTTTCGAGGGGATCCCCTATTTTTGTTAATCAGCCAAGATATGCAGACTGCTGTGGCCTGGTATTATCAGGCTGGCAAGGTCCATGGATCTTGGCTCCTTAACAGCCTGAAAATCCAGGCCTCAGCGGTCTGCTTCATCTGGCTGGTTAACAAAAATAGGGGGGACCCCACGCCAATTTTTTTCGAGGGGATCCCCTATTTTTGTTAATCAGCCAAGATATGCAGACTGCTGTGGCCTGGTATTATCAGGCTGGCAAGGTCCATGGATCTTGGCTCCTTAACAGCCTGAAAATCCAGGCCTCAGCGGTCTGCTTCATCTGGCTGGTTAACAAAAATAGGGGGACCCCACGCCATTTTTTTTTCGAAGGGAACCCCTATTTTTGTTAATCAGTTCCCTCTGACGTCACTGATTGTGTCCCTGGCTGACCTGAAGTGAAAGTGGAAAGCAATCAATTAAGCTTTCCACTTAAGGGCCCGTCTCACATAGCGATATCGCTACCGAGATCGCTGCTGAGTCACTAGTTTTGTGACGCAGCAGCGAGCTCACCAGCGATATCGCTGTGTGTGACATTCAGCGACGATCAGCCCCCCTGCCGGGTATCGCTGATCGTCGCTGAAATGTCAGGACCTTTTTTTGATCGCTGGTTTCCCGCTGACAGGCACACATCGCTGCGTGTGACAGGCGGGAGACCAGCGATCCGCTGGTAACCAAGGTACACAGCGGGTTTCCAGGCGCGGGGCTGTGCCTAGAAACCCGCTGTGTACCTTGGATACCAGCGCCCTGATGCAGGGAGCTGGTATCCAAGGTACACAGCGGGTTTCCAAGCGCTGCGCGGTGCCTGGAAACCCGCTGTGTACCTTGGTTACCAGCGGATCGCTGGTCTCCCGCCTGTCACACGCAGCGATGCGTGCCTGTCAGAGGGAAACCAGCGATCAAAAAAAGGTCCTGACATTTCTGCGACGATCAGCGATACCCGGCAGGGGGGCTGATCGTCGCTGAATGTCACACACAGCGATATCGCTGGTGAGCTCGCTGCTGCGTCACAAAACTAGTGACTCAGCAGCGATCTCGGTAGCGATATCGCTATGTGAGACGGGCCCTTAAGCGATGTTACCCGCAGTGTCGCTGTCCCAGATCGCTGCCTGAGCTGCCTGTTTGGCAGCTCAGCAGCGATCATGTAGCGATACACCAGCGATCCTGACAAGTGCATATCGTTGTCGGGATCGCTGGTGTATCGTTATGTGACACCCAGCCTTTACTCTCCTGTCAGGCAGGAGAGGAACTCATTCATTTGGGGTTTACTGTGAGGCTGCAGCATTAGCTGCGGTCCCTGCAGTAAACATTAACCCTTTCTGAAGGATTTCACCATGGGACCTGACTGTGCATGGGATAGGTAAGAATAATTTTGCTTTTTTATTTTATTTTTATTACAGGAAATGGTTTTAGCAGGTAAATAAAATATGGTCAAAAACTGTGTGATTATTTCATTAAACTTCTTTTTTATTAAAGTGTGTGTGTTTGATTTTTCTTTCATACAATAGGATTAATAATTGATAGTTGTCTAATTGACAGCTCTCAATTATTAACCTGGCTTAAAGTGACCTTTCAATTGCAAGGTCATTTTAACCCCTTATTAACCCATTCGCCACCGCTACAGGGCAATGGGAATAGACGGGCAAAGTGCCAGAAAGGGCAAATCTAATTAGAGATTTGCCCTTTCTGGGGTGTCTGGGGGCAGATGTTAAGTAGCCGGGGGGGGGCCAAAAATAATGGTCCCTCTCTGGGCTATTATTATCTGCCCCCACTCACTGGCTTTGTCTGTCTGGTTGCGAAAATAGGGCGGGAGCCCACGCATTTTTTTTCAGCAATTTTACACCTCATTATATATATATATACATGTCATTGAATTTGTGACACATATATATATATATTTATATTTGTAGTTCATACACTTCTACATAGTATAATAGCCGCTAATTCAATTGCCGGCTTTTGTGAAAATGCAGAACCCGACATGAAATGACACTTGGTGTACATAGGGTTAACCATGTCTTTTCATGTCCTTTGCTATCTAATTTGCACAAACAATTAAATCAGACTATGTGTGCAAAATTTCACACCTGTAGGGGTTAATTAAAGGTGTAAATTCGTAGCAAAAAAGTCAGTTTTTTTTACAACGAATTTACACCTTTAATTAACCCCTACAGGTGTGAAATTTTGCACACATAGTCTGATTTAATTGTTTGTGCAAATTAGATAGCAAAGGACATGAAAAGAAATGTTTAACCCTATGTACACCAAGTGTCATTTCATGTCGGGTGACCTTTGCCGTCGGTCCCCGTACCCACAGCGCTGTGATTGGTCAGTCAATCAGGGGGGGAGGCAGAGGGTCGGGAGCTCCCTCTGCCTCAGATCGGCGCCCTGCAATGTATTTGCAGGCCCGATCTCTGCCTTGATGACCCGGGGTTGTCATGACAACCTTCGGGTCATCTAGCTACAATGCAATGCATTGTAACTGCAATAAAAAGTAAAAAAAGTGAAAGTCCCATAAAGGGACAAATCATTTTTTAAAAAAAATTGTAAAAAAATATTAAAAAATAATTTTAAAAAAATCCCCTAAAAAATACACATTTTTATGTAATAAAAAAAATAAAAAACAAAAAAAATATACATGTTAGGTATCGCCACGTCCGTAAAAATCCCATCTATAAAAGCGTAACCCTAGTTAACCCCTTCAGTGAAAGCCGTAAAAAAAAAACACAAAAAAGTAGTAAATTATACTTTTTCCAAGCGGTATCATCATATCATCATTGGAAAAAGTGCAATAACACGCGATCAAAAAGTCAGATATAAATAATCATGGTACTGCTGAAAATGTCATCTTGTCCCGCAAAAAACAAGCCGCTATACAGCATCATCAGCGAAAAAATAAAAAAGTTATAGCTCGCGGAATAAACTGATGCAAAAATAATTATTTTTTTCTATAAAATTTTTTATTGTGTAAAAAACGCCAAAACATAAAAAAATATATAAATGAGGTATTGCTGTAATCGTAGTGATCCGAAGAATAAAGCTCCTTTATCAATTTTACCACACGCGGAACGGAGGAAAAAAAAAAAACAATTCCTGAATTGCTGGTTTTTGTTCATTCTGCTTCCACAAAAATCGGAATAGGAAGCGATCAAAAAACGTTATGTGCCCGAATATGGTACCAATAAATACGTCAGCTCGTCCCGCAAAAAATAAGCCCACAGATAACTCTGTCGGCCGAAATATGGAAAAATTATAGCTCTCAAAATACGGCGATGCAAAAATTTCTTACAAAAAATTATTCCAAAAAAAAGCATCTTTTAGAGTGTGACAGAAGCTAAACATGAAAAAAGGATGTAAATCTGGTATCGCTGTAATCGCACCGATCCGAGGAATAAAGTCGCCTAATCACTAATACCGCATGAGGAACGGCGTAAAAAAAAAACCAATTCTTCACCTTTTGTAGATTTGTTCATTGTGCCTCCCAAAGATCGCAGTAAGGCGATCACAGTGGTTCCCCCCCACATATGGGGTATCAGCGTACTCAGGACAAAATGCACAATAGCTTTTGGGGTCCTATTTCTCCTGTTACCCTTAGAAAAATAAAAAATTGGGGGGCAAAAAGGTCATTTTTGTGGAAAAAAATGTGATTTTTTTTATTTTCACGGCTCTACGTTATAAACTTCTGTGAAGCCCTTGGGGGTTCAAAGTGCTGACCACACATCTAGATAAGTTCCTTGGGGGTCTAGTTTGCAAAATGGGGTCATTTGTGGGGGGTTTCTACTGTTTAGACACATCAGGGCTCTCCAAGCGCGACATGACACCCGCAGACCATTCCATCAAAGTCTGCATTTAAAAACGATGCTCCTTCCCTTCCGATCTCTGCCATGCGTCAAAATAGTGGTTCCCCCACATATGGGATAACAGCGTACTCAGCACAAATTGCACAATAGCTTTTGGGGTCCTATTTCTCCTGTTACCCTTATAAAAATAAAAATTTGGGGGCAAAAAGATTATTTTTGTGGAAAAAAATATGATTTTTTTTATTTTCACGGCTCTACGTTATAAACTTCTGTGAAGCACTTGGGGGTTCAAAGTGCTCACCAGACATCTAGATAAGTTCCTTGGGGGTCTAGTTTCCAAAATGGAGTCACTTGGGGGGTTTCTACTGTTTAGGCACATAAGGGGCTCTCCAAACGTGACATGACACCCGCAGACCATTCCATCAAAGTCTGCATTTGAAAAAGGCGCTCCTTCCCTTTCGAGCTCTGCCATGCGTCAAAATAGTGGTTTACCCCCACATATGGGGTATCAGCGTACTCAGGACAAATTGCACAATAACTTTTGGGGTCCTGTTACCCTTTGGAAAATAAAAATTGGGATGAAAAGATCATTTTTGTGGAAAAAATATGATTTTTTAATTTTACTGCTCTACGTTATAACCTTCTGTGAAGCCCTTTGGGGTTAAAAGCTCTCACAACACATTTAGATAAGTTCCTTGGGGGGTCCAGTTTCCAAAATGGGGTCACTTGTGGGGGTTTCCACTGTTTAGGCACACAGGGACTTTCCAAATGCGACATGGCGTCCAATCTCAATTCCAGCCAAAAAAGTCAAATGGCGCTGCTTCCCTTCCGAGCTCTGCCATGCGCCCAAATAGTGGTTTACCCTCACACATGGGGTATCGGTGTACTCTGGAGAAATTGTACAACAAATATTGTGGTTCATTTTCTCCTGATACCCTTGACAAAATTTAAAAAAATTGTGTCGAAAGAAAAATTTTGGGAAAAAAAGTTAAATGTTCATTTTTTCCTTCCACATTGCTTCAATTCTTGTGAAGTACCTAAAGGGTTAATAAACTTCTTGAATGTGGCTTTGAACACGTTGAGGGGTGCAGTTTTAGAATGGTGTCACTTTTGGGTATTTTCTGTCATATTGATCCCTCAAATTCACTTCAAATGTGAGGTGGTCCCTAAAAAAAATGGTTTTGTAAATTTTGTTGGAAAAATGAGAAATGGCTGGTCAACTTTTAACACTTATAACTTCCTAACAAAAAAAAATGTTGGTTCCAAAATTGTGCTGATGTAAAGTAGACATGTGGGAAATGTTATTTATTAACTAATTTTTGTGACATATCTCTCTGATTTAATGGCATAAAAATTATTTCCGTTTTTTTCATAAATAAACGGAAGTTATATTGAAGAAATTTTACCACTATCATGAAGTACAATATGTCACGAGAAAAAAGTCTCAGAATCGCCAAGATCCGTAGAAGCGTTCCAGAGTTATAACCTCATAAAGAGACAGTGGTCAGAATTGTAAAAATGGCCTGGTCTTTAACCTACAAAATGGCTTGGTCATTAAGGGGTTAAACAATATATTAAAAGTTCAATTTTATTTCGCTATATTGGACAAATTCTACTTTAGATATCACAGCTTTGTGCTAAAACAATTTTATTTATGTGGCTGCGATAGGGGGTCTGGTGGGAACCGGGTTTGAAAGGTCTGATTGGGCCGACCTCACCAAGTTTTTTGCACTAGAGTGAAGCTTCCATTAGAGTATCTTTTTTAGCTTTAAAGGTACCACTGTAAAACAAACACTTTCTTTTTATAGGAGCCCTTCCCAATGACACCCTGAAAAATCTATTAGGGAATGGCTCCTTCAGCATCCTCAGAGACAAGAGAAGAGACATTGAGGTAGCGCATGAGAATCCCACTGACTGATCTTGGTACCAAATTGGTTAAGACACACAGTTCCTTTAATGTTCAGAAAGAGCTAGTAATAGAGTCAGGGAGTATAAACCAGTCTTTCCCAGATGTCATCAAAATCCAATTCTACATTTGTGTGATTAATGTTTCTGCTAATCCCCTTTCAGCCAATAAATTCAGCATAACAATATGATGTATCTATACAGACATGAAAGTGCTAGAAACCATAGATCAAAAAGCAATATGTCAGGCACAGAGATCCAAATAATGTACAATTAAAGAGGCAGCTGTAACAAGTTTGGGGAGAACCTAATAATGCTCTTAATAATTCAGTGTTGTGTTAAAGTGAGAACGCTATGTTCTAAAAAGAAGGGGTTGACCTGCCATCTTCGGAATAAAGCATATACAATTTCCTTGGCCAGTTTGTTGCATTATCAGTATGGAAGTAATTGATGTGGCTGTAAAGTACAGTACGTGAGTAAGCGAAACATCTGTCCACAATTTCATTGCTGTTTTGGTGTCAGAAATGAATTCTGTTGCTGGAGTCCGCTGTGCAGATCACTGAATTATTCAGTATAGAGATTGAGCACTTTCTGACCTCATTAGTAACCCTGAGGTGAGATGAGCCCATTAGACTAACCACTAAAATGTCACTGAAAATAAAACCTACAGGCATTAAAATGTATTAAAGTGCTTTACCAAGAACTACTGAGTGACTTCAAACCACCACAAAGCAGCACTCTAACTAAGCAAGCAATGAAGACTAGCAATGGAGCACTGGGGACGATAGTTCTGATCCGAGGCTTGAAATATAGATCTGTTTATATAGTGATGACGGCAATGTCTCTTATTGTGTTGTTCTGAAAACAACTATATGTTAATAATTCAGGTAATAACAAGCAACAATCCAGATTTTGCTCATGTTTTATTTTCTGCCTATCCTATCGATAAGAAATCCCAGACATTATGCCCGGCAAGTATGCAAAAATAGCATATACCACTTATTCTCTGTTATAATTATATATAGATATATATACAGTGTATTGTAAGCTTTTCAGGGGACATAGCTCTGGGATCGCCGTCCGGGTAGACGGAATGGCATAGAAACAGTTCATTCAGAGACAGCAGTTCTGGTAAAAACTGGCCGCAACCAGCTTTATTAAAGTCCACAGCAAACAGATAAAACAAATCATAAACATAAGACCTGGGCTTGTCCAGCCACTTACTACACTTAGATAGATTTCCCTATCTATCCGGGTCCCGACTCTAACAGCCTGGGCCAAAACCACACATATGTTCAGCATTTACCAGCATGGAGTTTCACAGAGTCTCCTCCTTGTGTCTGAAGGCACCTTCAACGTCCAGACTTGAGAGAGCTCCCCTCCTATTCAGCAGCTATCCGCATGGATTCTCACAGAGACTACTCCTGTGTCCGGGGTACATCGAGCACCCAGACTGAGATAGCTCAAACTCCTGGAGACTCCTTCTTGTGCCTGGACTCCCTGTCCAGACTAAGCGAGCTCTCTGACTGTGTTCGCAGACACCTACTTCTGGTCTCCTAATTAACAGCTGAATGGTTTCAGGCCTGAGCTGCAAGTGTGTACTGAATGTAGGGTGTAGTGACCTTTCTCTACCACTAGGTTTACAAAGCCACACATTTCCCTTATACCATACAGCACAGTACCTAGGTGAAATGTACACCCCATTCGACACATATTCCTTCACTGTCTCACATATCCCCCCCCTCTTCTTCAGACCGGAGGGCTGGTCATCCAGACCGGAGGGCTGGTCAACAATCCAAAAGAGACAGTGAACTCTGGACCAGTCATGGCCTTCATCAGCTTCATCTTCACTACTGTCATCTGTATCTTCACCTGAGCCATAGCCAACATCAGCTTTCTCTTCATCTGAAGCATCCGCACTACCCTGTACCCTCCCAGGCCTATGCTCTCTGCGGGCCTCGGGTATCCTGCACGGTTTCATCTTGACCTTAGGGCCGGGCTCAGTTTCGATATAGTGCCTGGCCAGAGAAGTACGACCCGGCACATCAGAACACTTCTGCCAACTCTTCCTCAGAAACTCACGTACCTCCTGTCCTTGGTGCACTGACCATGTGTCACCAACTATCACAGAAGGTATAGGGGTTTTTTTACTTTTCTCTAGTTCCCCTTGAACCCTCTTTAGCACATCTATTTTCTTGAATATCGGTGGACTCATAAAGTCTATTTCACAGACCTTAAGCTCCTCTGCCATGGTCTCTGACCATTTTAAGCTACTCTGTTCAAATGATTGGGACTGTAGAAGGAGCAGATCGTTTTTCTTTTGCAGTACACATAATTCATTCGCTAAGTCTCCAGCTGAATTGTAATGTTCTACTGTAACAACAGCATTCTTATATAGAGCCTTAGACTTATTGAGCAGCATTTGCTCTTGCAACGAAGAGATTCCCTGTATTCTTCCTTTTACTTCATTGACTTTCTCACGAAGATGCTCATGGCTTTCATCACACTCCTTCATCACAGTTTGGAGTTTTTTCTGAGAAGTAATCAATTCATCTGGTACCTGTTGGACGTCCTTTATGTCTTCAGCCCCTTCTTCAGGCTCTTCTGGAAGAACATGCTCAAAAGCCCTACCGTCAGTCTTGTTCCTCACAGCTTCACTTGAGACCTCAGCTTCTGATGAGGCATCTGGCTTGGTGACCACCACTTCCATGGCTTTTTCCACCTCTGCAGCATTACCTTCAGAGTCCGGGGCATGATGCAGCTCCATACCATACATTGATAACTTCTCCTCTTCAACAGCATCCACTTGTGCTGTTTTCAGTTTCAGAGTCCTGCCTTTAAAGCTCAGCTCTCCTCCTTTCACCTTAGTCTTCGCCAGGGAACCGGCCAACTGTAAAACATCTTCAGATGCCATCTTCTGTCCGACTGCAAGGTCAGCATCAGCCTTCCTCTCAGGACTCTCAACCTCCTCTGCTACCATGCCTTCCTCATTTGCACTGGTTGCTTGATTGTCATCAGATGATTCACTATCACTACCACTATCCCTGTCTGACCCCTTTTTCTCAGCCACATCCGGCTCACTTTCAGGGTTATACAATTCATTCTCATTCTCATCCTGCTCACTTTCAGGGGTTATACAATTCATTCTCATTCACATCCTGATCTGGAACCTTAGTTAACATGTCATCCACAACATTACCTCACCATCTGGTCCCTCAAGTATGTGACTATGTGACAACCCCAGCACTATACATTCTATATAGCTCAGGTACTAGGAGCTGGCTCATGACCTCTCCCGGACTCAGTGTCCCTATCAACAGGTGAGTGTTTTATGGCAACATGAGGAAAACCTCTCCTCAGAGCCAGGCTCTTGGGAAACCTCATTTAGAACAATTATATTTTCCTGTGCCGTTTTAAGAGTGGGGTCTCGCCATTGTTCACTCTCAAAATTGTCACAGGACACAGGTAAGTCAGGGACACTCGGTTCCCGAGAACCACCATCCTCGTCTCCCACCATCACCTGCAAAGGAATTTCAACACTATCACAGTCCATAATTATTATCAATATCATTATCATGATTATGATCAGTATCATCATCACTATCATGATCATCATCATTATCATTATCAGCATCAGCATTATTATCATGGTCATCATCATTATCATGATCATCATCATCATTATCATTATCATCATCATCATCATCATTATCACACAAGTTTTAAACGGCCCACTAGCATTGTGTTCCGCCCCTCGGGACTGCGCACCCTCAGTAGGAGCTTCATCACACTGTCCATCAGAAACATTTTTCCCCCCAGAGATCCTTAGATCGGGAAAGTCATTACCCAATATAACGGTTGCACCAGGTTCTTCACTACCCCCACTTCACATGAAACCTCCCCCGCGTTTGGGGATCAAGTCCACGACAGTCTCTGGGTAGACTTTGGTGTCTCCATGGACGCACACCACACTCAGGTGCTTATCAGGGAAGAAGTCCCTATCAATCAGGCTGTCACATACGGAAGTCACTGGACTCTCTGAGTCCAAGAGGGCCTGTGCTGGCAGTCATTTACAACCACTGGGGACACCTGTGGTCCAGTCTCTTCGGCTGAGGTGGACACACACACAGGTTTCTGCGCAGAGAGAGAGGGATCTGCCAACATCACAATACATAGGCCCCCCTCTATTGGACAGTTGGCTGCAATTTCACGACATCTCCAACACTGTCCATCACACTTTTCCACCCACATGTCCCCTCAGGCCTGAACCCGCTTATCAGCATACCCCATGTCCCCAACAGCTGGAACGCTCTTACCGCGAGAGTTCAGATTTCCCGGGAACTCTGAAGTGACGACCTCTCAGACGGAGACAGTCTTTTCTGGCGAAGGCCTTCTCCATGAGGCTGACCAGACGATTGGCGTCCTGGTGGTCTCCTTGTCCGACCTCTGGCTGTACCTCAGAGGACATGCTCGGGTGTAGCGGTTCACTATCACCTTTCCAACTCCATAATCAGGTTTGCTGACTGCAGACTCCCAACTGCATCTCCAGTCATGAACTCCCCTGGCACGGGCTGTCACCGTAACACCCAGCCGGGTAAGAATCTCCGCTTTCAGCTTGGCATAGTCTTGGCTGTCCTGCTCGTTCAGGTCAGCATAGGCCCTTTGGGGTTCTCCAATCAGATAGGGTGGCGACCATCATGGCCCATTCAGATAGGGGCAGATTCTCTTCTCTGCCAGTCCCTCAAACCTAGTGAGATATACCTCCACATCATCACGAGGTGTCATCTTTTCAGGGACCGTCTTAACCGCCTTCTTTACAGAGGACAATGCAGGTGACTTTGCAACATTACTTTGGGACGATGCGCTGCAAGTCTTTTGTAGTGCTGCCACCTGCTCAAAAAACAACCGGTTATTCTCCTGCTGCTGCTTCAGGAATTGCTGCTGGGCCTGCTGCATGCGCTGCTGGTGCTGCAGGCGCTGCTGCTCCATGCTCTGCTGCATGCTTCGCTGGGCCTGGACCAGGAACTCGACGAGCTCCTCCATACTTCCGGACTTATCTGTCTCAAACCACGGCAGTCTTATGTTGCACATTGACTTGCGCCATTTGTTCAAACAGCGCCTCCATGCTGTCATCCATGCTGTCAGACTTCTCTGTCTCAACAACGGCAGTCTTCACTCAAGACATACACACTCCACAGTCTTTTCCACAGAAAATTCAGCTTTGCTGTGCAGACACTTTTTTTTTTCTCTGCAAACTCTATTAGGGCCACTGTCTCTTTAAGACTGCTCCAACAGACTTTCCCTTTGCTGCTGCACACTCCACAGTCTTTTCCACAAGTTAAGCTTTTGCTGTGCAGACACACTTTTTTTTTTTTTTTCTCTTTTTCAAACTCTATTAGGGCTACTGTCTCTTTAAGACTGCTCCAACAGACGTTTCTTTTGCTGACACACTTTTTTTTCTCTGCTGCTGCTTCAACAGACTTCACCTTTTATTGCTGTCTCTCGCCACTGTGCTGCACACACATTCCAGCACTAATTGTATCAGCCACTGGCTACCCCAGCATTCTCCGCCAATTGTAAGCTTTTCAGGGGATATAGTTCTGGGATCGCCGTCCGGGTAAACGGAATGGCATAGAAACAGTTCATTCAGAGACAGCAGTTCTGGTAAAAACTAACGGCCGCAACCAGCTTTATTAAAGTCCACAGCAAACAGATAAAACAAATCATAAACATAAGACCTGGGCTTGTCAAGCCACTTACTACACTTAATTAAATTTCCCTATC
>JARQOD010000004.1:440000024-440085823 GCA_033576555.1 Oophaga sylvatica
AGAGATAGCAGCTGTAGTTCCCTGTCTTTACTGTCTGAACAGATCCGAATATATCTCAGAGCTTGACTGTAGATGATGGATTTTTTTTGTGTGTCTTGGATGAAAGCTGTTCCATCTAAGGTATGCTGGACGTCCTGTGGGCTTATGGTAAATTGATGTTTGTATGGCGTTGTCCTTGATGTATATGGTCAAGTCCAGAAAATGTATTTGAGACTTTGAAAAGTTGAGGGTGAGCTTGATGGTTGGGTGGTATTTGTTGAAGTTATTGTGGAAGGTGAGCAGATCATCTTTTGAGCCTGTCCAGATTATTAGCAGATCATCAATGTAGCGGAAGTATGCAAGAGGTTTAATAGGGCAAGATGACAAAAACTCCTCCTCCAGTTTCGCCATAAATAGGTTGGCATATTGTGGGGACATTTTGCTTCCCATGGCGCTGCCCATGCACTGTTGGTATAAATTGTTCCCAAAAGAAAAATAGTTGTGATGAAGCACAAACCTGATGAATTGCAGTGTTGGTTCTGTGGCCAGATTGTTCTTTTGAAGGAAATATTTACATGCTGTGATTCCATCCTCATGAGGAATGTTGGAATAGAGAGACTCTACGTCCATGGTGGCTAGTATCGTGTCCCTTGGAAGTGGGCCCAGCGCTGACAATTTGCAAAGAATATCCGTGGTGTCCTGGATATAGCTGGGTGTGCTCCTCACCAAGGGTTTTAGAATGTTCTCCACCCAGCCGGAGATATTCTCAGTTAAAGTCCCAATACCAGAGATGATGGGCCTCCCAGGATTACCTTCTTTGTGTATTTTAGGCAACATGTAGAAGGTACCTGTTTTGGGATTGCCTGGTACTAGTTCCAGTAGTGAGGATGAAGTAGAATCAAATCCATTGATGATACGTGTTCGTTCCTCAGTGTATTGTTTGGTAGGATCTTCCTGAAGTGGAGTGTAGTATTTTATATCCAAGAGTTGTCTGTTTGCTTCCTGGATGTAATCTGTCGTGTTCATGATGACTATAGCTCCTCCTTTGTCCGCTGGTTTGATGATGATATTGTTGTTGGCTTTTAAGGATTGTATAGCTTTTCTTTCCTCCATGCTGATATTGTTTGGCACTTTATGGTGTCTGTCCAAAATGTCAGATTTAACTTTTTTGCGGAAACTGTCTATGTAATGATCCAGAGTTTGGTTGTGTCCGGGTTGCGAGGTCCAGTTTGTCCTCTTTTTCTTTTTTGCTGTGTTATTCATATTGTCTTGTGAAGTGATATCTGCATGGTTATGAAAGAATTCTTTGAGTCGCAATCTGCGGAAGAATTCCTCGATGTCACTACAGAACTGAGCCGTATCCAGCAGTTTTGTAGGACAGAATGTTAGTCCCTTTGATAGAACATGCATTTCTCCTGTGTTTGGCTTGTATTGTGAGAGGTTCACAACAGAGGGCAATGTATGTAAATGATTCTGTAAATAGGGCTTACCTTCAGCTACATTGAGACCTGCTTTCTTCCTGAGTCTGTCCAGTTTCTTTTTCTTGTTGATAATGAGGTGATGTTGTAAATTATTGTAGAATTCCTGTAGCGTCTCCTTGATGAAACGTGAACCCGGTCCTTGTATTCGGTCCTGTAGGTAATTTATCTCTTTATGGATGGTCCTTTTCTTGTGGTAGAAAAATCCAATGAGATGATTCCGCAGTCTCTCAGATGATCTGTAGCAAAGTTTCTGTGAAAAATGGGTGTTGTAGGTATATTTTGTTGGATTCCTTATCATGAGGCCTTTAGGGATTAGTTTTCCTTTTTGCATCTGGGTAGAAAGAAGACGTCGCTGTTCATTTGTGCCAGTTTCTTCAGGAGATTTTTCAAATCCATCTGTGATCGGTTCATTGGGGTATCTTCCATTTTCATGGTGTACAATAATAAATTATATTGTGGTACCGTGTTAGCCAGAAAAATCGATGTGAATACTTTTCCATCCAATTATGACAAGAGCATTCTTAAGGTGATACCTTTATTGGCTAACCAGAAAATTATATGTTCGCTAGCTTTCAGAGCGCAGAGGCTCCTTCTTCAGGCAAGATTACATTTGGAATAATAAGAAAGACACATTAGATGCTTACTATAGTAGGAAATTTGTTCAAGACCTGGGAGGTGTGATGCCTTCAAAAGATAAGCAAAGGAAATCAAATTAGCATTTTCTTACAAATGGAGAGCTAGTGGGCATGTGTTATTAGCTATCTGGAGTCCTTCTGGTGAAGGTGTGAACTGTGTCTATGTAATGAGTCATAAAACCGGGTGTTAAGTTGAGTCCTAGTGTCAAAGTATTGAACATCCTAATAAGTTTGAATTCCCATATTTTTCTCTCCCTGTCATCCTTAAAATGACCTTTTAGTATTAAGACTTTTAAGTCTGTCATACAATGTCCAGTTCCAGAGAAATGTTTTCCCACAGGCGTGTCCATTTCATTCCTGATCGTATGTCTGTGTAGATTCATCCTTGTTTGTAGTTTTTGCATGGTTTCCCCAATATAGATAGCTCCAGGGCACCTTGTACATTGTATCATGTACACCACATTGGAGGATGTACATGAAAAGGAACCCATGACCTTATAGTCCTGATTTGTGTTTGGTACACGGACTGTATTTGTTGGTAATATGTGGGTACAAGTTTTGCATTTTTTGTTGTTACATGGGAATGTGCCAGTCACTGATGGTGACGAAAGGACACTTCTGACAAGGAGATTCCTTAAGTTAGGGGGCTGTTTGTAGGAGAGGAGTGGTAATTCTGGGAATATGTCTTTCAATTTGTGGTCCCTGTGGAATATGGGTTGGAGATCAGCACCAATTTTCCTTAGGATGCTCATGTGGGGGTTGTATGTGACCACAAGAGGTACCCTGTTGTTGTCCTCTCTCAGTTTGTAATCCAGGGGTTGCTTCTTGGGATTCTTGTAGCCCTGTGGATCTGTTCATCTATTACCAGTGGATGATATCCTTGTTGTAGGAATGTATTCCTCAGAGATAGCAGCTGTAGTTCCCTGTCTTTACTGTCTGAACAGATCCGAATATATCTCAGAGCTTGACTGTAGATGATGGATTTTTTTGTGTGTCTTGGATGAAAGCTGTTCCATCTAAGGTATGCTGGACGTCCTGTGGGCTTATGGTAAATTGATGTTTGTATGGCGTTGTCCTTGATGTATATGGTCAAGTCCAGAAAATGTATTTGAGACTTTGAAAAGTTGAGGGTGAGCTTGATGGTTGGGTGGTATTTGTTGAAGTTATTGTGGAAGGTGAGCAGATCATCTTTTGAGCCTGTCCAGATTATTAGCAGATCATCAATGTAGCGGAAGTATGCAAGAGGTTTAATAGGGCAAGATGACAAAAACTCCTCCTCCAGTTTCGCCATAAATAGGTTGGCATATTGTGGGACATTTTGCTTCCCATGGCGCTGCCCATGCACTGTTGGTATAAATTGTTCCCAAAAGAAAAATAGTTGTGATGAAGCACAAACCTGATGAATTGCAGTGTTGGTTCTGTGGCCAGATTGTTCTTTTGAAGGAAATATTTACATGCTGTGATTCCATCCTCATGAGGAATGTTGGAATAGAGAGACTCTACGTCCATGGTGGCTAGTATCGTGTCCCTTGGAAGTGGGCCCAGCGCTGACAATTTGCAAAGAATATCCGTGGTGTCCTGGATATAGCTGGGTGTGCTCCTCACCAAGGGTTTTAGAATGTTCTCCACCCAGCCGGAGATATTCTCAGTTAAAGTCCCAATACCAGAGATGATGGGCCTCCCAGGATTACCTTCTTTGTGTATTTTAGGCAACATGTAGAAGGTACCTGTTTTGGGATTGCCTGGTACTAGTTCCAGTAGTGAGGATGAAGTAGAATCAAATCCATTGATGATACGTGTTCGTTCCTCAGTGTATTGTTTGGTAGGATCTTCCTGAAGTGGAGTGTAGTATTTTATATCCAAGAGTTGTCGGTTTGCTTCCTGGATGTAATCTGTCGTGTTCATGATGACTATAGCTCCTCCTTTGTCCGCTGGTTTGATGATGATATTGTTGTTGGCTTTTAAGGATTGTATAGCTTTTCTTTCCTCCATGCTGATATTGTTTGGCACTTTATGGTGTCTGTCCAAAATGTCAGATTTACTTTTTTTGCGGAAACAGTCTATGTAATGATCCAGAGTTTGGTTGTGTCCGGGTTGCGGGGTCCAGTTTGTCCTCTTTTTCTTTTTTGCTGTGTTATTCACATTGTCTTGTGAAGTGATATCTGCTTGGTTATGAAAGAATTCTTTGAGTCGCAATCTGCGGAAGAATTCCTCGATGTCACTACAGAACTGAGCCGTATCCAGCTGTTTTGTAGGACAGAATGTTAGTCCCTTTGATAGAACATGCATTTCTCCTGTGTTTGGCTTGTATTGTGAGAGGTTCACAACAGAGGGCAATGTATGTAAATGATTCTGTAAATAGGGCTTACCTTCAGCTACATTGAGACCTGCTTTCTTCCTGAGTCTGTCCAGTTTCTTTTTCTTGTTGATAATGAGGTGATGTTGTAAATTATTGTAGAATTCCTGTAGCGTCTCCTTGATGAAACGTGAACCCGGTCCTTGTATTCGTTCCTGTAGGTAATTTATCTCTTTATGGATGGTCCTTTTCTTGTGGTAGAAAAATCCAATGAGATGATTCCGCAGTCTCTCAGATGATCTGTAGCAAAGTTTCTGTGAAAAATGGGTGTTGTAGGTATATTTTGTTGGATTCCTTATCATGAGGCCTTTAGGGATTAGGTTTTCCTTTTTGCATCTGGATAGAAAGAAGATGTCGCTGTTCATTTGTGCCAGTTTCTTCAGGAGATTTTTCAAATCCATCTGTGATCGATACATTGGGGTATCTTCCATTTTCATGGTGTACAATAATAAATTATATTGTGGTACCGTGTTAGCCAGAAAAATCGATGTGAATAACTTTTCCATCCAATTATGACAAGAGCATTCTTAAGGTGATACCTTTATTGGCTAACCAGAAAATTATATGTTCGCTAGCTTTCAGAGCGCAGAGGCTCCTTCTTCAGGCAAGATTACATTTGGAATAATAAGAAAGACACATTAGATGCTTACTATAGTAGGAAATTTGTTCAAGACCTGGGAGGTGTGATGCCTTCAAAAGTTAAGCAAAGGAAATCAAATTAGCATTTTCTTACAAATGGAGAGCTAGTGGGCATGTGTTATTAGCTATCTGGAGTCCTTCTGGTGAAGGTGTGAACTGTGTCTATGTAATGAGTCATAAAACCAGGTGTTAAGTTGAGTCCTAGTGTCAAAGTATTGAACATCCTAATAAGTTTGAATTCCCATATTTTTCTCTCCCTGTCATCCTTAAAATGACCTTTTAGTATTAAGACTTTTAAGTCTGTCATACAATGTCCAGTTCCAGAGAAATGTTTTCCCACAGGCGTGTCCATTTCATTCCTGATCGTATGTCTGTGTAGATTCATCCTTGTTTGTAGTTTTTGCATGGTTTCCCCAATATAGATAGCTCCAGGGCACCTTGTACATTGTATCATGTACACCACATTGGAGGATGTACATGAAAAGGAACCCATGACCTTATAGTCCTGATTTGTGTTTGGTACACGGACTGTATTTGTTGGTAATATGTGGGTACAAGTTTTGCATTTTTTGTTTTACATGGGAATGTGCCAGTCACTGATGGTGACGAAAGGACACTTCTGACAAGGAGATTCCTTAAGTTAGGGGGCTGTTTGTAGGAGAGGAGTGGTAGTTCTGGGAATATGTCTTTCAATTTGTGGTCCCTGTGGAATATGGGTTGGAGATCAGCACCAATTTTCCTTAGGATGCTCATGTGGGGGTTGTATGTGACCACAAGAGGTACCCTGTTGTTGTCCTCTCTCAGTTTGTAATCCAGGAGGTTGCTTCTTGGGATTCTTGTAGCCCTGTGGATCTGTTCATCTATTACCAGTGGATGATATCCTTGTTGTAGGAATGTATTCCTCAGAGATAGCAGCTGTAGTTCCCTGTCTTTACTATCTGAACAGATCCGAATATATCTCAGAGCTTGACTGTAGATGATGGATTTTTTTGTGTGTCTTGGATGAAAGCTGTTCCATCTAAGGTATGCTGGACGTCCTGTGGGCTTATGGTAAATTGATGTTTGTATGGCGTTGTCCTTGATGTATATGGTCAAATCCAGAAAATGTATTTGAGACTTTGAAAAGTTGAGGGTGAGCTTGATGGTTGGGTGGTATTTGTTGAAGTTATTGTGGAAGGTGAGCAGATCATCTTTTGAGCCTGTCCAGATTATTAGCAGATCATCAATGTAGCGGAAGTATGCAAGAGGTTTAATAGGGCAAGATGACAAAAACTCCTCCTCCAGTTTTGCCATAAATAGGTTGGCATATTGTGGGGACATTTTGCTTCCCATGGCGCTGCCCATGCACTGTTGGTATAAATTGTTCCCAAAAGAAAAATAGTTGTGATGAAGCACAAACCTGATGAATTGCAGTGTTGGTTCTGTGGCCAGATTGTTCTTTTGAAGGAAATATTTACATGCTGTGATTCCATCCTCATGAGGAATGTTGGAATAGAGAGACTCTACGTCCATGGTGGCTAGTATCGTGTCCCTTGGAAGTGGGCCCAGCGCTGACAATTTGCAAAGAATATCCGTGGTGTCCTGGATATAGCTGGGTGTGCTCCTCACCAAGGGTTTTAGAATGTTCTCCACCCAGCCGGAGATATTCTCAGTTAAAGTCCCAATACCAGAGATGATGGGCCTCCCAGGATTACCTTCTTTGTGTATTTTAGGCAACATGTAGAAGGTACCTGTTTTGGGATTGCCTGGTACTAGTTCCAGTAGTGAGGATGAAGTAGAATCAAATCCATTGATGATACGTGTTAGTTCCTCAGTGTATTGTTTGGTAGGATCTTCCTGAAGTGGAGTGTAGTATTTTATATCCAAGAGTTGTCTGTTTGCTTCCTGGATGTAATCTGTCGTGTTCATGATGACTATAGCTCCTCCTTTGTCCGCTGGTTTGATGATGATATTGTTGTTGGCTTTTAAGGATTGTATAGCTTTTCTTTCCTCCATGCTGATATTGTTTGGCACTTTATGGTGTCTGTCCAAAATGTCAGATTTAACTTTTTTGCGGAAACAGTCTATGTAATGATCCAGAGTTTGGTTGTGTCCGGGTTGCGGGGTCCAGTTTGTCCTCTTTTTCTTTTTGCTGTGTTATTCACATTGTCTTGTGAAGTGATATCTGCATGGTTATGAAAGAATTCTTTGAGTCGCAATCTGCGGAAGAATTCCTCGATGTCACTACAGAACTGAGCCGTATCCAGCTGTTTTGTAGGACAGAATGTTAGTCCCTTTGATAGAACATGCATTTCTCCTGTGTTTGGCTTGTATTGTGAGAGGTTCACAACAGAGGGCAATGTATGTAAATGATTCTGTAAATAGGGCTTACCTTCAGCTACATTGAGACCTGCTTTCTTCCTGAGTCTGTCCAGTTTCTTTTTCTTGTTGATAATGAGGTGATGTTGTAAATTATTGTAGAATTCCTGTAGCGTCTCCTTGATGAAACGTGAACCCGGTCCTTGTATTCGGTCCTGTAGGTAATTTATCTCTTTATGGATGGTCCTTTTCTTGTGGTAGAAAAATCCAATGAGATGATTCCGCAGTCTCTCAGATGATCTGTAGCAAAGTTTCTGTGAAAAATGGGTGTTGTAGGTATATTTTGTTGGATTCCTTATCATGAGGCCTTTAGGGATTAGGTTTTCCTTTTTGCATCTGGATAGAAAGAAGATGTCGCTGTTCATTTGTGCCAGTTTCTTCAGGAGATTTTTCAAATCCATCTGTGATCGGTACATTGGGGTATCTTCCATTTTCATGGTGTACAATAATAAATTATATTGTGGTACCGTGTTAGCCAGAAAAATCGATGTGAATACTTTTCCATCCAATTATGACAAGAGCATTCTTAAGGTGATACCTTTATTGGCTAACCAGAAAATTATATGTTCGCTAGCTTTCAGAGCGCAGAGGCTCCTTCTTCAGGCAAGATTACATTTGGAATAATAAGAAAGACACATTAGATGCTTACTATAGTAGGAAATTTGTTCAAGACCTGGGAGGTGTGATGCCTTCAAAAGATAAGCAAAGGAAATCAAATTAGCATTTTCTTACAAATGGAGAGCTAGTGGGCATGTGTTATTAGCTATCTGGAGTCCTTCTGGTGAAGGTGTGAACTGTGTCTATGTAATGAGTCATAAAACCGGGTGTTAAGTTGAGTCCTAGTGTCAAAGTATTGAACATCCTAATAAGTTTGAATTCCCATATTTTTCTCTCCCTGTCATCCTTAAAATGACCTTTTAGTATTAAGACTTTTAAGTCTGTCATACAATGTCCAGTTCCAGAGAAATGTTTTCCCACAGGCGTGTCCATTTCATTCCTGATCGTATGTCTGTGTAGATTCATCCTTGTTTGTAGTTTTTGCATGGTTTCCCCAATATAGATAGCTCCAGGGCACCTTGTACATTGTATCATGTACACCACATTGGAGGATGTACATGAAAAGGAACCCATGACCTTATAGTCCTGATTTGTGTTTGGTACACGGACTGTATTTGTTGGTAATATGTGGGTACAAGTTTTGCATTTTTTGTTGTTACATGGGAATGTGCCAGTCTGTAATGTATGTGGTACAGTTCATATAGCGTCTTGTGCTTGGGTGCGATGAAAATACTTGAGACACAGGTTGATAAAGAAAGTCTTGTATTGCTTCATACAAATTGGCAAAAATAAACACACAGGTTGTAAACACAGAAGCAGGAGACACAGCAGGCCAGAGTAATCTAAGCTCAGCAATAACTCTCCACAACAGATTCAGATCTTCTTCTCTGTTACCGCAAGTCCATGCAAACGTGAGGCTCTCAAGAGCAGAGTTCAGAGTCCACAAGTGCTTCAGAGTTCCTCAGTAAGAATGGCTGGAGTACAAGGTCCAAGGCTTCAGGAGTCAGAACACAGGTTCACTGCAGGCTAGATTCTGAAGCACTGATTGCTCAGCTGTGGCTGTTTAAGAAGCAAACGGAGAGAATCAGGGCGGGAACATGCAAGCTGGAAAACTCCATTTTGACTGAGGGCAAGATAGCTGCAGCAAAACAGAAAGCAAAATGGCCGACGAACAAACTGAGTTTCAGAAACAGATACACAGAACCTTACATTACTCCCCCCTTAGGGACAACCTCCGGATGACCTCAGACCAGGCTTGTGTGGGTACCTCTGATGAAACTGACGGAGCAAGCGAGGAGCATTAACGTTATTGACTGGCTCCCATGAGTTGTCCCTCACTGGGTAGCCCTGCCATTTAATCAGATATTGTAACTGATTTCTATACAACCTGGAATCTAAAATCCTTTCCACCTCAAATTCCTCCTGACCATCGACTAGCACTGGGTCAGGGCAAGGAGAAGAACGTCCAGGAAACGTATTGGGTGTCGCAGCCTTTAGTAGGGATACATGAAAGACAGGGTGGATTCTCATAGTTCTGGGCAATTGAAGACGACAAGCAACGGCACTTATAATTTTACTGATTTTATAGGGTCCAATGTACTTATGTCCCAACTTAGACGATGGAATCCTTAACTTAAGATTTCTGGTTGACAGCCAGACCAGGTCTCCTACCTTAAAAGCTGGTGCAGGTTTACGAAATTTATCTGCTGCCTTCTTGTACCTTTCCTGAGCCGATTCCAGATTCTCCTTTAGAAGATCCATATTCTTCTGTAAAGTCGTGACTCTTTCAGCCACTGCTGGCAAAGGCGTCTCTATGGGAAATCGTGGTAGAATGTTAGGATGATAACCTAGATTAGAGTAAAAAGGAGACTGTTTAGTGGAGGCACTCTGAGAGTTGTTGTAAGAGAACTCAGCCAATGGAAGTAGATCCACCCAATCATCCTGTAGGTGGCAGATAAAGCAGCGGAGATACTGCTCCAGGGTTTGATTGGTTCGTTCGGTTTGTCCATTAGTCTGGGGATGAAAAGCAGAAGAAAGATTTACTTTAATGTCCAATGCTGCACAGAAATTTTGCCAAAACCTAGAAGTGAATTGCACCCCTCGATCCGAAATAACCTCATCCGGTACTCCATGTAAGCGAAACACATCTTTAATCATCAAATCTGATGTCTGTTTTGCAGTGGGTAAGCCGACACAAGGGATAAAATGAGCTGCCTTTGTTAGACGGTCAACCACCACTAGAATAGTGTTCTTCCCTTGAGAGGTTGGTAATTCCACAATGAAGTCCATAGAAATGGATCCCCACGGGCGGGACGGGGTGGGAAGAGGCTGTAACAGACCAGTTGGTGAAGAGCGAGGTGTTTTGCATCTTGCACAAACCTCACACGAAGTGACATAGTCCAAAACATCCTTCCTACAAGTGGGCCACCAAAAGAAACGAGAAAGAAATTCCTGTGTCTTTAGAATTCCTCTATGCCCGGCTACCTTGGAATCGTGAATGAGCTGCAATACTCTCAATCTGACCGTTTCAGGTATATACAGACGTTGTCCCAGAATCCACACACCATTCTTAAAGACAAGACTTACGTCCCTTGGGGGTTGAGCCAAAAAAGAATCCGCATGGTATGCTTCCTTGATGTCTTTAATTAGGTCTTGATGATGAATCACTCCTAGGAATCTAGAGTCAGGAAGAATAGTCTTAGGAGGAGTAATTGGACGTGTCTCTGCTGAGTAAATCCTAGAGAGTGCATCAGCCTTTCCATTGCGCGATCCTGGTCTATAAGAAATAATAAAATTAAATTGGTTTAAGAAAAGATTCCAGCGAGCCTGGCGAGGAGTCAGGCACTTAGCCGACCTGATAAACTCAAGATTACGATGGTCTGTCAGAACGACTATTTGCTGTGCAGCTCCTTGAAGAAGGTGTCTCCATTCTTTGAAGGCGGCAATAATGGCCAACAACTCTCTATTGCCCACATCGTAGTTCTTCTCAGCCGAAGACAACTGCTGGGAAAAGAAGGCACAGGGATGCAAGACATTCTTCTCACCTGTTCTCTGAGAGAGTATAGCTCCCACGGCACAGTCTGAAGCATCCACCTCTATTATGAAGGCAAGCTCTGGGTTGGGATGTACTAGGATAGGTGCAGTGGTAAATTTATCTTTTAGACGGGAAAATGCTTCCTGGGCTTGGGGAGTCCAGGAGAACTTAGACTCTTTCCGGGTAAGTTGGGTGATAGGTGACACTACCTCAGAGAAATTTCTAATGAAACGTCTATAGAAGTTTGCAAACCCGATGAAGCGCTGTACCTCCTTCACATTTCTAGGACTTGGCCAATCATTGATGGCTTGGGTTTTACTTCCATCCATACTAATTCCTTGTGTAGACAGTACATACCCCAGAAATTGAATTTCGGTCTTATGGAATTCACACTTTTCAAGCTTAATGTAAAGATGATTTTGTCTTAGACGTTCCAAGACCATTCTCACATGTCCATGATGTTCCTCTGTGGAGTTAGAAAAAATTAAAATATCATCCAAATAAATTACCACGAATGTATCCAGGAGATCCCTGAAGATGTCATTCACCAAGTGTTGGAAAGTGGCTGGGGCGGTACTCAGACCAAAAGGCATAACTAGATATTCAAAGTGTCCATAGCGTGACCTGAATGCAGTCTTCCATTCATCCCCAGGTCTAATACGGACTAAGTTATAGGCCCCACGAAGATCTAGTTTAGAAAAAATTTTGGCATGTCGCACTCTCTCCAATAACTCAGGGATTAAAGGCAATGGATAACGGTTTCTAATAGTAACCTTATTGAGTTCCCTATAGTCTACGCATGGTCTCAGGGATCCATCTTTCTTCTTTACAAAGAATATGGGTGCCCCTGCAGGAGATGAAGAGGGGCGTATGAAGCCTTTGGCTAGATTTTCGTCTATGTACTCTTTTAAAGCCTTCAGCTCGGGCCCCGCCAGGGGGTAGATCTTACCAAAAGGTATCTCTGCTCCAGGCAATAATTCAATTGGACAATCATATGGACGGTGAGGAGGAAGCTGGTCAGCGTTCTTCTTGTCACATAAATCCACATAGTCCTGGTATACAGCTGGTAGTTCAGGGACTGACATGGTTCCTTTAGGAACAGAGCAAGCTGAAATTTTTGGACTCATCTGTTTCTCTGGAAAGTGTAATTCCTTGGTCTCCCAGTTAATGGTAGGATTCTGAGCCTGCAGCCATGGTAGCCCTAGAATAATGGGAAAGTGAGGAGAAGAGATAAGCATAAAGGACAGTTTCTCTTGATGATCTTTACCCATAAGAACCTTTAAAGGCTCTGTTTCCTGATCCACTGGTCCAGAGGTCAGCAGGGAGCCATCCACAGTTTCCATCTGTACTGGAGTAGCCTTCTTCACTGAACGTATTCCCTGTTTCAGAGCAAAGGAGACATCCATAAAATTTCCACTTGCACCTGAGTCGATCATAGCAGAGCTAGACACCCAGGCTGAGTCAACCCAGAGTTTGATGGAAAGAAAACAGTGAGAATTGTTTCTTTTACAACTCAGCTGGGACACCGCTGAGGAAACTTGAAAGATGGCAGCATTTACACAGTCAACGTCCTCAGAGGTAACGGAGTTCAAGTCCGAGAAATCAAGATCTGTTGCTGCAGATCTCTCTGGAGCCTGAGGCTCGGACCTGACAGATCCCCTCTCGCAACACTCACAATGAATGAGTGCTGCAGTAGTCTTGCGAGAACGGCTGGGGCAGTTAATAATAAAGTGCCCTGACTTACCACAATAAAAACATAGATTCTCCTTAAAACGATGTTCCTTGCGTGCATCACTAACCCGTCGTAGTAAAGAGTCTACCTGCATGGGTTCAGGTTCAGGTTCCCGTGTAATCCTATTCAAAGGTTCCTTAGCTGGAGAGGAAGGTAGGAAAAGGTTAGTACGATTGCTTTCGAACCATCTCTCTTGCCTGCGTTCAGTTAAACGAGTATCAATACGGATGCAGTAGTTAATAAAGTCACCTAACGCAGTGGGAGGGTCGGCACGAGCAAGTTCATCCTTAATCAGTGGGGATAACCCCTTTCGAAAAATAGATTTTTTGGCGGAATTGTCCCAGGTGGTATCAAGGGCCCATCTCCTGAAATCCAAGGCATATTCAGCTACCGAGTGCTTACCTTGGCGCAAAGCTAACATGGCTGCTTCAGCTGTTGCACCTCGATTGGGGTCATCAAACACCTGCCCCATGGCTGAAATAAAATCATCAAGGTGATTCAAAAATCATCCTCAGTCTCAATCAGAGGGTTTGCCCACATCAAAGCCTTGTTGGTAAGCAACATAATTATAGTAAGCACCTTAGATCGTTCAGTAGGAAATTGTGAAGCATGTGCAGAAAAAAAAAGATTGCATCGATTAACAAATCCCCTGAATTTTTCACGTTCACCACCAAAACGAAAAGGGGGCAACTTGGGAATCCCAGAACTCGGGGCCACGGCAGGAGCCTGGACTCGCCCCTCCAGAACCTCAATCCTGGCTCGCAAATCCTGGGTAGTCTGTCCAACCACTTGCAAATTGTGATTATTTAGGTCCTGAAGATTTGTAAAACGGGTCTTTATATTCTGCAAATCTGCAAGGATATTATCAGTCACTCCGCAAAGTTCCTTTATGCGGGCCTCCATTTTCCAGATCTTTTAAGACAGGATACTGGAAGAAGAGGAGAAAAAAAAAAACAATAGTGTTCACCTGTGGCAACACTGAAGAAAGAAAAAACTTTAAGGGAACTGCTCACCTGGAATGGTTGTGAGAAGTCACAACCACTATCATCACAGAAAGCTTTCAACCAGACATCTGATATCCAGAGTTTCAGCAGACAAAAAGAGAAGAGAAAAAAAAACAAAAAAAAAACAATAGTGTTTACCTGTGATAATACTGCAGAAAAAAAACTTAAGGGAATTGCTCACCTGGAATGGTTGTGAGAAGTCACAACCACTGTCATCACAGAAAGTACAACCGGACATCCGATATCCACAGTACAGCAGACAAGCCTTTCCAGACCCAGCAGACACTAACGTTTGCCTTCAGAATCTTGTAATGTATGTGGTACAGTTCATATAGCGTCTTGTGCTTGGGTGCGATGAAAATACTTGAGACACAGGTTGATAAAGAAAGTCTTGTATTGCTTCATACAAATTGGCAAAAATAAACACACAGGTTGTAAACACAGAAGCAGGAGACACAGCAGGCCAGAGTAATCTAAGCTCAGCAATAACTCTCCACAACAGATTCAGATCTTCTTCTCTGTTACCGCAAGTCCATGCAAACGTGAGGCTCTCAAGAGCAGAGTTCAGAGTCCACAAGTGCTTCAGAGTTCCTCAGTAGGAATGGCTGGAGTACAAGGTCCAAGGCTTCAGGAGTCAGAACACAGGTTCACTGCAGGCTAGATTCTGAAGCACTGATTGCTCAGCTGTGGCTGTTTAAGAAGCAAACGGAGAGAATCAGGGCGGGAACATGCAAGCTGGAAAACTCCATTTTGACTGAGGGCAAGATAGCTGCAGCAAAACAGAAAGCAAAATGGCCGACGAACAAACTGAGTTTCAGAAACAGATACACAGAACCTTACACAGTCACTGATGGTGACGAAAGGACACTTCTGACAAGGAGATTCCTTAAGTTAGGGGGCTGTTTGTAGGAGAGGAGTGGTAGTTCTGGGAATATGTCTTTCAATTTGTGGTCCCTGTGGAATATGGGTTGGAGATCAGCACCAATTTTCCTTAGGATGCTCATGTGGGGGTTGTATGTGACCACAAGAGGTACCCTGTTGTTGTCCTCTCTGACACTCTCATGTTTATTGATGTAGGCACTATAGTGTTAGTAGTCTTGCCCAAGGACCACTACTGGTATATTATTTCGAACAGGGCAGAGCAAGGATTTGAATTCCAGTCTCCTATGTAGGTGGTTGTGCACTTTAACCACTATGCTATAACAGCCACCTAGGGAATGTATTCTAGTATATTATTTTGCTAGGAGCCTCAGTATATAATTTGTTTAATTTATTATATCTATATATATACACACATGCATATACACACATATACGTACATATATATACAGTCCAAAACAAACAATAATGATCAGCACCACTACAGCACCTGTGCCCGGATGCTTATTCAGATAACCAGCCCACTAAATGGCATCCCAACTCTGATTCACAGGTTCCCACTCATTGAAAAAACAAAACAAATGTCCATGCAGCCAGTGGAAAAAGAGTGGCACTCACGGCCTTGTAAATTCACTTTATTGCGGCAATTTTAAAACATCCAGGTCAGGAGAGTAACAATGTGGAGTAACCAAACTGGACGACTATCGTTTCGCGCAAAGGTGCTTCTACGGGTCCTGTGGGAGAAAGGAAGTGACGAGGTATATACCTGTAACAGGTATAGACACCTCCCCCTTCTAACCTCACCACAATGAGGGCTGAATTAAGTTTGCCCGTTTTGATAAAAACCTGTACCAAATGCAGAAAAATGAACAACAGTTAAAATGAGCAAAATACAGTACACATTATCTTGATATAAAGAAGAATACAATAAGACCATTACAAATATACCGACATGTCAATTTTGTCATTACACCCTGTTGCTCCCAGAGCGCCAGTAAGCATGATCTATCTTGCCTCCCTTCTAAGCAGCATGAATAAGGTCAGTAGATTTGTACATTATGGTATTAAGTGGTTAAATCACCTTTATCACATTCGTTATGTCTCATAGTAAATTAAAATAAGACGTTCCCTGCAACTAGACTCAAAGGTGAGGAAAGCTGGCAGAGGAGAGAGAAATAAATCTAGACTAACGTGCTAAATGATTCTTTTAGTTTGCTGCAAGTCCTAATTATTCTCTCTTTCTTTATAGGTATCCTTACATGATTTCTGTGATTCATCAAGGCCATACAGGCAGCTGTGGCCTATGGTGCTAGCAGCAAGCAGCCGCCCTCATATAAATGCAGTTAACCCAGTGTTGGACTGGGGTGCAAAGGGCCCACCAGTAGTAACCAACTCCAGGGCCCCACTGTTCTGCTACATGCAAATTTGATATTATTCTCAATCACAAATTTACATAACAATACACTGCGTAGATTGTTAAATGCATAAGATGCCGCCTTTGTCTGTACATAGTGATTCAAGTATATTGTGCAAAATGCTGCTCATAAAAGGTGATGGCTGCCCACTTTTGTACAGGGGCCCACCAGAGGATTCTCTTGTGGGCCAGTCTAAGCCTGAGTAAACTTCTATTATATAGCATTCTCAGACAGAACCAATCAATGCCTTGGCAATCGACTTAGTAGCCTTACCCTGCGCTACATAACAAAGTCGGCAAGTTAGGGCGAGTGGCGCTATGTTCATTTGGTACAGGAGAGAAGTGCCAGTTCTAGCAGCCTATCAGTGATGTGTGGGAGGGTGAGGCCTCCATCTTTATACTAGAATATCTTGATGTACCCACATACTACTAAGCCTGTTTGCCATTCAGGGTTCTGGGCTAGATGGGTGACCATAGCTGGATGTAGGATGATACTATTATTCCATTGTGGTAATATACCACACTTATAATGTCTTTGGTTTCAGTGATTTGTTTTTATATAATGTAATGTAATCTTGAAGCTCACTTATTTTAGCAAATATAAATTAAGATTATATTTCAAAGGGGTAGTCCTGGAATTCGTATTCAATTGAATTGGAGATAAGATGCAGGTCCCGGCAGCAGTCACTAAGAAATGTACTGGACTGCTGGGTGAGTGGAGACTGAATACACTTGGACACCTGAGCTATTCACTTATTTAGCTGGACTCATCAAATGCTACGCAGATAAAGAAAATACACCAGTCTCATCAGATTTAAAAGGTTTTGTCCCACAAACAACATGTAATGGCCATGTCTGACCCTACAGGAACATGGCCTGATCATACCACAGATGCTAGCAGGGGAGGAAGCAAAACAAAGTATACAGACAGGACAGCATGGAATCACAAATTATACTATCGTTGAGGTAAGACATTGTTCAAAAACAGGAAGTGAAATGCTTTACCTCTCAGAAAGAATCAGTTGTGATCCCCTGCAGTCCTGTTTGTATACTTTCTTTTGCTTCCTCCCCTGCCCAGGAAATGTGGTATGATGAGACCATGTTCCTGCACAGTCAGACACAGCCATTACACAGTACACAGCAGAGACACATTTATAAGATTACCTCAACACAGGAACATTTAATTTAAACACATCCAATTATGGAACATATTATTATTCCAAGCTCTAGTGATTAAAATATACTTTGGTTGTAGGAAAACCCCTTAAACTTCTTTGCTTCATATGAAGTTTAAGGGGTCATGTGTCGTGTTCCAGACTTTGATGTGGGTGCCAGTAATCAGCAGGCATCTCTCCCTGCACATGACAGCCAATTTGTTCAGCTGTCATGTGCCTTTAACAGCAGCTGGTGGATTGGAGCAGATGGCTGTCAATCTCTGATAGAGATTTAACACGAAAGCGCGGCACAAATAACTCCCATCAGCACCTTTGTCACATGGTCAGAGGCGCTGATGCGTTATCATGGCAGCTGGGGGTCTGCAGCAGACCCCCGTGCATGTCATTATGATTCTCTTGTGAATGCTGGCACTTGGCCTACGTTTATAGGAGATTGTGATTTATTCTATACATAGTACAGGCGATCAGACAATCACAGGTTCAAATCTCCTAAGGGGACTATTAAGTAAAGTAAAAAAAAAAGTTTTTAAAAATATGATATATTTGGTATTGCAGAGTTCAGAAATGTCCGATCTATTAAAATATAAAGTAAATTAATCATAATATCTAAAAAAAATATCTAAACTCCAGAATTACGTTTTTTTGGCAGCCGCAACATTGCAATAAAATGCAGTAAGAGGCCATCAAAACATTTTATCTACCCCAAAATTATATCAATAAAAACATCAGCTCAGGGTGCAAAAACAAGCCATCACCACAGTCCAAATCCCAAAAAATGTTAATGTTACAGGTCCCTGAAGATGCCGAGAAAAAACAAACTTAAAAAAAATTGCTGTTTTTCTCCACCACTTAAATAAAAAAGTAAACTATACATGTTTGATATCTGCATAATCATACTAACCTGGGAAATCATTTTGCCAGATCAGTTGTGCATTTCTGGAATTGCACTTTTTTTTTGCAATTTCACCACATTTGGAACTTTTTCCCCCATTTTCCAGTACACTATTTGGTAAAATCAATGGTGTCATTGAAACATACAGCTTATTCATAAAAAAACAAGCCTATATTGACAAAAAAATAAATTATGGCTTTTGGAAGAAAAAATTAAGAAACAGAAAATGGCCATTTCATGAAGGGTATAGATCACCGAACCTGAACTTAAAAGTTTGGGGGTTCATACCGGACAGTTAGTGTCCGATGTTAAATGCTGGACATGGAATTCTGTTACCCCTTGGATATGAACCTTTGGCACACTCTGCTGCTCCAGTAAAGTTAGAGGGTCATGTCACATTTGCAGACTCTTGCCCACCTAAATAAAGAAAGCTCAATAACAACCAATTATATAGACATGTTGTTGATCCCTTGAACAGCCTAAACAGTGGTAAATACCTATAGTATATGCCAGGTATTTGAAATCACAGAGACATATGCTGTCCCTGTCCCCAAGCACCAGATAGGATATGTTACCCTTGATGGAGGAAAGCAAGATTTACTACAAGACCAATATTTCTAATGATACCCATGGCCAGCTGGGGTAAGTGACAGAGTAAGCAACTTTGTGCTCCGTAACAATTCTTAACAGTATGGATTTCTTAAGAACATGATTTTATTAACTATGTAGCAGACAATGCAGCCCACGACCAGACAGGCCCTTCTGGCATTTGCCAGAATTGCCAGATGGCCAGTCTGGCCCTGGTACATGCCTCTGTGTTTTGTCATACTTTCTCTAGTAAGTGGTAGATTCCAAAAATACCATGGTGTCCATTTAAGAAAAGAATAATTAGACTTTATATTGAATGCAATTTGCACAAAGATTTTGTCAGCCACCCGGTACAGTGTGGAGACAATACAATTTCTTGCATTATACACATTCCCTTACTTGTCATGTATTATTTAGCTTTAGATTATTGTGGATTTTCATTTTTAAAGGGGTAGTGGTTTCTGATGCTTTACATAAAAAGTTACCTGTATCATTATTTTATGAGCACACAATAAGAAATATATCGAGTGTGACAGAAGAATCTGGTGTAATGCACTCACACGTTTCGGTGCAGTATATTATAAAATGCTTGCGTACAGACTTCCTGAAATACATTAAATTCCAATAAAAATATGACAACAATCTCACTGTTGAAGTGGTAAGATTTATGAAAGAAGGAACAAGACAAGATTCTGATAAATGCTAATTTTTATACTCATGTGATAACATCTTAGTGCTGCCTGTTCTGTGTTCAAAGATTCATATACCGTAACAGTAGAGTGCCGAAGAGATATCCACAGAATTCAGGTCCCTACTCTTAAAGGGAATCTGTCTTCAGGTTTTTGCCACCTAATCTGAGAGAAGCAGCATCATGTAGAAGCAAAGACCCTCTTTCCAGCAATGTATCAGTTACTGAACTGCTTGCTTTAGATGTGTCAAAGTGACCTTATGATCAACAGGAGATAACCATTTTAGGACTATTGATGCTGCTGCCAGGACTTCCTATTCAAAGTTATGAGCTCCCACCACTGATTGTCAGCTTTCTGCCTATACACAGTATACACTGAGAGCTGTCAGTGGTGGGAATTGTACAAGGCTTAGCATTCAAACATCTGGTAGCTCTGCAGCAGCTAAAACAATGATTTTATCAAAACTGAAGCAAACAGCCCAGTAAGTGACACATTGCTGTAATCAGGGTCTCTGCTCTCAGATTTAGTAGAAAAAAACCTGTCCACAAACTCCTTTTATCAGTTCTGTATTCGATATTGGTAATGTGCTTCTGTGCATTTACTTACTATATTTTACTTCAAGAGCGCCAACATATTCTACAGCACTTTACAATTAAGCCCCGACATATTCAGACAATGAAAACATGACATGTACTGCTTTTAGATCAAGTCTCCCAAAAAGTAACCCCTTCACCCAAGATCTTATCTCAGGCAATGTTTGTCATACATGTCGTATATCAGTTGGCTGCTTAATCTAAATTTGGTGGCAGCTATTGAAAGTCTAAGACAGGAGTTGTCGGAGATATTATACATTGTTCCTTAAAAATTTAAATATACATTAAACTGATGTCAAAGTACTCAGCATATCTTGCAAGTGACTTGCAGCTGTAATCGCAGCAAAAGGTGGCGCAACAAAGTATTAAGTTAAAGGGGCCGAATAATTTTGCAAGCCCCACTTTTCATTTTTTGTATTTCCACAAAAATTTAAAGAAACCAATAAACTTCATTCAACTTCACAATTGTGTCCCACTTGTTGTTGAATCTTCACCAAAAATTTACATTTGGTATCTTTATGTTTGAAGCATGATATGTGAGAAAAGGTTGAAAAGTTCCAGGGGGCCGAATACTTTCGCAAGGCACTGTACTTTTTCTGCTAAAGATTCCAGAATGGAGGTAAAATGCATTGCATGCTACTCTTGTAATATGAGTAAAGTCCTGTATATAAGCTATAAGCTATGGAGTCTGGACTGTATCGAAAGGTGAACATCTAGCTCTTTTTTCCCTTTATCTATTCCAACAGGACCTACATGGCAGCAGTAGCATATGTGCAATCAGTTCAAAAACCATTGCCTAAGGTCAAAAAGTTCCGAACTAGCAAATTTATTGTGGGATCATCCACAGAAGGATAGGACAGGTTATAAAGGGAACCTGTCATGTCATTTTTTCCGCAATAAACTGTGGCCACTGCCTTTTTCTGGGCTTATCTACAGCATTCTATATTGCTGTAGATAAGCCCCCGATCTAACCTGAAAAGAAGAAAAAACAAGTTATATTATACTCACCCGGGGCAGTCCGGTCCGATGGGCGTCGCAGGTCCGGGTCCGGCACCTCCCATATTTTTGCGATGTCGTCATCTTCCTTGCTTCATGCCGTGCTTCTGTGCAGGCGTACTGATTTGCCCTATTGAGGGCAAAGCAAAGAGCTGCAATGCGCAGGCGCCAGGAAAGGTCAGAGAGGCCCAGCGCCTGTGCACTGCAATACTTTACTCTGCCCTCAACATGACAGATCAGTGCGCCTACACAGGAGCCTCGACATGAAGCAAGGAGGAGGACATCATCGCATGAAGAGGGAGGCGCCGGACCTGGACCTGCGACGCCCATTGGACTGGACCACCCCTGGGTAAGTATAATATAACTTGTTTTTCTTCTCTTTCAGGTTATAGCGGGGGCTTATCTACAGCATTATAGAATGTTATATTGCGGAAAAACAAGCTGACAGGTTCCTTTTTAACACGGCTGGTCATTTATTGTCCTGGGTGAAATGGCTCTGCTCTTGCGGTACTCCAGTATTACTAAATCTTCTTTACTGGTTTTTTTTATCTCCTTTGACAACAAATCCTTTTTATTTATATTCTTACTGAATATAGTAATGTAGACTAACATAAGGCTGACACTTTTCATAAACAGATGACTGCATTAGTCCTATCCATTGAGGTGCATTATGCATCTATAGCTCCACAGAGAGATGTGACGAAGGACGTATGCATTTGCCTAATAGTCTACTGTATATGGATCCTATTATGTCCATCTAGCTCTTCGCTGTCTTTATGTTTTTGTTATTAAAACACACTTGCTACTGTTAATTATTTCATCATTAAGCAATTAAAATAGTTCTGGTGAAAACAATATTACATGCTAGATGCTACATGCCATAGTATGCCCCTACATAGACATTCACACGTTCAACAATTAGTTAACAATCTTTATTCATTAAAGCATCCAATTTGCTTCAATTAATTTGTTTTGAAGGTCCTCAAACTATTTTGGTGCATATCCCTTAGACATTGCAATGAATATTAAATAACCTGCATAAACATTTATGTTCTGATAAAGGTTGCTTAGGAAACAGAAATAATTCAGGATTCATTATTTAATGCTCTTGATTGTATTGAAACCCCCAGCAAGTCTTTATGAGAAGGATTTGTATTCATTTACATATAAAAAAAATCCCCTATACAATCCTGATTACAGTATATGACTGTATATTTGCACATTATTTTTCTTAATGTTGCTTCATAATTGAAGCACTCATGCTTATGATGTGCTGATGAATTTGTAGCTCAATATGTAAAATCAATATTGTGTTACCTAGAGTTAAACTGGCCCGCCAGCGGCCGGATGATAAGATAATACTCCTGTGGGCACAGCTACCGAGAAAATGATTGACCCTGCTCCTGACGTTCTCTGTATTCCTCACCTAAAGCTGTTGTAGAGCAGCTCACTTGCCTTAAGGGGAATCTGTCCACAGGATTTCACAACTCAAACTATGTATGTATGCTTGTAGCTTCCTCAAAGTCAAGTACAGAAATATGTTTAAATGGCCAGTCCTTTCTACATTACTGAAAAAGTGCTATTCAAATGATGCTGTAGATCTGAAGCCTCTGTCACTCCGGCTCTATTCCCCACCCTGATCAGCCTTTTCTTGCTTTACTGACAGACTATATGCTGTGTGACATCAGTCAAAGAACCCCTCAATAAAGCAAGAGGCGGCGGTGATGCTGGTTGAGGAATGGAACTGGATTGACAAAGGCTTCAGATCACCAGTCGAGCCAATTGCATATTAATTCAAATGTTAATTTCCAGTTACACAGGAATTGACTCACCATGTAAAGGTATTGTAGGACTTGAACTTGACTTTATGTGATCCAAAAGCATATTAGCCATTCAACAACTACAAGGTGTATGAATATGAATATGTATATGAATGGACCATACATCTTTAAATTTATCTCTCTGTATGCCAAATTGGCATCAAATCTAAAGATGGGTGGAAAAGGATGCTCAATGTAAGGGGGCCACAACCCCTAAATGCACAATGCAAGTAATCATTAAATAATCATTAAACAAGGCTAGCAAACCTACACTATAAAATTATTAGGCTGGGACAAATATGCTGTGGCTTATATAAAAATATGTATATTTACCATTTCTCAGCACAGAGTGACAAATTAAAAGATAAATTACATTATTGATACAGATCTTGAAAAAATAATGTACTTCATTAAAAAATTTTTAAAAAAAGTGTATAAGCCATCCACCATATTGTCAGAGACCATTGAGTCAGTTGTAATCAAATAATGACAATGTACAAAATATAGGTGTAACAAAACCCAATTAGATATTTATCCTGCTATGATGCAGAATTATCTGGAATATTTGACGCATTAAAGGTCTGTATTTATGCAAATATGATTTGTTCAAGGTCCACAGAAGTTTCTATTTATTATTAAGAAATGATAATGCTTTAAATATTTGTAATATTTTTCTAAGTAGTAGTGGCTGAACTTTATAACTAACGATGACCGATTACTAAAATGCCAGGGTCCTCATTGCTCGAATCGAGCAATTCCTAATATTCACATGCTCGTTTCTAGTAATAAGTATAATGGAAATCAATGGGAGAGCCAAGCTTATTTCAGGCAGATCTTACAAAGAGGTCTGGAGGGCAGTGAAATTGTTCAAATGGATGGAAAAAATGCTGAATGCAAGGAGAACAGCATGAGGAAGACCCCGGGAAGCATCTGACTCCCAGTTTGCTGATGAGAACAATGGTGTCACACTTTAATTCACTTTAAGGAGTGACAATAAAACATTTAAAACCGACAACAAATTGCATTTTACAGGGAAAAAAAATGTAAGAAACATTTTTTCCTGTAAAATGACTTATATAAGGCAAAATTTTAAGAGGATTTAAAAAATGTATAATTTAATTAAACCAAAATTGTTTTTTTATAAAAAAAATAGGACATTTCAGTGTAATTTATGAGGGAAGAAAGAACTGTCAAAATCACCAAGGTTACTTACCGTTAGCCAGTTTTTCTGGAACACATGACAGCACATGACAGCATACCTGAGAGAGGGATCAGCCTAGCCAGGACAGGAAATCTACTGAAATAAAAGGGCGGTACCTCTCCCCCGCTTCAGTTGGGTTACAGAGCATGAAAGGACGTCCAGTTAATTTACACGGATTACCCACACCATATTATATAATCAAGACACCCAAACTATAGTGCACACTCCAAAGGTGAGAAGGGGTGGAATATGCTGATGCTGTCTTGGGTTCTGGAAAAAACATATACCGGAAAGTAACCTAGGTGTTTTCCCTTCAGCCATGACAGCACACCTGAGAAATTTTTGGAGAAATGAAACACCTTAGGGAGGGAAGACTGCTTGCAACACCCTTCTACCAAAGGTCAAGTCAGCAGAGGAGAACAGTTTCAGTCTGTAGTGCTTAAAGAAGGTAGATGGTGAGGACCAAGTATCAGCCTTACAGAAACGATAAATTGAAACCTCCACCTTTTCTGCCCAGTAGGTAGCCACCTGAGGAAGACAGGAATGCCTGTCGAAACACGTTGTGGATAACTTCAATAAAAAAAGATTTTCTAATAATTCACATTTTGTTTTTGCACTCCTGCCGACCGGGTTCATTTAGCTTTGCTAAGAGCTAGCCACAGCTCGGGTGGAGTGAGCCTTGATGTCTTCAGGAACTGGTGCGCCATTTGCAGAGTAAGATAAAATAATGGCTTCCCTGATCCATCTGGTAATGGTACTTTTAGATACCCCGTAACAGTTTCTGCTACCCTGGAAGGCTATGAATAGGGACTGGTTCTTAGGGCTATCTCTGGCCTGCTCCATGCTCACTGTTATGATTTGGTAGCTGAGGAGTGCAGATAAAAAAGGCAATACACCAGAGCAGTTGGAATCTATGAGATTGCAGTACCCTGACTAACCACCACAACTAGAGGCAGCCGTGGAGCGTTCCTACGTTGGTCCTAGACGCATCGTCACAGCCTGAGAAACTAACTATACCTAAAGATAGAAAGAGGAAATCTATCTGCCCCGGAGCAGATCCCCAAAGAACATAGAAATCCCCCAAACATGTAATGGCAGTTAGACAAGAAGAAATACTGACACAGACAGAAAATAGTATGAGCAAACGTTGGGGCCCAAACTATCTAAATAGAAAAGGATAGGAAGCGCACTTACTGCAATCCCAAAAAACCCTGAAAAGCACCAACTTTACTAATTTCAAAAACACCTGAGATCACACGACCTCTACCACCTAAATTAGATCTCTGGTGTAACAAAATCAAAACAGCAGCCACTGAAAAAACTAGAAAAAGCAAATGTACAAACATCAGTGGCTGAACAAAACTGAGAGGGCAAAAGCCCCTGGAGGGGACCCTGAAGGCCCCCAGTGAAGTCCAGGACAAAATGCAAAAATCAAGCACAAAAGCAAAAAGAAGAAAATATCTTATCTGTTAGCAGGAGATGCAGACACGACACAGCAGGCTACAAAGGAAACAGGAATCAAGGATTGAGACCAGAACAATTGATCACCGGCAACCCTGATGGGAAGGTGACTCCCTTATATAAGACCAGTCAGTAACAACCTGATTCCCAATCCTCACAATCTTCACTAGACAGTCCAGTACCGCTTGTAACCACCAGAGGGAGCCTCTGCTCAGAACTCATTTCAAGTCCATTCACAACAGTACCCCCCCCTTGAGGAGGGGTCACCGAACCCTCACTTGAGCAACCAGGTCGGTCAGGATGAGTTCTATGATACGCACGGATGAGTCTCCTAGCATGGATGTCCGAAGCAAACACCCAAGAATTGTCTTCCTGACCATAACCTCTCCACTTAACCAAATACTGGAGTTTCCGTCTAAAAAAACGAGAATTCAAAATTTTCTCAACCACAAACTCCATATTGCCCTCAACCAGAACAGGGTCAGGAGGCAAAGCAGTAGGAACCACTGGCTCAACAAACCTCTTCAACAAGGACTTGTGGAACACATTATGGATCTTAAATGTTCCTGGAAGAAGCAAACGAAAAGAAACAGGATTAAGAATCTCCATGATCTTATAAGGTCCAATGAACCTAGGCTTAAATTTAGGAGATGCCACTCTCATAGGAATATTTTTTGAGGGCAACCAGACCAAGTCCCCCACTTTAAACCAGGGACCATCAGTCCTATGCCGGTTAGCAAACCGCTGGGCCCTCTCCTGAGAGAGGGACAACCTCTGCACTACCTGGTCCCAAATCTGTTGCATACGCTCCACAACAGAGTCAACACCTGGACAGACAGAAGCCTCCGTCTGTCCTGAAGAAAATCGAGGGTGAAACCCAGAATTACAGAAAAATGGAGACATCAAAGTGGCAGAGCTAGCCCTATTATTGAGAGCAAACTCAGCCAAAGGCAAAAAAGAGACCCAGTCATCCTGATCAGCAGACACAAAGCATCTTAGATAAGTCTCCAATGTCTGATTTGTTCTCTCAGTTTGACCATTGGTCTGAGGATCAAACGCCGAGGAGAAAGACAATTGAACACCAAGTTTAGAACAAAAGGTCCTCCAAAATCTGGAAACAAACTGGACTCCTCTGTCAGACACAATGTTCTCAGGAATGCCGTGTAAACGAACCACGTGCTGAAGGAACAAAGGTACCAATTCAGAGGAGGAAGGCAACTTAGGTAATGGCACAAGATGTATCATCTTGGAAAACCTGTCACAAATCACCCAGATGACGGTCATTCTCTGAGAAACAGGGAGGTCGGAAATGAAATCCATAGAGATATGGGTCCATGGTCTCTTGTGCACAGGCAATGGCATCAACAAACCACTAGAGCGAGAGCAAGGCTTGGAGCGAGAGCAAGTCCCGCAGGACTGCACAAATTCCCTGACATCAAGAGACAAGGTAGGCCACCAAAAGGACCGACTAACCAAGTCTCTGGTACCAAAAATTCCGGGATGACCGGCCAACGCGGAACAATGAATCTCAGACATCACACTCTTTTTCCAGTGGTCCGGGACAAACAATTTCCCAACAGGGCAGCGCTCGGGCCTATCCTCCTGACACCCCTCCAGAGCCAGTCTCAAATTGGGCGAGATGGCGGAAAGAACTACACCTTCTTTCAAAATAACAGAAGCATCAGATAACTCAGGAGAGTCCGCAAGGAAACTCCTTGAAAGAGCATCCGCCTTAACATTCTTAGTGCCAGGAAGAAAGGAAACCACAAAATTAAAACGTGTGAAAAACAAGGCCCACCTGGCCTGTCTAGGATTAAGTCGCTTGGCAGATTCCAGATAAACCAGATTCTTATGGTCAGTAAGGACCACCACCTGATGTTTGGCTCCCTCCAGCCAATGTCTCCACTCTTCAAAAGCCCACTTCATGGCCAATAACTCCCGATTACCCACGTCATAATTACGTTCAGTAGGAGAAAATTTTCGAGAGAAAAAGGCACAAGGGTTACTTTTAGAGGTCTCTGGATCTCTTTGGGACAAAACGGCACCTGCCCCAATTTCAGAGGCATCAACCTCCACCTGAAATGGCAGAGAAACATCAGGCTGCCGTAGAACAGGAGCAGAAGTGAATCACTGCTTAAGTTCCTGAAATGCAGAGACTGCCTCAGGAGGCCTATTCACCACATAAGAACCCTTTTTGGTCAAATCAGTTAATGGTTTAACAATAACCGAGAAATTACCAATAAATTTACGATAAAAATTGGCAAAACCCAAAAATCTTTGAAGAGCCTTTAATGAAGTAGGTTGGACCCAATCACAGATGGCCTGAACCTTGACCGGGTCCATTTCAATAACAGATGGGGACAAAATAAATCCCAAAAATGAGATCCTCTGTACGCCAAAAAGACACTTTGATCCCTTCACATACAGAGCATTCTCTCTCAAAATCTGGAATACAGTTCGAACATGTTTCACATGAGAGTCCCAGTCATCGGAAAAAATCAAGATATCATCCAAATAAACAATCAGAAATTTATCCACAAAATCCCTGAAAATGTCATTCATGAAGGACTGGAAGACAGAAGGAGCATTAGTGAGCCCAAAGGGCATCACAAGGTACTCAAAATGCCCCTCAGGGGTGTTAAATGCCGTCATCCATTCATCCCCGTGCTTAATGCGAATAAGGTTATATGCCCCCCTGAGGTCAAGCTTGGTAAACCAAGTAGCGTTTTTCACCCTGGAAAACAGGTCAGAAATCAAGGGTAACGGGTATTGATATTTCACAGTAATATTGTTCAAAAGACGATAATCAATACACGGCCTTAATGAACCATCCTTTTTGGCCACAAAGAAAAAACCGGCACCTAAGGGTGAAGAGGATGGTCTGATATGACCTTTCTCCAAAGACTCCTTGATATAAGACCGCATAGCGTCATGTTCAGGTACAGACAAGTTAAAAAGGCGACCTTTAGGGAATTTACTACCAGGCACTAATTCAATAGCGCAGTCATAGCTCCTATGGGGAGGCAAGGATGCAGATTTACTTTCGCTAAACACATCAGAAAAATCAATCAAAAAGTCAGGAACATCCTGAGCCTGGGGGGAGGTAGAAAAAACAGGAGTGTTGGTATTAACACATTGGCAGCCCCAACTGGTTACAGACACAGATTTCCAATCCAAAACAGGATTATGAGACTGTAACCAAGGGAAACCCAGCACGATAATGTCATGCAGATTATACAGAACCAAAAATTTGCAGCTCTCCTGATGATCAGGTTCAATCCTCATTATCACCTGAGTAGAGAACTGAGGTTTATTCTCAGCCAAAGGGGTAGAATCGATCCCCAGTAGGGGAATAGACTTCTGTAGGGGTATCAAGGGAAACCCACAACGTTTAGCGAAAGCAAAATCCATCAGGTTAATAGCTGCTCCCGAATCAACGAAAGCCTGAGCAGAAAATGAGGACAGAGAGCATATCAGAGTAACAGTTAATAAAAACTTAGTCTGAACACTACCCAAGACAACTGAGCGTGCAAAACGTCTTCCCCGCTTAGGGCAGACTGAAATAGCATGAGAGGCATCACCACAGTAGAAACATAACCCATTGCGCTTTCGAAACTCATGACGCTGTGCCCCAGAAACCACTCTATCACACTGCATGGGTTCAGAAGCAGGTTCACAAGGCAACACTATTCCACGCATACTTCTCCGCTCACGCAAACGTCTGTCAATTTGAATCGCTAATGTCATAGAATCATTGAGACCAGAGGGGACAGGGAATCCCACCATAACATCCTTTACATTATCTGACAGACCCTTCCGAAAAAGGGCTGCCAAAGCGTCGTCATTCCATTTGGTCAGGACTGCCCACCTACGGAATCTCTGACAGTATAACTCAGCGTCATCAAGCCCCTGATTTAATGCCAACAAGGCTTTTTCAGCTTGATCAGTGACATTAGGCTCATCGTACAATAACCCCAAGGCCTGAAAAAATGCATCAACATCACTCAAAACAGGATCCCCAGGTGTCAGGGAAAAAGCCCAATCCTGAGGATCGCCGCGCAGGAGAGATGACAATTTGAACCTGCTGCGCTGCGTTCCCTGAGGACTTAGATTTTAAGGCAAAAAACAATTTACAATTATTTTTGAAATTCAGAAACTTGGCTCGATCCCCCAAAAACAAATCTGGCATGGGAATCCTAGGTTCCACAACAGGCAACCTAGCAAGATAGGTAGCAATACTCTGAACCTCAGTGGCAAGCTGATCCACACGGACAGACAACTGTGCAAACTCCATTGAGAGAAAAAATCCTCCCCAGCACCCAGAGATACAGAGGGAAAAAAAAATGCAACAAACAGAAAAATATCTCTGACAACTCTGACAACCTTTTTTTTTTTTCTTTCACAATATTTTTCCCTTCTGTAAGTACCATATAATTTTCAGTTTAGGCCGGTGATACTGTTATGATTTGGTAGCTGAGGAGTGCAGATAAAAAAGGCAGTACACCAGAGCAGTTGGAATCTATGAGATTGCAGTACCCTGACTAACCACCACAACTAGAGGCATCCGTGGAGCGTTCCTACGTTGGTCCTAGACGCCTCGTCACAGCCTGAGAAACTAACTATACCTAAAGATAGAAAGAGGAAAGCTATCTGCCCCGGAGCAGATCCCCAAAGAACATAGAAAGCCCCCAAACATGTAATGGCGGTTAGACAAGAAGAAATACTGACACAGAGAGAAAATAGTATGAGCAAACGTTGGGGCCCAAACTATCTAAATAGAAAAGGATAGGAAGGGCACTTACTGCAATCCCAAAAAGCCCTGAAAAGCACCAACTTTACTAATTTCAAAAACACCTGAGATCACACGACCTCTACCACCTAAATTAGTTCCCTGGTGTAACAAAATCAAAACAGCAGTCACTGAAAAAACTAGAAAAAGCAAATGTACAAAAATCAGTGGCTGAACAAAACTGAGAGGGCAAAAGCCCCCGGAGGGGACCCTGAAGGCCCCCAGTGAAGTGCAGGACAAAATGCAAAAATCAAGCACAAAAGCAAAAGAAGAAAATGTCTTATCTGTTAGCAGGAGATGCAGACACGACACAGCAGGCTACAAAGGAAACAGGAATCAAGGATTGAGACCAGAACAATTGATCACCGGCAACCCTGATGGGAAGGTGACTCCCTTATATAAGACCAGTCAGTAACACCTGATTCCCAATCCTCACAATCTTCACTGGACAGTCCAGTACCGCTTGTAACCACCAGAGGGAGCCTCTACTCAGATCTCATTTCAAGTCCATTCACAACAGCTCACACTATTTGCTGGAAAATTTGAGGATTAAGAGACCATTTTCCCTGTCACAATTTCTTGCAACTCAGGAAGTCTGCTTTCATGTTTTCTATTCCCCTTATGTGAAGTGCTGTAAGGGACAGTAGGTGTTGTTCTGCTAGCTGGAGTAGGATGTTTGCTGCCTCTATAAGGGTTTTGGACGTCGTTCCCCCTGGTGGTAGATGTAAACCACGACTGCGGGATTGTCCGCCCCTGGCATGGCACCCCCAAAGGAAGGGGAAAAAGTGCCTTAAGGTTCTTTAAACAGAACACAGCTCTTTTAAGTTTGAACCCTAATCTTTTTCAGAGGAGACCAGGTTTCCTGCACTAAGTAGGATCTCAGATACAGTACAGACAAAAAATAGACAAAAAAAAAAGACAAAAAAACCTGACTGGCACATCCAGACTAATGTGAACTAGGTGCAAACCAAGGGAAGCTACCCCCATGTAAAACATACAAAAAAAAAAAAAAAAAAGGCTGCACTCAAGCATACTAAGGCATGACAATATGGAATACATGAAATTTAGAATAGCAATATGGCTTTGGAATATAAGGAAAAATTTGAGACGCTTAGTATAAACATTTGGCCAAACATTTTAAAGCCCACCAACCATCGTCAAGGTGGTCTCAATACTGGTGAGTCCCTGACCTAATGTGAACATACCTCTATTAGGCTGATATCTGAATTTCTGGGTGAATATGCACCTCTGTCAGCAATGCCCGCATTCATGGGTAAAGTAGGGACCTGGTGTAATTAAAATCACCACCTGGTGGGGGCGGAGTGCTCGGTCAGCAAGCTAACATTCAATAGACAAAAAAACCTGACTGGCACATCCAGACTAATGTGAACTAGGTGCAAACCAAGGGAAGCTACCCCATGTAAAACATACAAAAAAAAAAAAAGGCTGCACTCAAGCATACTAAAGCATGACAATATGGAATACATGAAATTTAGAATAGCAATATGGCTTTGGAATATAAGGAAAAATTTGAGACGCTTAGTATAAACATTTGGCCAAACATTTTAAAGCCCACCAACCATCGTCAAGGTGGTCTCAATACTGGTGAGTCCCTGACCTAATGTGAACATACCTCTATTAGGCTGATATCTGAATTTCTGGGTGAATATGCACCTCTGTCAGCAATGCCCGCATTCATGGGTAAAGTAGGGACCTGGTGTAATTAAAATCACCACCTGATAGGGGCGGAGTGCTCGGTCAGCAAGCTAACATTCAATAGACAAAAAAACCTGACTGGCACATCCAGACTAATGTGAACTAGGTGCAAACCAAGGGAAGCTACCCCCATGTAAAACATACAAAAAAAAAAAAAGGCTGCACTCAAGCATACTAAAGCATGACAATATGGAATACATGAAATTTAGAATAGCAATATGGCTTTGGAATATAAGGAAAAATTTGAGACGCTTAGTATAAACATTTGGCCAAACATTTTAAAGCCCACCAACCATCGTCAAGGTGGTCTCAATACTGGTGAGTCCCTGACTTAATGTGAACATACCTCTATTAGGCTGATATCTGAATTTCTGGGTGAATATGCACCTCTGTCAGCAATGCCCGCATTCATGGGTAAAGTAGGGACCTGGTGTAATTAAAATCACCACCTGATAGGGGCGGAGTGCTCGGTCAGCAAGCTAACATTCAATAGACAAAAAAACCTGACTGGCACATCCAGACTAATGTGAACTAGGTGCAAACCAAGGGAAGCTACCCCCATGTAAAACATACAAAAAAAAAAAGGCTGCACTCAAGCATACTAAAGCATGACAATATGGAATACATGAAATTTAGAATAGCAATATGGCTTTGGAATATAAGGAAAAATTTGAGACGCTTAGTATAAACATTTGGCCAAACATTTTAAAGCCCACCAACCATCGTCAAGGTGGTCTCAATACTGGTGAGTCCCTGACCTAATGTGAACATACCTCTATTAGGCTGATATCTGAATTTCTGGGTGAATATGCACCTCTGTCAGCAATGCCCGCATTCATGGGTAAAGTAGGGACCTGGTGTAATTAAAATCACCACCTGATAGGGGCGGAGTGCTCGGTCAGCAAGCTAACATTCAATAGACAAAAAAACCTGACTGGCACATCCAGACTAATGTGAACTAGGTGCAAACCAAGGGAAGCTACCCCCATGTAAAACATACAAAAAAAAAAAAGGCTGCACTCAAGCATACTAAAGCATGACAATATGGAATACATGAAATTTAGAATAGCAATATGGCTTTGGAATATAAGGAAAAATTTGAGACGCTTAGTATAAACATTTGGCCAAACATTTTAAAGCCCACCAAGCATCGTCAAGGTGGTCTCAATACTGGTGAGTCCCTGACCTAATGTGAACATACCTCTATTAGGCTGATATCTGAATTTCTGGGTGAATATGCACCTCTGTCAGCAATGCCCGCATTCATGGGTAAAGTAGGGACCTGGTGTAATTAAAATCACCACCTGGTGGGGGCGGAGTGCTCGGTCAGCAAGCTAACATTCAATAGACAAAAAAAACCTGACTGGCACATCCAGACTAATGTGAACTAGGTGCAAACCAAGGGAAGCTACCCCCATGTAAAACATACAAAAAAAAAAAAGGCTGCACTCAAGCATACTAAAGCATGACAATATGGAATACATGACATTTAGAATAGCAATATGGCTTTGGAATATAAGGAAAAATTTGAGACGCTTAGTATAAACATTTGGCCAAACATTTTAAAGCCCACCAACCATCGTCAAGGTGGTCTCAATACTGGTGAGTCCCTGACCTAATGTGAACATACCTCTATTAGGCTGATATCTGAATTTCTGGGTGAATATGCACCTCTGTCAGCAATGCCCGCATTCATGGGTAAAGTAGGGACCTGGTGTAATTAAAATCACCACCTGGTGGGGGCGGAGTGCTCGGTCAGCAAGCTAACATTCAATAGACAAAAAAACCTGACTGGCACATCCAGACTAATGTGAACTAGGTGCAAACCAAGGGAAGCTACCCCCATGTAAAACATACAAAAAAAAAAAAAAAAAGGCTGCACTCAAGCATACTAAAGCATGACAATATGGAATACATGAAATTTAGAATAGCAATATGGCTTTGGAATATAAGGAAAAATTTGAGACGCTTAGTATAAACATTTGGCCAAACATTTTAAAGCCCACCAACCATCGTCAAGGTGGTCTCAATACTGGTGAGTCCCTGACCTAATGTGAACATACCTCTATTAGGCTGATATCTGAATTTCTGGGTGAATATGCACCTCTGTCAGCAATGCCCGCATTCATGGGTAAAGTAGGGACCTGGTGTAATTAAAATCACCACCTGGTGGGGGCGGAGTGCTCGGTCAGCAAGCTAACATTCAATAGACAAAAAAACCTGACTGGCACATCCAGACTAATGTGAACTAGGTGCAAACCAAGGGAAGCTACCCCCATGTAAAACATACAAAAAAAAAGGCTGCACTCAAGCATACTAAAGCATGACAATATGGAATACATGAAATTTAGAATAGCAATATGGCTTTGGAATATAAGGAAAAATTTGAGACGCTTAGTATAAACATTTGGCCAATGTTAGGGTCTGCGGAACGCACCAAATATATATAGTAGAGAGGTGCGTTCGCAGCCCGGGGTCCACCGTGCAAGCGAAGCCTGCTGCTAGTAGAAATGGCGCGAGAAGCAAACTCTGTTATCCCGCAGAGTTGCCCAAATAAACGCCGTAATGCGCTGTGGCAATAAGTGCGAACTCTGTTAATCCACAGAGACGCTAAAAGAGAGCCGCAGTGCTATATGGCGATGTGTGCGTACTCACTGAAACAACTGAGTCACAAAGAAAACACGCTAGGGCGCTGTCTAGCGTTGAAAGCGAACCCTGTTACGTCACAGGGCCGCTAAAGAAAAGAACTGTGTCCTGTCAGGCTCTCAAGTACACAGTTAAGTGCTAAGCGTACATAATGTGTGATCGTGTGCTAATGTCCTCGCGGGAGTCACCCGCAATCTATGGCGTCTGAACGCCAGACCCTGAATACGGCAATCAAACTCCTCACCGGTTATGCCGGTAATCTAGGGCATCTAGGACACCGACCCTGACCAGCTAGCACACAAAACTCCTCACCGATTAAGTCGGTATTCTAGTGGCTTATTTCAGCCGGGTCCCTAACCACACACACGCATGACCACACTGGCGCATAGCATAAAATGGTTGATACTAGCGCATGGCGGCCAAGCCATGCTACCCTTTTATAGCAACCGCCACAGGACCTTCCAGGAACAAGGACCAATGAGAACCTGTTCAGAAGACTAGCAGTAACAGGGCCTTCCTGGCGGGCCAATAGAAGCTGCTGCAGTACCTGAGCATGTGACCCCTGATCTCCAATGAGAGATCTCACTCTGGGCACGCTCAGAAGGGAAAATGCAGGACTTTGTCCCAAAGACGTCTGCTCCAGAACTGGCTATAATAGCAGAGCCAGGAAAAGCAACAGCAAGTCACTGCCCAGTAGTGGAGTGGGCAAGACGCCTGGAACGACGTCTCTGCTGAGGAGAATTCACTGCGGCCGGAGACGAATGGGAGACCGCAGCGGCACTGGTTCGAGACTCCCCCTGTGCAGGAGCGGGAACTCGAACCCTAACATTACCCCCCCTCCTAGGGCCCCCCCCTCTCTGGGCCTCGCCGCGTTCAAAGACAGCGATGAGCTGCGGAGCGCGAACATGCTCGGCAGGCTCCCAAGACCTATCCTCAGGCCCATAGCCCTTCCAGTCCACCAAATAAAACTTTTTGCCCCGTACCACCTTACACCCCACGATGGCGTTCACCTCATGGTCATCCGCAGATGAACCCGATGTCCCGACAGATGACTCAGAAAACCGGGACATGAGCACGGGTTTCAGGAGGGACACGTGAAAGGTGTCGGAGATACCCAGGCGTGGTGGAAGAGCTAAACGGTATACCACAGGGTTAACCTGCTCGAGGACCTTGAAAGGACCCAGGTAGCGGGGTGCCAACTTAGTGGACTCAACTCGCAGCCTGATGTTACGGGCGGAGAGCCACACCAAATCCCCAGGAGCAAATGTAGGAGCGGGGCGCCGATGGGCATCGGCCGAAGACCTCATCCTCTCTTTGGAGGCCTGAATGGCATCCTGAGTGCGGTACCAAATGTCCCGTGCCTCCACAGCCCAGTCTGCCACCCTGGAATCGGCGGAAGACACGGGCATAGGCACTGGTACCCGCGGATGCTGACCATAGTTCAGGAGGAATGGAGTCTGTCCGGTGGAATCAGCCACAGCATTGTTTAATGCAAACTCAGCCCATGGTAGCAAGGATGCCCAGTCATCCTGCCTGGCTGAGACAAAATGTCGTAGATAGGTGACCAAGGTCTGGTTGGCCCTCTCTACCAACCCATTCGTCTCAGGATGGTACGCTGAAGAGAGATTTAACTCAATACTGAGTAGACGACAAAGCTCTCTCCAGAACCGAGACGCAAACTGGGGACCTCGGTCACTGACAATCTTGTCCGGCATGCCGTGCAAACGGAAGATGTGCCTAACAAACAACGCTGCCAGAGCCCGTGCAGAAGGTAACCGTGGTAGTGGCACCAGATGCACCATTTTAGAGAAATGGTCGGTGATTACCCAAATGATGGTGCAACCCCGAGACTTGGGCAAGCCCACCACAAAGTCCATCCCAACCATCTCCCAGGGCCTGTCTGCCACCGGCAAAGGGTAAAGCAACCCAGCTGGCCGTTGTCGTGGAGACTTATTTTTGGCGCAGGAGACACACGCCCGAACATAGTCCCCAACATCACGGACCATATGCGGCCACCAATATGTCCTCGCCAGCAATTCAGATGTCCTCTTTGCCCCAAAGTGTCCACCCACCCTGGACGAATGTGCCCAAGAGAGTACCTCCGGTCGCAAATTAGTAGGCACAAAAGTCTTGCCCGGGGGCACAGACTCTAGCGAAACCGGGGCCACTGTTCTCAGGCTCTCTGTGGGGACGATAAGCCGAGGCTCCTCCACCTCCTCCTCCGAGGACACCACAGAGCGAGAGAGAGCGTCGGCACGAATGTTCTTCTCTCCCGAGAGGAAATGCAGTGTGAAATGAAACCGGGAGAAGAACAAGGACCATCTGGCTTGGCGAGAATTAAGCCGCTGGGCTGTCTGAAGATATACCAGATTTTTGTGATCCGTGAAGACTTGGAAGGGAAAGCGAGCTCCCTCCAACAGATGTCTCCACTCCGAGAAGGCCAACTTCATTGCTAGCAATTCCCTGTCCCCGATGGAATAATTCCTCTCTGCTGGTGTGAAGGTCTTGGAGAAAAAGAAGCATGGATGCTTCCGACCTTGAGCATCCTTTTGGAAGAGGACTGCTCCAGCACCAACAGACGAGGCATCCACCTCCAATAAAAATGGCTTATCAACATCGGGGCGATGTAGGATGGGAGCTCTAGCGAAATGAGACTTAATAGACGTGAAGGCCTTGGAGACCTCTTCAGACCACAATTTGGGATTAGCTCCCTTTTTGGTAAGGGCAACCATGGGAGCTACCAAAGTTGAGAAGTGGGGAATGAACTGACGGTAGTAATTAATGAACCCCATAAAGCGCTGCACCGCCTTTAGAGAGTGGGGTTCTTGCCAGTCCATCACCGCCTGTAGTTTGGCAGAATCCATAGCCAATCCCTGGGCGGAGATGATATAGCCCAGGAAAGGTAAGGACTCCTGCTCAAACACACATTTCTCCAACTTTGCGTAAAGGGAATTTGCCCGTAGGAGGTCGAAGACCCTGCCAACATCCCTCCGGTGGGAGTCAATATCTGGAGAGAAGATGAGTATATCATCCAGATAGACTACGACCGAGGTGGAGAGCATATCCCGGAAGATGTCATTGACAAAGTCTTGGAAAACGGCTGGAGCATTACAGAGCCCAAAGGGCATCACCAGATATTCGTAATGCCCATCCCTGGTATTAAAAGCCGTCTTCCATTCGTCCCCTCACGGATGCGAATCAGGTTATAAGCACCGCGCAGATCTAGTTTAGTGAATACCCTTGCTCCCCGAAGCCTATCAAATAGCTCAGAGATCAGGGGCAACGGGTACTTGTTTTTAACGGTGATGGCGTTAAGACCCCTGTAGTCAATACACGGACGCAATTCTCCGTTTTTCTTCTGCACAAAGAAAAATCCCGCCCCTGCCGGTGACACCGACTTCCTAATAAACCCTCTTGCCAGGTTCTCCTGAATATATTGCGACATGGCCTCTGTCTCAGGAAGAGAGAGGGGATAGACCCTTCCCCGAGGAGGTTCTGCGCCAGGCAAGAGGTCGATAGGACAGTCATAGGGGCGATGAGGCGGAAGAGTCTCCGCAGCCTCCTTGGAGAACACGTCTGCATAAGACCAGTAGTGCTTGGGAAGTGGAGTAAGATCTGCGGGTAACTCAGTAGTGGTAACCTGAACGCTACTTCTGACACATCTGCCTGTACATGCATCACTCCAACCCAGTATCCTACCCGAAGTCCACTCTATATGTGGGGAGTGGAAACGGAGCCAAGGTATACCTAATAGGATCTCGTCTATTCCCTCGGGAAGGACGAGTAGGGAAATAAATTCCTGATGGGAAGGAGATACAGACAATGCAAGTGGGACAGTCTGGTGTGTAATTTGTGAGGGCAAAGACGACCCATTCACTACCCGAACAGTCACTGATTTATCAAGCGCCACCAGAGGTATTGCATGACGGCGAGCAAAGCTAGAGGACATGAAATTCCCCTCTGCTCCTGAGTCCACGCAAAGGTCGGCGGTGAGAATGGAAGTACCAACAGTGATTGTCCCTTTAAGTGTCATCCTGGAGGAAAATACCGCTGTCTCTAGTGAACCTCCTCCCAGGGCCACTAGACGCGATCGCTTCCCCGATCGCTGTGGACATCTGTTGGCATAGTGTCCAGTCTACTGACAATGGTTACAGACCACGGATACTCGAACGGACCGAGACTTAGGTCCTGCATGAGGAACTTCTGTGGCCTTTTGAGGTTCGGACGCCAGATCGGGGAATTCGAGAGGCTTGGCAAAGGTGGGAGCCAACCGAAACCTCTGCCTACACTGGGCCCGCTCCAACCTCCGCTCGTGAAAACGGAGGTCAATGCGGGTAGATATGGAGATAAGCTTCTCCAGTGTGGCGGGAATCTCCCTGGTAGCCAAAGCGTCTTTAACATGATCAGCCAGTCCCCGCCAGTAGATAGGAATAAGAACTTTATCAGACCAATCTAGCTCAGCTGCCAGAGTCCGAAACTGGACGGAAAACAGACTGACCAAAGACGAACCCTGTGTCAATGCCAGCAGTTGTAGCACCGTATCGTGGGTGACCTGAGGTCCTAAAAAGACTTTTTTAAGAGCCTCCAAGAAACGAGAAGCACTCTGCACCACACGATCATCGCGCTCCCACAGCGGCGTTGCCCACTCCAATGCTCTGCCCGAGAGTAAAGAAAGTACAAAACCCACTTGTGCCCGATCCGTGGGAAAACGTGCAGCCAGAAGCTCGAGATGTATAGAGCACTGACTCACGAATCCCCGACATTGCTTGCTATCACCGGCAAACTTGTCTGGAAGCGGGAGGTGGGATAATGTAGGGGCAGAGGTAGCAGAGGACAAACTGGCTGCAGCCACGCTAGCAGCCTGAACAGCGACTGCGGTAACATCCACAGCTGAGGTTTTGAGCTCAAGAGCCTCCAACCTGCCCTTCAGCTGCTGGATGTACTGCAATAGACGCTGTTCATCCGCCATTTTACTAGCCAGACCCTGGCGCTAGTATTATGTTAGGGTCTGCGGAACGCACCAAATATATATAGTAGAGAGGTGCGTTCGCAGCCCGGGGTCCACCGTGCAAGCGAAGCCTGCTGCTAGTAGAAATGGCGCGAGAAGCAAACTCTGTTATCCCGCAGAGTTGCCCAAATAAACGCCGTAATGCGCTGTGGCAATAAGTGCGAACTCTGTTAATCCACAGAGACGCTAGAAGAGAGCCGCAGCGCTATATGGCGATGTGTGCGTACTCACTGAAACAACTGAGTCACAAAGAAAACACGCTAGGGCGCTGTCTAGCGTTGAAAGCGAACCCTGTTACGTCACAGGGCCGCTAAAGAAAAGAACTGTGTCCTGTCAGGCTCTCAGGTACACAGTTAAGTGCTAAGCGTACATAATGTGTGATCGTGTGCTAATGTCCTCGCGGGAGTCACCCGCAATCTATGGCGTCTGAACGCCAGACCCTGAATACGGCAATCAAACTCCTCACCGGTTATGCCGGTAATCTAGGGCATCTAGGACACCGACCCTGACCAGCTAGCACACAAAACTCCTCACCGATTAAGTCGGTATTCTAGTGGCTTATTTCAGCCGGGTCCCTAACCACACACACGCATGACCACACTGGCGCATAGCATAAAATGGTTGATACTAGCGCATGGCGGCCAAGCCATGCTACCCTTTTATAGCAACCGCCACAGGACCTTCCAGGAACAAGGACCAATGAGAACCTGTTCAGAAGACTAGCAGTAACAGGGCCTTCCTGGCGGGCCAATAGAAGCTGCTGCAGTACCTGAGCATGTGACCCTGATCTCCAATGAGAGATCTCACTCTGGGCACGCTCAGAAGGGAAAATGCAGGACTTTGTCCCAAAGACGTCTGCTCCAGAACTGGCTATAATAGCAGAGCCAGGAAAAGCAGCAGCAAGTCACTGCCCAGTAGTGGAGTGGGCAAGACGCCTGGAACGACGTCTCTGCTGAGGAGAATCCACTGCGGCCGGAGACGAATGGGAGACCGCAGCGGCACTGGTTCGAGACTCCCCCTGTGCAGGAGCGGGAACTCGAACCCTAATAGCCAAACATTTTAAAGCCCACCAACCATCGTCAAGGTGGTCTCAATACTGGTGAGTCCCTGACCTAATGTGAACATACCTCTATTAGGCTGATATCTGAATTTCTGGGTGAATATGCACCTCTGTCAGCAATGCCCGCATTCATGGGTAAAGTAGGGACCTGGTGTAATTAAAATCACCACCTGGTGGGGGCGGAGTGCTCGGTCAGCAAGCTAACATTCAATAGACAAAAAAACCTGACTGCACATCCAGACTAATGTGAACTAGGTGCAAACCAAGGGAAGCTACCCCATGTAAAACATACAAAAAAAAAAAAAAGGCTGCATCAAGCATACTAAAGCATGACAATATGGAATACATGAAATTTAGAATAGCAATATGGCTTTGGAATATAAGGAAAAATTTGAGACGCTTAGTATAAACATTTGGCCAAACATTTTAAAGCCACCAACCATCGTCAAGGTGGTCTCAATACTGGTGAGTCCCTGACCTAATGTGAACATACCTCTATTAGGCTGATATCTGAATTTCTGGGTGAATATGCACCTCTGTCAGCAATGCCCGCATTCATGGGTAAAGTAGGGACCTGGTGTAATTAAAATCACCACCTGGTGGGGGCGGAGTGCTCGGTCAGCAAGCTAACATTCAATAGACAAAAAAACCTGACTGGCACATCCAGACTAATGTGAACTAGGTGCAAACCAAGGGAAGCTACCCCCATGTAAAACATACAAAAAAAAAAAAAAAAAAAGGCTGCACTCAAGCATACTAAAGCATGACAATATGGAATACATGAAATTTAGAATAGCAATATGGCTTTGGAATATAAGGAAAAATTTGAGACGCTTAGTATAAACATTGCAAAATTTTAAAGCCCACCAACCATCGTCAAGGTGGTCTCAATATGGAGTCCCTGACTAATGTGAACATACTCTATTAGCTGATATCTGAATTTCTGGTGAATATGCACTTGTCAGCAATGCCCGCATTCATGGGAAAGTAGGACCTGGTGTAATTAAAATCACCACTGTGGGGCGGAGTGCTCGTCAGCAAGCTAACATTCAATAGACAAAAAACCTGACTGCACATCCAGACAATGTGAACTAGTGCAAACCAAGGAAGTACCCCATGTAAAACATACAAAAAAAAAGGCTGCACTCAAGCATACTAAGCATGACAATATGGAATACATGAAATTTAGAAAGCAATATGGCTTTGGAATAAAGGAAAAATTTGAGACGCTTAGTAAAACATTTGGCCAAACATTTTAAAGCCCACCAACCATCGTCAAGGTGGTCCATATGTGAGTCCTGACCTAATGTGAACATACCTCTATTAGGCTGATATCTGAATTTCTGGGTGAATATGCACCTTGTCAGCAATGCCGCATTCATGGGTAAAGTAGGGACCTGGTGTAATTAAAATCACCACCTGTGGGGAGTGCTCGTCACAATAACATTCAATAGACAAAAACCTGACTGGCACATCCAGACTAATGTGAACTAGGTGCAAACCAAGGGAAGCTACCCATGTAAAACATACAAAAAAAAACTGCACTCAAGCATACTAAAGCATGACAATATGGAATACATGAAATTTAGAATAGCAATATGGCTTTGAATATAAGGAAAAATTTGAGACGCTAGTATAAACATTTGGCCAAACATTTAAAGCCCACCAACATCGTCAAGGTGGTCTCAATACTGGTGAGTCCTGACCTAATGTGAACTACCTCTATTAGGCGATATCTGAATTTCTGGGTGAATATGCACTCTGTCAGCATGCCCGCATCATGGTAAAGTAGGACCTGTTAATTAAATCACCACTGTGGGGGAGTGCTCGGTCAGCAAGCTAACATTCATAGACAAAAAAACTGACTGGCACATCCAGACTAATGTGAACTAGGTGCAACCAAGGAACTACCCCATGTAAACTACAAAAAAAAAAACGCACTCAAGCATACTAAGCATGACAATATGGAATACATGAAATTTAGAATAGCAATATGCTTGGAATATAAGGAAAAATTTGAGACGCTTAGTATAAACATTTGGCAAACATTTTAAAGCCACAACCATCGTCAAGGTGGTCTCAATACTGTGATCCCTGACTAATGTGAACATACCTCTATTAGGCTGATATCTGAATTTCTGGGTGAATATGCACCTCTGTCAGCAATGCCGCATTCATGGTAAAGTAGGACTGGTGTAATTAAAATCACCACCTGGTGGGGCGGAGTGCTCGGTCAGCAAGCTAACATTCAATAGACAAAAAAACCTGACTGGCACATCCAGACTAATGTGAATAGGTGCAAACCAAGGAAGCTACCCCATGTAAAACATACAAAAAAAAAAAAATGGCCTGCACTCAAGCATACAAAGCATGACAATATGGAATACATGAAATTTAGAATAGCAATATGGCTTTGGAATATAAGGAAAAATTTGAGACCTTAGTATAACATTTGGCCAAACATTTTAAAGCCCACAACATCGTCAAGGTGGTCTCAATACTGGTGAGTCCTGACCTAATGTGAACATACCTTATTAGGCTGATATCTGAATTTCTGGGTGAATATGCACCTCTGTCAGCAATGCCCGCATTCATGGGTAAAGTAGGGACCTGGTGTAATTAAAATCACCACCTGGTGGGGGCGGAGTACTCGGTCAGCAAGCTAACATTCAATAGACAAAAAAACCTGACTGGCACATCCAGACTAATGTGAACTAGGTGCAAACCAAGGGAAGCTACCCCCATGTAAAACATACAAAAAAAAAAAAAAAAAAAAGGCTGCACTCAAGCATACTAAAGCATGACAATATGGAATACATGAAATTTAGAATAGCAATATGGCTTTGGAATATAAGGAAAAATTTGAGACGCTTAGTATAAACATTTGGCCAAACATTTTAAAGCCCACCAACCATCGTCAAGGTGGTCTCAATACTGGTGAGTCCCTGACCTAATGTGAACATACCACTATTAGGCTGATATCTGAATTTCTGGGTGAATATGCACCTCTGTCAGCAATGCCCGCATTCATGGGTAAAGTAGGGACCTGGTGTAATTTAAATCACCACCTGGTGGGGACGGAGTGCTCGGTCAGCAAGCTAACATTCAATAGACAAAAAAACCTGACTGGCACATCCAGACTAATGTGAACTAGGTGCAAACCAAGGGAAGCTACCCCCATGTAAAACTTACAAAAAAAAGGCTGCACTCAAGCACACTAAAGCATGACAATATGGAATACATGAAATTTAGAATAGCAATATGGCTTTGGAATACAGTCAGGGCCAGAAATATTTGGACAGTGACACAATTTTCGCGAGTTGGGCTCTGCATGCCACCACATTGGATTTGAAATGAAACCTCTACAACAGAATTCAAGTGCAGATTGTAACGTTTAATTTGAAGGGTTGAACAAAAATATGTGTTAGAAAATGTAGGAATTGTACACATTTCTTTACAAACACTCCACATTTTAGGAGGTCAAAAGTAATTGGACAAATAAACATAACCCAAACAAAATATTTTTATTTTCAAAATTTTGTGGCGAATCCTTTGGAGGCAATCACTGCCTTAAGTCTGGAACCCATGGACATCACCAAACGCTGGGTTTACTCCTTCTTAATGCTTTGCCAGGCCTTTACAGCCGCAGCCTTCAGGTCTTGCTTGTTTGTGGGTCTTTCCCTCTTAAGTCTGGATTTCAGCAAGTGAAATGCATGCTCAATTGGGTTAAGATCTGGTGATTGACTTGGCCATTGAAGAATGTTCCACTTTTTGCACTCATGAACTCCTGTGTAGCTTTGGCTGTATGCTTGAGGTCATTATCCATCTGTACTATGAAGCGCCGTCCAATCAAGTTTGCAGCATTTGGCTGAATCTGGGCTGAAAGTATATCCCGGTACACTTCAGAATTCATCCGGCTACTCTTGTCTGCTGTTATGTCATCAATAAACACAAGTGATCCAGTGCCATTGAAAGCCATGCATGCCCATGCCATCACGTTGTCTCCACCATGTTTTACAGAGGATGTGGTGTGCCTTGGATCATGTGCCGTTCCCTTTCTTCTCCAAACTTTTGGCTTCCCATCATTCTGGTACAGGTTGATCTTTGTCTCATCTGTCCATAGAATACTTTTCCAGAACTGAGCTGGCTTCTGGAGGTGTTTTTCTGCAAATTTAACTCTGGCCTGTCTATTTTTGGAATTGATGAATGGTTTGCATCTAGATGTGAACCCTTTGTATTTACTTTCATGGAGTCTTCTCTTTACTGTTGACTTAGAGACAGATACACCTACTTCACTGAGAGTGTTCTGGACTTCAGTTGATGTTGTGAACGGGTTCTTCTTCACCAAAGAAAGTATGCGGCGATCATCCACCACTGTTGTCTTCCGTGGGCTCCCAGGTCTTTTTGGATTGATGAGTTCACCAGTGCTTTCTTTCTTTCTCAGGATGTACCAAATTGTAGATTTTGCCACTTCTAATGTTGTAGCAATTTCTTGGATGGGTTTTTTTCTGTCCTTGCAGCTTAAGGATGGCTTGTTTCACCTGCATGGAGAGCTCCTGTGACCACATGTTTCCTTCACAGCAAAACCTTCCAAATGCAAACACCACACCTCAAATCAACTCCGGCCCTTTCATCTGCTTAATTGAGAATGACATAACAAAGGGATTGCCCACACCTGTCCATGAAATAGCCTTGGAGTCATTTGTCCAATTACTTTTGGTCCCTTTAAAAACAGGGTGGTACATGTTAAGGAGCTGAAACTCCTAAACCCTTCATCCAATTTTAATGTGGATACCCTCAAATGAAAGCTGAAAGTCTGAACTTCAACTGCATCTGATTTGTTTTGTTTCAAATTCATTGTGGTAATGTCTAGAACCAAAATTAGATAAATGTTGTCTCTGTCCAAATATTTATGGACCTAACTGTATAAGGAAAAATTTGAGACGCTTAGTATAAACATTTGGCCAAACATTTTAAAGCCCACCAACCATCGTCAAGGTGGTCTCAATACTGGTGAGTCCCTGACCTAATGTGAACATACCTCTATTAGGCTGATATCTGAATTTCTGGGTGAATATGCACCTCTGTCAGCAATGCCCGCATTCATGGGTAAAGTAGGGACCTGGTGTAATTAAAATCACCACCTGGTGGGGGCGGAGTGCTCGGTCAGCAAGCTAACATTCAGTAGACAAAAAAACCTGACTGGCACATCCAGACTAATGTGAACTAGGTGCAAACCAAGGGAAGCTACCCCCATGTAAAACATACAAAAAAAAAAAAAGGCTGCACTCAAGCATACTAAAGCATGACAATATGGAATACATGAAATTTAGAATAGCAATATGGCTTTGGAATATAAGGAAAAATTTGAGACGCTTAGTATAAACATTTGGCCAAACATTTTAAAGCCCACCAACCATCGTCAAGGTGGTCTCAATACTGGTGAGTCCCTGACCTAATGTGAACATACCTCTATTAGGCTGATATCTGAATTTCTGGGTGAATATGCACCTCTGTCAGCAATGCCCGCATTCATGGGTAAAGTAGGGACCTGGTGTAATTAAAATCACCACCTGATGGGGGCGGAGTGCTCGGTCAGCAAGCTAACATTCAATAGACAAAAAAACCTGACTGGCACATCCAGACTAATGTGAACTAGGTGCAAACCAAGGGAAGCTACCCCCATGTAAAACATACAACAAAAAAAAAGGCTGCACTCAAGCATACTAAAGCATGACAATATGGAATACATGAAATTTAGAATAGCAATATGGCTTTGGAATATAAGGAAAAATTTGAGACGCTTAGTATAAACATTTGGCCAAACATTTTAAAGCCCACCAACCATCGTCAAGGTGGTCTCAATACTGGTGAGTCCCTGACCTAATGTGAACATACCTCTATTAGGCTGATATCTGAATTTCTGGGTGAATATGCACCTCTGTCAGCAATGCCCGCATTCATGGGTAAAGTAGGGACCTGGTGTAATTAAAATCACCACCTGATGGGGGCGGAGTGCTCGGTCAGCAAGCTAACATTCAATAGACAAAAAAACCTGACTGGCACATCCAGACTAATGTGAACTAGGTGCAAACCAAGGGAAGCTACCCCCATGTAAAACATACAACAAAAAAAAAAGGCTGCACTCAAGCATACTAAAGCATGACAATATGGAATACATGAAATTTAGAATAGCAATATGGCTTTGGAATATAAGGAAAAATTTGAGACGCTTAGTATAAACATTTGGCCAAACATTTTAAAGCCCACCAACCATCGTCAAGGTGGTCTCAATACTGGTGAGTCCCTGACCTAATGTGAACATACCTCTATTAGGCTGATATCTGAATTTCTGGGTGAATATGCACCTCTGTCAGCAATGCCCGCATTCATGGGTAAAGTAGGGACCTGGTGTAATTAAAATCACCACCTGATGGGGGCGGAGTGCTCGGTCAGCAAGCTAACATTCAATAGACAAAAAAACCTGACTGGCACATCCAGACTAATGTGAACTAGGTGCAAACCAAGGGAAGCTACCCCCATGTAAAACATACAACAAAAAAAAAAGGCTGCACTCAAGCATACTAAAGCATGACAATATGGAATACATGAAATTTAGAATAGCAATATGGCTTTGGAATATAAGGAAAAATTTGAGACGCTTAGTATAAACATTTGGCCAAACATTTTAAAGCCCACCAACCATCGTCAAGGTGGTCTCAATACTGGTGAGTCCCTGACCTAATGTGAACATACCTCTATTAGGCTGATATCTGAATTTCTGGGTGAATATGCACCTCTGTCAGCAATGCCCGCATTCATGGGTAAAGTAGGGACCTGGTGTAATTAAAATCACCACCTGGTGGGGGCGGAGTGCTCGGTCAGCAAGCTAACATTCAATAGACAAAAAAACCTGACTGGCACATCCAGACTAATGTGAACTAGGTGCAAACCAAGGGAAGCTACCCCCATGTAAAACATACAAAAAAAAAAGGCTGCACTCAAGCATACTAAAGCATGACAATATGGAATAAATGAAATTTAGAATAGCAATATGGCTTTGGAATATAAGGAAAAATTTGAGACGCTTAGTATAAACATTTGGCCAAACATTTTAAAGCCCACCAACCATCGTCAAGGTGGTCTCAATACTGGTGAGTCCCTGACCTAATGTGAACATACCTCTATTAGGCTGATATCTGAATTTCTGGGTGAATATGCACCTCTGTCAGCAATGCCCGCATTCATGGGTAAAGTAGGGACCTGGTGTAATTAAAATCACCACCTGGTGGGGGCGGAGTGCTCGGTCAGCAAGCTAACATTCAATAGACAAAAAAACCTGACTGGCACATCCAGACTAATGTGAACTAGGTGCAAACCAACGGAAGCTACCCCCATGTAAAACATACAAAAAAAAAAAAGGCTGCACTCAAGCATACTAAAGCATGACAATATGGAATACATGAAATTTAGAATAGCAATATGGCTTTGGAATATAAGGAAAAATTTGAGACGCTTAGTATAAACATTTGGCCAAACATTTTAAAGCCCACCAACCATCGTCAAGGTGGTCTCAATACTGGTGAGTCCCTGACCTAATGTGAACATACCTCTATTAGGCTGATATCTGAATTTCTGGGTGAATATGCACCTCTGTCAGCAATGCCCGCATTCATGGGTAAAGTAGGGACCTGGTGTAATTAAAATCACCACCTGGTGGGGGCGGAGTGCTCGGTCAGCAAGCTAACATTCAATAGACAAAAAAACCTGACTGGCACATCCAGACTAATGTGAACTAGGTGCAAACCAAGGGAAGCTACCCCCATGTAAAACATACAAAAAAAAAAAAAAAAGGCTGCACTCAAGCATACTAAAGCATGACAATATGGACTACATGAAATTTAGAATAGCAATATGGCTTTGGAATATAAGGAAAAATTTGAGACGCTTAGTATAAACATTTGGCCAAACATTTTAAAGCCCTTTTTTTTTTTTTTCTCAGATACAGTACAGACCAAAAGTTTGGACACACCTTCTCATTCAAAGATTTTTCTGTATTTTCATGACTATGAAAATTGTAGAATCACATTGAAGGCATCAAAATTATGAATTAACACATGTGGAATTATACATTACACTTTACAAAAAATTGTGAAACAACTGAAAATATGTCTTATATTCTAGGTTCTTCAAAGTAGTCACCTTTTGCTTTGATTACTGCTTTTCACGCAGAAAAGGTGAACGGCTGGACTCTACATGCCTAGTTCCCACCGTGAAGCATGGAGGAGATGGTTTGATGGTGTGGGGGTGCTTTGCTGGTGACACTGTTGGGGATTTATTCAAAATTGAAGCGGTGAGTGGTCCAGCTCACCCCAATCCATTTCAATTGTGTTCAGGTCGGGTGACGGTGGAGTCCAGGTCATCTGGTGTAGCATCCCATCACTATCCTTCTTGGTCAAATAGCCCTTACACAGTCTGGAGATGTGTTTGGGGTCATTGTCCTGTTGAAAAATAAATGATGGTCCAACTAAACGCAAACCGGATGGAATAGCATGCTGCTGCAAGATGCTGTAGTAGCCATTCTGGTTCACTATGCCTTAAATTTTGAATAAATTCCCAACAGTGTCACCAGCAAAGCACCCCACACCATCACACCTCCTCCTCCATGCTTCACGATGGGAACCAGGCATGTAGAATCCATCCGTTCATCTTTTCTGCGTGCAAAGCAGTAATCAAAGCAAAAGGTGGCTACTTTGAAGAACCTGGAATATAAGACATATTTTCAGTTGTTTCACACTTTTTTGTAAAGTGTAATGTATAATTCCACATGTGTTAATTCATAGTTTTGATGCCTTCAGTGTGATTCTACAATTTTCATAGCCATGAAAATACAGAAAAATCTTTGAATGAGAAGGTGTGTCCAAACTTTTGGTCTGTACTGTAAGTACGTCATCCAGTACTGCTCGCATCCATCATGATAATGTCCTCCACCGGCCTCAATCACTGGACTCCTGAAGCCAAATGCTCTCTTACTGTCCACCAGGACAGGGAGTCTCTTACTGCTAAGGAAAGATGTAACTTTCCATCTAAATGCCATTTTAACAACCTCTATGTTGACAAAACCTCACACAGTAGATGCCTCAGGTGAAATTGGGCCCATCTTACTGTGGGCATATAAGATGTTAGGGATCCTAGTAAGGACATTGCCTTTCTTAAGGTCTTTCCTGGCTGATGTATTGCGGACAGTGCTAGGGCCATTATTTTGGCTATCTTGTTCTCTGGTAGGAGACAGACTTGGAGTTTGGAATCCAGAACCAACCCCAGGAAGGATATTAACTTTTCCGGTCTTAGCTTTGATTTGAGGGTATTTACCATTCAGCCTAGCTTCTTTAGGACCGCCGTCATCTACCTCACCTGTTCTACACAGTGATTTTCTGACCTCCTGACTATAAGGAAGTCGTCCAGGTAAGGGATGATAACGATGTCCAGAGAATGAAGGTAGGCCATCACCTCAGATTTTACTTTGGTAAATACTCTCGGAGCCACTGACAGACCGAATTAAAGGGCTGCATACTGGAAATGCCTGACCTGTCCTTGGACATAGAGAGCCACCCCAGGAATTTTTGATGTTCCCAATGGATTAGAATGTGGCAGTAGGCATCTTTTAAGTCTATGACCGCCATGAAGCAATCCTGGAGCAAAAGCTTTATAGCTGTGTTCACCAACTCCATTTTGAAGGAACAATTCACAATCGGTTGAGCTTCCTCAGGTTGAAAATAGTCCGTAGAGAACCATCTGGCTTCTGTAACAAAAAGAGGGGGGGAATAAAATCCCCTTCCTATCTCTTCCACTGGGACTTCACTTAGAACTCGTTTTTGTAACAGTCCCAAATTTTCCACCTCCAGTCCCAGCTGTTCTCCGGGTGATTTCCTGCAGGTACTAATATAAATGTCTGGCGGGGTGGATGGATAAAGTCTATTTTCAGACCGTCCTTGATGACATTCAAGATCCAGTGACTGGGGAGATGTTTACCTTGTTAGGGAGAAAGAGAGAGCGCCTCCACCCTACCTCTGACCTGACATCATTGGGGGGCTTTTTTGAAGATGTAGAGGGCCCTCTGAACATATATACAGATCTCTTCCTATCCTTGATGTCACAGCTCCTTCTATCTATCAGAGGACATCCCCTATTAAACTCCCTCCTCTGAAAAGAAGGCTTCCTAGCTTCCACCGATAAATGGGGAAATCCCTTCTTCTCAACTGCCTTCTCCAAGATGTCCTCCAGCTTTTGGCTGAAGAGAAGCTGGCCATCACATGGAATGGAGCAGAGTCTATTTTTCAAAGGCAGGTCTCCTGGACACTCCTTCAGCCATAAAGCACATCTAACCGCGTTGGATAGGCTCGCCGACCTAGCTGCTAACGTCACAGAGTCTGCAGAGTCTGAAAGGCCACTGCTCCCTTAAACAGAGTCATATTCGCCAAGATTTCATCACTTGGAACCTTACTCCTAAGTTGTTCCTCCATCTGTTGCAGCGAGACCATCAGGGAGTGGGCAGTACATGTCCCAGCTAACGCCATTCTCCAAAGGCAGGAATGACTTTTTAGAGGACTTTGCTACTGACCCGTCGATCTTAGGGATTTTATCCCAACCTTTCGAGTTCTTCTCCTCAAAGTGGTATCTCCTTTCAGAAGATGAGGGCAGGCTACCAGACCTCTCCGGCTTTTTTCCATTCCTTATCTATGAGCAACTTTGTCCTAGAATTAACCTGAAAGGTGTGCTTCCTTTTCTCCTCCAAGCCCCCAAACATAAGGTCTTCTAGGTACTTAGGGGTCAATTCCTCCTTTAGGCCCATTGTTGACCTGACTACCCTAACCAGTCTATCCATGTCCTCAGCCAGAAAGCATGGTCGGCTGCCTACATCACTGTCTAAAGAGGAGGAGGGGAACTGGGATTCTGCATGATATTCCCCACCAGATTGCGAGGCCTCTGAATCTGTGACAAGCCCCCGAGCTTTCTTGAGTCCCTTTTTTAATGCTGTCTTTAGGGAACCTTGCATCTCTGCCTTGATTATGGCCCTAAGGCTCATGGCGAAGTCGTGGGTCTCTTCCTGTATCATTTTGTATGCAGTCAGAGCAGCGATCTTTCTGCCACTGGACTGCCAGCGGGGTTTTACAAAGGGCACACTCTTTATTACTTCTCTCGGTGCTAGCTTTCTTAGGCCCCTTAGTGATTTAAGCAGAAAATGACCTCTGTTAACAACAAAGGTGACATTCTTGTAGATCACTCACCACCAGCTGTCAAATCAAGAGTATCGGATTTGGAGGCTGATCAGGTGTACGTACAACGTCCCTCCTGGATACCAAGGAGTCCCGTGATCTCTGGTGAGGAGGGCTGCCACTCGAGCAGCTGCTCCTCTTAGTGCGCCCAAGCTGGTGACCAGGCATAGACACTGGTGATTGCTCCTGCTGCTGCTGTAAAGGCTACTGCTGCTCTCCACTGGGATCCTCCATTATGTGGAGCTTCGGACACAAGCACTTCTTCTGTGATCATCCTGTCTTAAAAGAGGGATCCACTGCACTTCCTGCCTCCTCCTGTGCCCAATCAATGCCCCTCCCCCTCCACCTGACCCGACACGTGCAACATCAGCGGCGCGCACCCCCTGAAGCAGGGCTCACTAAGGAGCAGCAGTCAGATGGCAGAGGAGGGAGAGCAACGCGGCGGCCATTGAAGAGCTGCCTGGTTCGTGACTGCGCTGCCCCACTCCCGCATGTATGTCGAGGCCCACTGACCCACGAATGGCGCCTCCATCACCTAAAGGCCAGCATACAGGTGCCCTGCGTGTTCTTCCAGTGCCGAGATGGGAGTGGGTAACCATGGCAAAAGGAAACAAATTCTTCAACCCGCTATGGGTCTCAGCACAAGGGATCAAGTCAGGACAGGAATCCCAACTGAAGCGGGGGAGAGGTACGGCCCTTTTATTTCAGTAGGTTTCCTGTCCTGGCTGGGCAGATTCCTCTCTCAGGTGTGCTGTCATGGGTGAAGGGAAAATAAGGGATTTTGATACACCTTGTATTAGGACATAAATGAGGCATCATACACATTCTGTTTATCATTCATTGGTACTTCTAGACTCAAAGGTTATGCACCATTTCTACATCCCTTGGCAGGAAAAACTCAACTGGAAAAACACACATTTTTGGTGCGTTTTTGCCACATTTTTGGTGTGTTTTTTCCAGGGTTTTGATTGATTTAAGTGAAGTCAATGGTGAAAAATACACAGAATATTTTCTGCACCAAATCTACAAGGTAAAAATACCCAACATGTGCATGACACTTAAGGTTTCTCATTTACTTTGCTGGCATCAGGTTTTGCTTCAGGTTGTGTCACAAATCCGTGCAGAAAATAAAGCCATGACAAAAATGCATCAAATCTGCAACGTGTACACCCAGCCTAAATCTTTATACAAGTTTTTTGAGGGTTATATACAAACAAAATGTACAAATGACTATGGAATAGTCTGTGGATGAGCAATATAATTCTAGGTTCACGTTGCGTTAGGGTAGTCCGTTCAATGCATGCGTTAAATGGGCTGCGCTAAAGCAACTGCCTTTTTTGATCGCATTATGCGATTGTGCTAGTGCAGATGCTACATCTGGGCTAGCAGAGACGGACCCTCGAACGCTGCAGCATGATGGCACATCGCTAATGCATGCCGATTATGACATGCGTTAGTGATGCACTACATTATGGCAGTCTATGGGTGTGTTAACAGATGCGTTGCATAGCGTTAATGCCACGTTGTAACACAATCCGTTAGACGTACTTCCATAACGCAATGTGAACCCAGCCAAATACCGATAAATTTTGAACAAGCTTTTTGAGGGTTATGTTCTAACAAAATGTACACAAGAACGTGTAATACTGTATGGCTGAGAAATGAAACTCAGCAAAATTTGTAAACATTTTGAGTGTTATATATCACAAAAATGTACATCAGAACATGAAATAGTGTATTGGTATGAAATGTATATACTTAGAGCCAAATCTAACACACAATTCTCTATAATCTTCCTTCTAGACCTGTCCTCTGCCTTTGACAAAGTTGACCTCTGCCTCCTACTACAGATCCTCTCTTCCTTTGGTATCAAAACCTTCCAGTTATCCTCATACCTTTTTAACTGCACATTCATCATCTCCCACTCCAATACTACCTCCTCATCACAGCCTTTCTCTGTTGGAGTCTCTCAATACTCTGTCCTAGGACCCCTACTCTTCTCCATCTATACCCTTGGCCTGGGGCAACTCAAAGTCCCATGGCTTCCAGAACCACCTATGCAATGAGGACATTCAGATTTACCCTTCTGGTCCAGACATCACCTCTCTGCTGTTCAGAAACCCAGAGTGTCTATCAGCCATATCCTCATCCTTTTCCTCTTGTTTCCTCAAACTCAACACGGACAAATTTGAACTCATCATCTTTCCTCCATCTCGCATACCTTCCCTACCTGATCTATCTATCTATCACAATAAATGACATCACGCTTTCCCCCGTACCGGAAATCCGCTGCCCTAGCGTAACACTTGACTCGGCCCTGTCCTTCAAACCACACATCCAAGCTCAAAAAAATTACCAGAATTCATCTTTTCCTCAACCGTCAATCTACTAAAATTCTTGCGCATGCACTCGTCATCTCCCAACTTGACAAATGCAGCATCCTTTTCTGTGGCCTCCCTGCTAACACTCTTGCACCTTTCCAGTCCGTCTTTAACTCAGCTACCTGACCAATTCATTCTCTCCTTGCTACTCTGCTACTCCCCTGAAAATTTCTTCACTGTCTTCCAATTAACCAGTGTATCCAATTCAAACTACTAATACTGACCTACAAAGGAATCCATAACCTGTCTCCTCTGTATATCTCCAAACTAATCTACTGATATCTTCCATCACACAATCTCTGGCCCTCCAAAGTTCTCCTTTTCTCCTTTACACTTATTCATTCCTCACCCAATTGCCTCTAAAACTTCTACCTAATATCCCCCATCCTCTAGAAATCTGTGCCCCAACATGTCCGACTATCCACAACATCTGGATCCTTCAGATAGAACTTGAAAACCCACCTCTTCAAAAAAGCTTACAGCCTGCAATGACAACGCTGTCTCCTCAACCCTACTGGAGCTGCAGCCTCAGCAATTTCAACAGCTGACATTTGCCCCTAACAGCTGTGGGTACAATCGCATTTCACCCATGGCTGTTAACCTGTTAAATGCCTCTGTCAATATCTGACAGTGGCATTTAACACAATCACGCAGGACGTGCATCACTAATCTTATCCATCGACGCCCGTGTCACATGACCACATTTTGTGGATGGGGTCTGCAGGAGATCCCTGTGTTTGTCGTTGTCACATAGCTATGAGGGCCACCCAGCAGTCGGCGCTCATGGCAAATGAATGGATGATCACAACTTCAAGACTCCTATGGAGACTAATGAAGCAAGTGTAAAGAAAAGCAAATTTTTTTAAAAAAAAGTTTTAAAAAAATAAAATAAATATGAAAGTTTACATCCCACACCATTCACCCCATTCAAAATAAAACAATTAAAAAAATATATAAAAAGAATAATCCAATCGGTAAACGCCGGAATGAGAAAAAAAAGTCAAAATGTCAGAATTACATTTTTTATGGTTGTCACAACATTGCATTAAAATGCAATAACAGGAGATCAAAACATAGTATCTACACCAAAATGGTATCAATAAAACTGTCAGCTGTGCTTGCAAAAAAATGACCCCTCGCCCTGCCCCATATTCCAAAAAATGGAGATGCTACGGGTCTCGGAAGATGACACATTATTTTTTTTTTTTTTTTTAAAGAACTTTGGATTTTTTTTCACCACCTAAATAAAAAAGAATCTAGACATGTTTGGTATCGACCAACTCATAACGACCTGGAGAATCATAATGGTGGGTCAGTTTTAGCATTTGATGAACATGGTAAAAAAAATATCCCAATTACAATTGTGGAATTGCACTTTGTTTATGCAAATTGTACTGCACTTAAAACAAATGGTGTCATTCAAACGTACAACACATCTCACAAAAAAACAAGCCCTCACATGGCCATATTGACGGAAAAATGAAAAATTTATAACTCTGGGAAAAAGTTGTGCAACAAAACAGAAGCACAAAAACAGAAAATGGTCCTAGGGTGAAAGGGTTAAAAGACATTCATTTGGCTTCTGTCCTGAGATTCAACTCCATAGAATTCCTGAACATCATCAATGTTTATTTTAATTGGAAGTTATCTCCTAAGGCCGGCGTCACACACAACGACAAAAAATCGGTCCGTTTTAGACGGTCGATTGTCGGATCAAAATGCAAACATCACACATCCTTCTGGCATCCGATTTTCCTTCAAAGATGCGATTTAGTCGCATGTGTGTGTACCTTGTAACATCCGATTTTCATCCGACTTGCGAGAATTTCTCGCAGGCTTGCAAAACTGACATATAATAGATCCAAAAGAATAGTATTTCAATCACAAAAAAAAGAATAGATATATACACATAGAACACATATATATATATATATATATATGTATATATACATGTCATTGTGACATGTATATATACATATATTTATAGTTCCTAGACTTCTACATACTGTTATAGCCGCTAATTCAATTGCCGGCTTTTGTGAAATCACAGAAGCCGACATGAAATGATACATTGTTTCCACACAGTTAACCGTGTCATTTCCTGTATTTTGATATTTGTTTAGAACTTACAATTACATGAGTGTATTTGTGCTAAATTTCAGACATGTAGGGGTTAATTAAAGGTGTAATTTCGTTGAAAAAAAATGCCTGGGCTCCCGCTGTATTTTCTTCACCAGACAGACAAAGCAAGCGAGTGGGGGCAGATAATAACAGCCTAGGGAGGGTACATTTTTTGTGCCCCCACTGGCTACTAACATCTGCCCCCAGACACCCCAGAAAGGGCAAATCTATAATTAGATTCGCCCTTTCTGGCACTTTGCCCGTCTATTCCCATTGCCCTGTAGCGGTGGCGAATGGGTTAATAATCTCACCTTAATGTCACCTTAGTATTGAAAGGTGACCTTAAGGCAGGTTAATAATTGAGAGCTGTCAATTAGACAACTATCAATTATTAATCCTATTGTATGATAGAAAAATCAAACACACACAGTTTAATAAAAAAGAAGTTTAATGAAATAATCACACAGTTTTTGACAATATTTTATTTTCCTGCTAAAACCATTTCCTGTAATAAAAATAAAATAAAAAAGCAAAATGATTCTTACCAATCCGAAGTACAGTCAGGTCCCACGCTGTAATCCATCAGAAAGGGTTAACAGGTTACAGGTCGCAGAGAGCTAATAATGCTGTCTCAGACCTGTATTCCCCTGAATGAATCAGTTAAGGTACTGCCACACTAAACAATCCCGCTAGCGATAGCGATAAAGACGCATACTAATGCGATCGCTAGCGGGATTGTTTCTATATCGCTAAGTGCGGCTTAACTTAGCGATATAGTTAACGACGCTATCGCGGTTAGCGATCTTCTTAACGACTTTAGCGGTACAAAAGTACCGCTAAATCGCTAAGAAAAGGTGCCACACTTAGCGATATATACTTACCTGCGGGGCGCCGACGATCTAAATAGGGTCCGGAACGATGTCAGCGACGAGCGAGATCACAGCAGGGGCCTCGTCGCTGACAGATGCCGCACACAACAACATCGCTAACGGGATCGCTAAATAGTGACGTTTTTTAGCGATCCCGTTAGCGATGTTGTTTAGTGTGGCATACCCTTTACTCTCCCAGCGAAAGTAGAGGAATAGATTCATGAATGGAGCTTAATTGATTTATTACAACTTTCACTTGAGTGACCTGACCTAAGGTGAAAGTGGATACAATCAATTAAGCTTCATTCATGAATCACATCCTCTCCTGTCGGCAGGAGATAAGCTCATTCATTCAGAAGCTATCAGATGAGCACGCAGGATTACTTGCGCTGCTTATCTGATTGCTAGTTAACCCTTTGTGAAGGATTACATCGTGGGACGGGACAGATTGCCAGATAGGTAAGAATAATGTTGTTTTATTATTTTATATTTATTTTAAAAGAACAAGGGCTTCGAACGGATTAAGACTTAAATAAAAGATGGTCAAAAATATGTGTTTTTATTTCATTAAAATTATTTATTCTTAAACTGTGTGTGTTTTTTTATTTACTTCAATAGGATTAATAATTGATAGTTGTCTAATTGACAGCTCTCAATTATTAAGCTGCCTTAAGGTCACCTTTCAATACTAAGGTGACATTAAGGTGAGATTATTAACCCATTCGCCACCGCTACAGGGCAATGGGAATAGACGGGCAAAGTGCCAGAAAGGGCGAATCTAATTATAGATTTGCCCTTTCTGGGGTGTCTGGGGGCAGATGTTAGTAGCCAGGGGGGGCACAAAAAAAAAGTACCCTCTCTAGGCTATTATTATCTGCCCCCACTCGCTTGCTTTGTCTGTCTGGTGGAGAAAATACAACGGGAGCCCACGCATTTTTTTGTCAACGAATTTACACCTTTAATTAACCCCTACATGTCTGAAATTTAGCACAAATACACTCATGTAATTGTAAGTTCTAAACAAATATCAAAATACAGGAAATGACATGGCTAACTGTGTGGAAACAATGTATCATTTCATGTCGGCTTCTGTGATTTCACAGAAGCCGGCAATTGAATTTGCGGCTATTACAGTATGTAGAAGTCTAGGAAATATAAATATATATATATATATACATGTCACAATTACATATATATATATATATATATATATATATATATATATATATATATATGTATTCTATGTGTGTATATCTATTCTTTCTATTCTTTATTAGAGCTGTCAGTGTGATTTTACAGTATAGCCGGGATGAATTGCCGGCTTTTCGAAAGGACACCGATGCGATTTCATCGCAAGTCACACATGCGGTCCGTTTGTAATCAGATTTTTCATCGCTCCCATAGACTTGCATTGGCGATAGTCGACCCACAATCGGTGACAATCGCAGCATGCTGCGATTGTACACGGACGTTTAAAACGGACCACAAAAAATCTGATACTGGGAGCTGCTCCATAGATTAACATAGGGCAGACTGCAATACGATTTTTCATCGCATTGCAGTCGTCCGATTCTGTCACCAGTGTGACGCCGGCCTTATAGAACAAAGATTGCATATGTGGAATTCAAACATAAGAAATCTTCATTTTCTCCAGCATCAGCAATTAAGGGATAGTTTGGTTGCTCAAGTACACATGTAGGTGGTTAAGTTCCATTTGAGTTCACTGAACTTATTGTGCAGGGTTTGGTCAGAACTAATCTCCTGTAGAATGAGAAATATCCTTAATGGTTGGAAAGAAATGTATCAGACATAAGTTAGTGTACAATTTCAATAAAAGAAAACAATTGAGAAATGCTTATTTGGAATCAGTTGAGGATACTTTTACAAAGGAGTTTATTCTTTGATTTTGGCAGCATTGATCCAAGATCCATAGTCAATCAGATTTCTATGCTAAAACATACCAATATTTTTGACAATGGAATAAAATGTAGTACTACGCAGCATGTGTCAGTCAAATAAAAGTTCCACACATATTCCTCCTATTGTTTTTGTATCTTTTTTACGTCCTTACACCTTCAGCACAGCATGGAAATGGAAAAATATGTTATAATGTTCCCATGGAAACCTTTTGTGTTCAGCTCATAAGATTATTTTTGTTGATTACAGCAAGACATGTGAACATTTGAATGAGAGCAAATCTGCACATTAAACCTGTTTATCTTATGTGAAAAATAAGAAATAAGTTAAATAGACTGAAGTGATAAAAACATAGAATGCATGGTAAAAAAATAATCTGTTGTTGGTAATAGTCAATATGCAGTTTAAAGTACCGTACATACTCATGTAATAATAATAATCTTTATTTTTATATAGCGCTAACATATTCCGCAGAGCTTTACAGTCTGCATACATTATCGTCGCTGTCCCCGATGGGGCTCACAATCTAGATTCCCTATCTGTATGTTTTTTGGAGTGTGGGAGGAAACCAGAGTACCTGGAGGAAACCCACGCAAACACGGGGAGAACATACAAACTCCTTGCAGATGTTGTCCTTGGTGGGACTCGAACCCAGGACTCCAGCACTGCAAGGCTGCAGTGCTATCCACTGAGCCACCGTGCTGCCCGTGTCCAAGCTGACCCGTGTATAAGCCGACCCCCCTAATTTTGCCACAAAAAACTGGGAAAACTTATTGACTCGCGAATAAGCCTAGGGTAAAAAAATGATTATGCCCCTCTGTGATCCACAGATTATGCCCCCATATGCTGCACAGATTATGCCCCTATTTGCTCCCCTGATTATGCCCCCATATGATCCACAGATTATGCCCCATATGCTCCACAGATTATGCCCCATATGCTGCACAGATTATGCCCCCATATGCTCCACAGATTATGCCCCATATGCTCCAGATTATGCCTCCATATGCTCCAGATTATGCCCCCATATGCTCCACAGATTATGCCCCCATATGATCCACAGATTATGCCCCCATATGCTCCAGATTAGGCCCCTATATGCTCCACAGATTATGCCCCCATATGCTCCACAGATTATGCCCAAAATTCTCCAGATTATGCCTCCTTATGCTCCAGATTATGCCCCCATATGCTCCACAGATTATGCCCCCATATGCAGCACAGATTATGCCTCCATATGCTCCAGATTATGCCCCATATGCTGCACAGATTATGCCCCCGTATGCTCCACAGATTATGCCCCCATATGCTCCAGATTAGGCCCCCATATGCTCCACAGATTATGCCTCATAGTATACTTCCCTTATGCTGCCGCTCTGCTGCTGCAAAAAAAAATGACATACTCACCTCTCGTCGCTGGGGGCCAGGTGCCGGTGTCCTGAGCAGGCGGTGACACAACCGGCGCGCTATGGTGGACAGGTGCCGGTGTCACCGCTCGCAGAGGACCCCGGCACCTGAGATATTTACCTGTCACCGGACCGCTCCACCGCTGCGCACTGCTCCCTCTTCCGGGTCCTCGGCAGTGAATGATATGGCTGGGGGTGCGGCGCGCACTAACGACGTCATCGCGCCCTCTGCCTGAACATTCACAGCCAGAGGAGTCAGACGAGGAGGTCTGAGCAGCGCGCAGCTGTGGAACGGGACAGGTGAATATCGCTATACTCACCCCTCCACCGGTGCGTCTCTCTCTGCAGTGTCTCCTCTTCTCCCGGCGGTCTCTGCAGCGCTTCCGTCCTACAACGGTCACATGGTACCGCTCATTAAAGTCATGAATATGTGCATATTCATGACTTTAATGAGCGGTACCATGTGACCGCTGCAGGAAGGAGCCGGAGATCGTGGGAGTAGCAGGGGGGCTGCAGAGACCGCGCCGGTGGAGTGGTGAGTATGATCCGAGACCCCCGCTCCCCCTCCCACGCCAACCCCCCGTACATGACCCGAGTATAAGTCGAGAGGGGGACTTTCAGCCCTAAAAAATGGGCTGAAAATCTCGGCTTATACATGAGTATATACGGTAATATATTGGATAATTTATTTACTCTCTTAAAATTGGGAGTTTGTTTAATAATGCAAATGGTTGATAATGAAATATGCTTCAGTGTTCTCGCAGAAGCATAACTTCCAATATTCCATGTAGACAAAATATACTTTGCTTATCTTAGACCACAGTCCAACATAGCTCAACCACAACCAGGTCAGATTCCCAGTGGGTCTGATTGGTAGTTAGTCCTTCATGGGGAGCAAATAGTTGTTTCTGCTTTTATGTCAGATCCATCTATTGCTTCCTTCCATCTGGTTCAGGAGACTCAACTGACCACTGTTACACCTATTTTTTATGTTGATGGAGGTTTGGTGTGAAAAAGAAAAGTCACTCTTTCAGAATCAACTTATTCCTTATTCAGACATCAATATTTCTCAGATGAGTGATATCCATGTTTTTCACAAATAGCACTATTATCAATAGTAATCTATGGGACTGTTTACTTGTCCAACTTTTTCCTCAGATCAGATGTTTCGCTTTAAAAACTATTGAGACTTTCCCAATTTTGATCCAAGTGTCGGATAAAAATCGTCAACTCTAGAGATGAGAGAACGTGTTCGGAAAACTTTCACCAATCTCAAATTCGGCACAAACATAGCACATTCAGATTAGTGTTCGATTTCACAAGCATTTTTACTCAAAGTCGGCAAAAGTCAGTCAGAGTTCGGTAAATCATCACGTTTCCACTAATGCTATAATGTATTACTTTGGCTACAACAGTGGTGCTGTTTGATGAGTGGGGGCGATGGGGGGACATGTTTGATGAGGGGAATCGATGTGGGATAGGCTAGAGAAGCATCTGAAGAGATTAGAGGAGCGACACGCTTTTTCTTTTTTTTTCCCTTAACTTTATGTGTGTTGATTCCGGCAAACAATCAGGGCACAGAGACCATCCATAACATCATGACACAAGAACTTCTGTGATTGGTTGCTGAAGCCACATGTCCTTGGCCATATAAAAAGCTGAAATCTTGTTTTGCTGGTGACTAGAGTTGAGCGATACTTTCCGATATCAGTAAGTATCGGATCGGAATGGGTATCACCGATACCCAAAAAGTATCGGCGATACCCGATACCGATACCGGAAATCCAATGTAAGTCTATGGGAACAAAATATCGGAATTAAAAAAACCCATTCTTGCCTTGTTGGTTAATTGTACATGAAGGAAAACAACAAAGAGTAATGTAGAATGTATTGGGGGAGGTTGAGGAGACATTAAAGGCATAGATGTTTAACCCAATCAAATGGAATAGCATTAATATTTTTTTTTTAAAGATGTTCGGATTGACGAAGAAATTGACAATGTTGTTAACCTTTTTTATATTTTGGCAAATATGTGTTTCACAACTTCCATGCTCTTCCCCTTTTTAACTTTTGCCACACTTTCTCCTTCATAATCTTCAGCAGCATCATCTTTTTCATCAAATTATTCTTCATCTTCACCTTCTTTATCTTCTTCTTAAACTTCTTGCTATTCATCTTTTTGTTAACATTACTCATATTGTTCTTATTAAACTATTATTCTTCTTCATATTCTACTTCTTCATCTTCTTCCTCTTCATCTTCTTCATCATATTCTTATTTGTGACAGAGATTCCTGTACTTGTAATCTGTAAAAGTATGAATTTTTCATCCTTCCGTTCTTGCTGTCACAAAAGATTTAAATTACAACAGTATTTGTCCGTGTTCAGTTTAGCCTGCAGCAGCAGGCATTTTCCAGGGGCACCACGAGAAGGAACGGACTCACCCCCATACACTGCTTAGTCTTCTTCTGCTTATAATTTAGAGCATATATTTTGCTCTTCATTTTGGTCTTATACTTCATGTTCTTCTGCTTTTTGATCTTCTGCTTATTGTTCTTCTGTCTCTTTTTCTGTATCTTGTAGTTTGTCTTAACTTTCTTTGTCCTGTTGGTGATCTTCTTCTGGGTAATCTTTTATTTCTTCTTTGTGATGGTGTTCAGGCTGGTTGGCTTGATGCTCGTCGTCCTTGTGGTCGTCATCTTCTTCGGGGTGGTCATCAGGGTCGTCGTCTTCATTGTTGGAGATCCAGAGTGATTACCCAAAAAAACATTTAAAAAATCTTCAATTTGTAAATGTAGCTGAAGGTACAAGAAGGCTGACTAACTTCCGAGAACCAGCTGACGTTACTGGAACCCGGACGGGTATCAGATGGTACAAGAGACAATGGAAGTAACGAGGACCAGCTGACTGTGCTGGAACCCGGAGGGGCAGCAGAAGGAAAAGAGCCACTGGCACAACCGAGGACCAGCTGACGTTACTGGGACACGGTTACTAAGCAGGAGGTACCTGTGCTCCAAAGCACTACCAAGGACCAGCAGACGTTGCTGGAACTCGGATACCGAGATGGAGGCAAGTAGGCCAAAGGCACTGTGGAGAACCAGTTGACGGTACTGGAACCCGGACGGGTAGCAGAAGGTACAAGAGCCAATGCAAGTAACGAGGACCAGCTGACTGTGCTGGAACCCGGAGGGGCAGCAGAAGGAAAAGAGCCAATGGCACAACCAAGGACCAGCTGACGTTACTGGGGCATGGTTACTAAGCAGGAGGTACCTGTGCTCCAAAGCACTACCAAGGACCAGCAGACGTTGCTGGAACTCGGATACCGAGATGGAGGCACCTAGGCCAAAGGCACTGCGGAGAACCAGCTGACAGTACTGGAACCCGGACGTGTACCATAAGGCACCCATGAAAATGTAAGTTGACAGGCCACAAGCCGTCCGCAGTTACCGAATCACACAGTTCTACGGTGGATGCTTGTCCTATTGTCACAACTGAAACAGCCTTTATTTACATATCCCACAGCACACATAGGAATCACCTAAACTGCAGGCACCATAGAGTCGGCTAACCCGAATGCAACACGACAGGACAACTTATTGGAGGCTAATTGACGTTGACACTGCCAGGAAACAGCTGTCGTGCTGTAACCAGGCTGGCAGGAGTCAGTACCCGTGCCAAGTACTTCCGAGCAACAACTGGCGTTGTTGGAGCCCAGGGATGAGAAGAGAACAGGGTGGAGGCAGCAGGACTGTTGCCGTACACACAGCAGGGGAACAGCTGACATTACTGAACCCCAGTAACACAGGAGCAAGTGTTGACTGTGCTAACAGCACTTCCGAGCAACAACTGGCAGTGTTGGAGCCCAGGGATGAGAAGAGAACAGGGTGGAGGCAGCAGGACTGTTGCCGTACACACAGCAGGGGAACAGCTGACATTACTGAACTCCAGTAACACAGGAGCAAGTGTTGACTGTGCTAACAGCACTTCCGAGCAACAAATGGCAGTGTTGGAGCCCAGGGATGAGAAGAGAACAGGGTGAAGGCAGCAGGACTGTTGCCGTACACACAGTAGGGGAACAGCTGACATTACTGAACCCCAGTAACACAGGAACAAGTGTTGACTGTGCTAACAGCACTTCCGAGCAACAACTGGCGGTGTTGGAGAGAAAGGGATGAGAAGAGAACAGGGTGGAGACAGCAGGACTGTTGCCGTTCACACAGCAGGGGAACAGCTGACATTACTGAAGCCCAGTAACACAGGAGCAAGTGTTGACTGTGCTAACAGCACTTTCGAGCAACAACTGGCGGTGTTGGAGCCCAGGGATGAGAAGAGAACAGGGTGGACGCAGCAGGACTGTTGTCGTACACACAGCAGGGGAACAGCTGACATTACTGAACCCCAGTAACACAGGAGCAAGTGTTGACTGTGCTAACAGCACTTCCGAGCAACAACTGGCGGTGTTGGAGCCCAGGGATGAGAAAAGAACAGGGTGGAGGCAGCAGGACTGTTGCCGTACACACAGCAGGGGAACAGCTGACATTACTGAACCGCAGTAACACAGGAGAAAGTGTTGACTGTGCTAGCAGCACTTCCGAGCAACAACTTGCGGTGTTGGAGCCCAGGGATGAGAAGAGAACAGGGTGGAGGCAGCAGGACTGTTGCCATACACACAGCAGGGGAACAGCTGACATTACTGAACCCCAGTAACACAGGAGCAAGTGTTGACTGTGCTAACAACACTTCCGAGCAACAACTGGCGGTGTTGGAGCCCAGGGATGAGAAGAGAACAGGGTGGAGGCAGCAGGACTGTTGCCGTACACACAGCAGGGGAACAGCTGACATTACTGAACTCCAGTAACACAGGAGCAAGTGTTGACTGTGCTAACAGCACTTCCAAGCAACAAATGGCAGTGTTGGAGCCCAGGGATGAGAAGAGAACAGGGTGGAGGCAGCAGGACTGTTGCCGTACAAACAGCAGGGAACAGCTGACATTACTGAACCCCAGTAACACAGGAGCAAGTGTTGACTGTGCTAACAGCACTTCCGAGCAACAACTGGCGGTGTTGGAGCCCAGGGATGAGAAGAGAACAGGGTGGAGGCAGCAGGACTGTTGCCGTATACACAGCAGGGGAACAGCTGACATTACTGAACCCCAGTAACACAGGAGCAAGTGTTGACTGTGCTAACAGCACTTCTGAGCAACAACTGGCGGTGTTGGAGCCCAGGGATGAGAAGAGAACAGGGTGGAGGCAGCAGGACTGTTACCGTACACACAGCAGGGGAACAGCTGACATTACTGAACCCCAGTAACACAGGAGAAAGTGTTGACTGTGCTAGCAGCACTTCCGAGCAACAACTTGCGGTCTTGGAGGCCAGGGATGAGAAGAGAACAGGGTGGAGGCAGCAGGACTGTTGTCATACACACAGCAGGGGAACAGCTGACATTACTGAACCCCAGTAACACAGGAGCAAGTGTTGACTGTGCTAACAGCACTTCCGAGCAACAACTGGCGGTGTTTGAGCCCAGGGATGAGAAGAGAACAGGGTGGAGGCAGCAGGACTGTTGCCGTACACACAGCAGGGGAACAGCTGACATTACTGAACCCCAGTAACACAGGAGCAAGTGTTGACTGTGCTAACAGCACTTCCGAGCAACAACTGGCGGTGTTGGAGCCCAGGGATGAGAAGAGAACAGGGTGGAGGCAGCAGGACTGTTGCCGTACACACAGCGGGGGAACAGCTGACATTACTGAACCCCAGTAACACAGGAGCAAGTGTTGACTGTGCTAACAGCACTTCCGAGCAACAACTGGCGGTGTTGGAGCCCAGGGATGAGAAGAGAACAGGGTGGAGGCAGCAGGACTGTTGCCGTACACACAGCAGGGGAACAGCTGACATTACTGAACCCCAGTAACACAGGAGCAAGTGTTGACTGTGCTAACAGCACTTCCGAGCAACAACTGGCGGTGTTGGAGCCCAGGGATGAGAAGAGAACAGGGTGGAGGCAGCAGGACTGTTGCCGTACACACTGCAGGGGAACAGCTGACTGTCATGTATATTGTACAGTTCCTATAGCGTCTTGTGCTTGGGTGCGAGGAAAACACAAGAGACATAGGTTGATATGAAATGACTTGTATTACTTCATACAAGCATGCAGAAAAGGTCACACAGTTTGCAGGAACAGAGGCAGGAGACACAGCAGGCCAGAGTAACTTCAAGCTCTACAATAACTCTCCAAAGCAGGTTCAGGATCTCTTCTCTGTACCGTAATTCCTCTGCAAACATGGATTCACCAGACAGCAGGTTTCCAGAGTCCAAAAGTGTTCCAAAGTTCCTCAGTAGGAAATAGCTGGAGTCCAAAATCCTAGGTTTCCAGGAGTCAGGTCACAGGCTGACTGAGGCTTGATTCAGGAGCACTGATTGTTCAGCTGAGGCTGCTTAAGAAGCAAGAGGGAGAGAATCAGGGCAGGAACATGAAAACTGGAAACTCCATATTAACTGAGGGCAAGAGCTGCAGAAAGACAGAAAGCAAAATGGCCGACGGAAAACTGAGTTTCAAGGAACATGTCAAAAGAGACAAAGAACCTTACATTACTCCCCCCTTAAGGACAACCTCCGGATGACCTCAGACCAGGCTTGTCAGGGTACCTCTGATGAAACTGGCGGAGCAGGCGAGGAGCATTTACATTATTGACTGGTTCCCATGAGTTGTCCTCCACTGGGTAGCCCTGCCATTTAATCAAATATTGCAACTGATTTCTGTACAACCTGGAATCTAGAATCCTTTCCACCATAAATTCTTCCTGACCATCGACCAGCACTGGGTCAGGGCAAGGAGAAGAGCGTCCAGGAAACGTATTGGGTGTTGCAGCCTGTAGTAGGGATACATGAAAGACAGGGTGGATTCTCATAGTTCTGGGCAGTTGAAGACGACAAGCAACAACACTTATAATCTTATTGATCTTATAAGGTCCAATGTACTTATGTCCCAATTTAGACGATGGAATCTTTAATTTAAGATTTCTGGTTGACAGCCAGACCAAATCTCCTACCTTGAAAGCTGGTGCAGGTTTACGAAATGTATCTGCTGCTTTCTTGTACCTTTCCTGAGCCAATTCTAGATTTTCCTTTAGAAGATCCATATTCTTTTGTAAAGAAGTGATTCTTTCAGCCACTGCCGGCAAGGGCGTATCTATGGGAAATTGAGGAAGAATTTTAGAATGATAACCTAGATTGGAGTAAAAAGGAGACTGCTTAGTGGAGGCGCTCTGAGAGTTGTTATAAGAGAACTCAGCCAGTGGAAGTAGATCGACCCAATCATCTTGTAGGTGGCAGATAAAGCAGCGGAGATACTGCTCCAGGGTCTGATTGGTTCGTTCTGTCTGTCCATTAGTCTGGGGATGAAAAGCAGAAGAAAGGTTTACTTTAATGTCCAATGCGGCACAGAAATTTTGCCAAAACCTTGAAGTGAATTGCACCCCTCGATCCGAAATGACCTCATCCGGTACTCCATGTAAGCGAAACACATTCTTAATCATCAAGTCTGATGTCTGTTTTGCAGTGGGTAAGCCGACACAAGGTATAAAATGAGCTGCCTTTGTTAGACGATCAACCACCACTAGAATGGTGTTCTTCCCTTGAGAGGTTGGTAACTCCACAATGAAGTCCATAGAAATGGATCCCCACGGGCGGGGCGGGGTGGGAAGAGGTTGTAACAGACCAGTTGGTGAGGAGCGAGGTGTCTTGCATCTTGCACAGACTTCACATGAAGTGACATAGTTTAAAACATCTTTCCTGTAAGTGGGCCACCAAAAGAAACGAGAAAGAAATTCTTGTGTCTTTAGAATTCCCCTATGCCCGGCTATCTTGGAATCGTGGATGAGTTGCAATACTCTCAATCTGACTGTTTCAGGTATATACAGACGTTGTCCCTGAATCCACACACCATTCTTAAAGACAAGACTTACGTCCCTTGGGGGTTGGGCCAACAAAGAATCCGCATGGTATGCTTCCTTGATGTCCTTAAGTAGGTCTTGTTTATGAATCACTCCCAGGAATCTAGAGTGTTATTTTTCGGTAGCTGAGGAGTGCAGGTAAAAAAGGCAATACACCAGAGCAGTTGGAATCTATGAGATTGCAGTACCCTGACTAACCACCACAACTAGAGGCAGCCGTGGAGCGTTCCTACGTTGGTCCTAGACGCCTCGTCACAGCCTGAGAAACTAACTACACCTAAAGATAGAAATAGGAAAGCTATCTGCCCCGGAGCAGAACCCCAAAGATAATAAAAAAGCCCCCAAACATGTAATGGCGGTTAGACAAGATGAAATACTGACACAGAAAGAAAATAGTATGAGCAAACGCTGGGGCCCAAACTAACTAAATAGAAAAGGATAGGAAGGGTACTTACTGCAATCCCAGAAAACCCTGAAAGGCACCAACTCTACTAATTTCAAAAACACCTGAGATCACACGACCTCTTCCACCTAAATTAGTTCTCTGGTGTAACAAAATCAAAACAGTAGCCACTGAAAAAACTGGAAAAAGCAAAAGTACAAACATCAGTGGCTGAACAAAACTGAGAGGGAAGAAGCCCACGGAGGGGACCCTGAAGGCCCCCACAGAAGTGCAGGACAAAATGCAAAAATATAGCACAAACACAAAAGAAGAAAATGTCTTATCTGTTAGCAGGAGATGCAGACACGACACAGCAGGCTACAAGGGAAACAGGAATAAAGGACTCAGACCAGAACAATTGATCACCGGCAACCCTGATGGGAAGGTGACTCCCTTATATAAGACCAATCAGTAACACCTGATTCCCAGTCCTCACAATCTTCACTGGACAGACTAGCACCGCTTGTAACCACCAGAGGGAGCCTCTGCTCAGAACTCATCTCAAACCCATTCACAACAGTACCCCCCCCTTGAGGAGGGTCACCGAACCCTCATTTGAGCAACCAGGTCGGTCAGGATGAGTTCTATGATACGCACGGATAAGTCTCCTAGCATGGATGTCCGAAGCAAACACCCAAGAATTGTCTTCCTGACCATAACCTCTCCATTTAACCAAATACTGGAGTTTCCGTCTAGAAAAACGAGAATCTAATATTTTCTCAACCACATACTCCAGATTGCCCTCAACCAAAACAGGGTCAGGAGGCACAGCAGCAGGAACCACTGGCTCAACAAACCTCTTCAACAAGGACTTGTGGAACACGTTATGAATCTTAAATGTCCCTGGAAGAAGCAAACGAAAAGAAACAGGATTAATAATCTCCATGATCTTATAAGGTCCAATGAACCTAGGCTTAAATTTAGGAGATGCTACTCTCATAGGAACATTCTTTGAGGACAACCAGACCAAGTCCCCCACTTTAAACCGAGGACCATCAGTCCTATGCCGGTTAGCAAACCGCTGGGCCCTCTCCTGAGAGAGGGACAACCTCTCCACTACCTGGTCCCAAATCTGTTGCATACGCTCCACAACAGAGTCAACACCTGGACAGACAGAAGCCTCCGTCTGTCCTGAAGATAATCGAGGGTGAAACCCAAAATTACAAAAAAATGGAGACATCAAAGTGGCAGAGCTAGCCCTATTATTAAGAGCAAACTCAGCCAAAGGCAAAAAAGAGACCCAGTCATCCTGATCAGCAGACACAAAGCATCTTAGATAAGTCTCCAATGTCTGGTTTGTTCTCTCAGTTTGACCATTGGTCTGAGGATGAAATGCCGAGGAGAAAGACAATTGAACACCCAGTTTAGAACAAAAAGTCCTCCAAAATCTGGAAACAAACTGGACTCCTCTGTCAGACACAATGTTCTCAGGAATGCCGTGTAAACGAACCACGTGCTGAAGGAACAACGGCACCAATTCAGAGGAGGAAGGCAACTTAGGTAATGGCACAAGATGTATCATTTTGGAAAACCTATCACAAATTACCCAGATGGTGGTCATTCTCTGAGAAACAGGAAGGTCGGAAATGAAATCCATAGAGATATGGGTCCATGGTCTCTTGGGCACAGGCAATGGCATCAACAAACCACTAGAGCGAGAGCAAGGCTTGGAGCGAGAGCAAGTCCCGCAGGACTGCACAAATTCCCTGACATCACGATCCAAGGTAGGCCACCAAAAGGACCGACTAACCAAGTCTCTGGTACCAAAAATTCCGGGATGCCCAGCCAATGCGGAACAATGAATCTCAGACATCACACTATTTTTCCACTGGTCCGGGACAAACAATTTTCCAACAGGGCAGCACTCGGGCCTATCCTCCTGACACCCCTCCAGAGCAAGTCTCAAATTGGGCGAGATGGCGGAAAGAACTACACACTCTTTCAAAATAACAGAAGGATCAGATAACTCAGGAGAGTCCGCAAGGAAACTCCTTGAGAGGGCATCCGCCTTAACATTCTTAGTGCCAGGAAGAAAGGAAACCACAAAATTAAAACGTGTGAAAAACAAGGCCCACCTGGCCTGTCTAGGATTGAGTCGCTTGGCAGATTCCAGATAGACCAGATTCTTATGGTCCGTAAGGACCACCACCTGATGTTTGGCTCCCTCCAGCCAATGTCTCCACTCTTCAAAAGCCCACTTCATGGCCAATAACTCCCGATTACCCACGTCATAATTACGTTCAGTAGGAGAAAATTTTCGAGAGAAAAAGGCACAAGGGTTACTTTTAGAGGTCTCTGGATCTTTTTGGGACAAAACGGCACCTGCCCCAATTTCAGAGGCATCAACCTCCACCTGAAATGGCAGAGAAACATCAGGCTGCCGTAGAACAGGAGCAGAAGTGAATCTCTGCTTAAGTTCCTGAAATGCAGAGACTGCCTCAGGAGGCCAATTCACCACATCAGAACCCTTTCTGGTCAAATCAGTTAATGGTTTAACAATAACCGAGAAATTACCAATAAATTTACGATAAAAATTGGCAAAACCCAAAAATCTCTGAAGAGCCTTTAATGAAGTAGGTTGGACCCAATCACAGATGGCCTGAACCTTGACCGGGTCCATTTCAATAACAGATGGGGACAAAATGAATCCCAGAAATGAGATCCTCTGTACGCCAAAAAGACACTTTGATCCCTTCACATACAGAGCATTCTCTCTCAAAATCTGGAATACAGTTCGAACATGTTTCACATGAGAGTCCCAGTCATTAGAAAAAATCAAGATATCATCCAAATAAACAATCAGAAATTTGTCCACAAAATCCCTGAAAATGTCATTCATGAAGGACTGGAAGACGGAAGGAGCATTAGTGAGCCCAAAGGGCATCACCAGGTACTCAAAATGCCCTTCAGGGGTATTGAATGTCGTCTTCCATTCATCCCCGTGCTTAATGCGAATAAGGTTATTCGCCCCCCTGAGGTCAAGCTTGATAATCCAAGTAGCGTTTTTTCACCCTGGAAAACAGGTCAGAAATCAAGGGTAACGGGTATTGATATTTCACAGTAATATTGTTCAAGAGACGATAATCAATACACGGCCTTAATGAACCATCCTTTTTGGCCACAAAGAAAAAACCGGCACCTAAGGGTGAAGAGGATGGTCTGATATGACCTTTCTCCAATGATTCCTTGATATAAGACCGCATAGCGTCATGTTCAGGTACAGACAAGTTAAAAAGGCGACCTTTAGGGAATTTACTACCCGCACTAATTCAATAGCGCAGTCATAGCTCCTATGGGGAGGCAAGGATGCAGATTTACTTTCGCTAAACACATCAGAAAAATCAATCAAAAAGTCAGGAACATCCTGAGCCTGGGGGGAGGCAGAAAAAACAGGAGTGTTGGTATTAACACATTGACAGCCCCAACTGGTTACAGACAGATTTCCAATCCAAAACAGGATTATGAGACTGTAACCAAGGAAAACCAAGCACGATAATGTCATGCAGGTTATACAGAACCAAAAATTTGCAGCACTCCTGGTGATCAGGTTCAACCCTCATTATCACCTGAGTAGAAAACTGGGGTTTATTCTCAGCCAAAGGGGTAGAATCGATCCCCAGTAGGGGAATAGACTTCTGTAGGGTATCAAGGGAAATCCACAACTTTTAGCAAAATCATAATCCATCAGGTTAATAGCTGCTCCAGAATCAATGAAAGCCTGAGCAGAAAATGAGGACAGAGAGAATATCAGAGTGACAGTTAATAAAAACTTAGTCTGAACACTACCCAAGACAACTGAGTGTGCAAAACGTCTTCCCCGCTTAGGGCAGACTGAAATAGCATGAGAGGCATCACCACAGTAGAAACATAACCCATTGCGCTTTCGAAACTCATGACGCTGTGCCCCAGACACCACTCTATCACACTGCATGGGTTCAGAAGCTGGTTCACAAGGCAACACCATTCCACGCATACTTCTCCACTCACGCAAACGTCTGTCAATTTGAATCGCTAATGACATAGAATCATTGAGACCAGAGGGACAGGGAATCCCACCATAACATCCTTTACATTATCAGATAGACCCTTCCGGAAAAGGGCTGACAAAGCGTCGTCATTCCATTTGGTCAGGACTGCCCACCTACGGAATCTCTGACAGTATAACTCAGCGTCATCAAGCCCCTGATTTAATGCCAACAAGGCTTTTTCAGCTTGATCAGTGACATTAGGCTCATCGTACAATAACCCCAAGGCCTGAAAAAACGCATCAACATCACTCAAAACAGGATCCCCAGGTATCAGGGAAAAAGCCCAATCCTGAGGATCGCCGCGCAGGAGAGAGATGATAATTTGAACCTGCTGCGCTGCGTTCCCTGAGGACTTAGGTTTTAAGGCAAAAAACAATTTACAATTATTTTTGAAATTCTGAAACTTAGCTCGATCCCCTAAAAACAAATCTGGCATGGGAATCCTAGGTTCCACAACAGGCAACCCAGCAAGATAGATAGCAATACTCCGAACCTCAGTGGCAAGCTGATCCACACGGCCAGACAACTGTGCAAACTCCATTGAGAGAAAAGATCCTCCCCAGCACCCAGAGATACAGAGGAAAAAAAAATAAATGCAACAAACAGAAAATTATCTCTGACAACTCTGACAACCTTTTTCTTTCACAATATTTTTTCCCTTCTGTGAGTACAATACAATTTTCAATTTTTAGGCCGGTGACACTGTTATGTTTCGGTAGCTGAGGACTGCAGGTAAAAAAGGCAATACACCAGAGCAGTTGGAATCTATGAGATTGCAGTACCCTGACTAACCACCACAACTAGAGGCAGCCGTGGAGCGTTCCTACGTTGGTCCTAGACGCCTCGTCACAGCCTGAGAAACTAACTACACCTAAAGATAGAAATAGGAAAGCTATCTGCCCCGGAGCAGAACCCCAAAGATAATAAAAAAGCCCCCAAACATGTAATGGCGGTTAGACAAGATGAAATACTGACACAGAAAGAAAATAGTATGAGCAAACGCTGGGGCCCAAACTAACTAAATAGAAAAGGATAGGAAGGGTACTTACTGCAATCCCAGAAAACCCTGAAAGGCACCAACTCTACTAATTTCAAAAACACCTGAGATCACACGACCTCTTCCACCTAAATTAGTTCTCTGGTGTAACAAAATCAAAACAGCAGCCACTGAAAAAACTGGAAAAAGCAAAAGTACAAACATCAGTGGCTGAACAAAACTGAGAGGGCAGAAGCCCCCGGAGGGGACCCTGAAGGCCCCCACAGAAGTGCAGGACAAAATGCAAAAATATAGCACAAACACAAAAGAAGAAAATGTCTTATCTGTTAGCAGGAGATGCAGACACGACACAGCAGGCTACAAGGGAAACAGGAATAAAGGATCCAGACCAGAACAATTGATCACCGGCAACCCTGATGGGAAGGTGACTCCCTTATATAAGACCAATCAGTAACACCTGATTCCCAGTCCTCACAATCTTCACTGGACAGACTAGCACCGCTTGTAACCACCAGAGGGAGCCTCTGCTCAGAACTCATCTCAAACCCATTCACAACACTAGAGTCAGGAAGAATAGTTTTAGGAGGAGTAAGTGGACGTGTCTCTGCTGAATGAATCCTAGAGAGTGCATCAGCCTTTCCATTGCGCGATCCTGGTCTATAAGAAATTACAAAATTAAATTGGTTTAGGAAAAGATTCCAGCGAGCCTGGCGAGGAGTCAGGCACTTAGCCGACCTGATAAATTCAAGGTTACGATGGTCTGTCAGGACGACTATTTGCTGTGCAGCTCCCTGAAGAAGGTGTCTCCATTCCTTGAAGGCGGCAATAATGGCCAACAATTCTCTATTGCCCACATCGTAGTTCCTCTCAGCCGAAGACAACTGCTGGGAAAAGAAGGCAAAGGGATGCAAGACATTCTTCTCACCTGTTCTCTGAGAGAATATAGCTCCAACGGCACAGTCTGAAGCATCCACCTCTATTATGAAGGCAAGCTCGGGTTGGGATGTACTAAGATAGGTGCGGTGGTAAATTTATCCTTTAAACAGGAAAATGCTTCCTGAGCTTGCGGTGTCCAGGAGAACCTAGACTGTTTCCGGGTAAGTTGGGTGATAGGTGACACTACCTCAGAAAAATTCCTAATGAAATGTCTATAGAAGTTGGCAAACCCGATGAAGCGCTGCACCTCCTTCACATTTCTAGGAATTGGCCAATCCTTGATGGCTTGGGTCTTGCTTCCATCCATACTAATCCCTTGCGTAGATAGTACATACCCCAGAAATTGAATTTCGGTCCTATGGAATTCACACTTTTCAAGTTTGATGTAGAGATAGTTTTGTCTTAGGCATTCTAAGACCATTCTCACATGTCCATGATGTTCCTCTGTGGAGTTAGAAAAAATTAGAATATCATCCAGATAAATCACCACAAATGTATCTAGAAGATCCCTGAAGATGTCATTCACCAAGTGTTGGAAAGTGGCTGGGGCGGTACTCAGACCAAAAGGCATAACTAGATATTCAAAGTGTCCATAGCGTGACCTGAATGCAGTCTTCCATTCATCCCCAGGTCTAATACGGACCAAGTTATAGGCCCCACGGAGATCCAGTTTAGAGAAAATTTTGGCGTGCCGCACTCTCTCCAACAACTCAGGGATTAAAGGCAATGGATAACGGTTTCTAATAGTAACCTTATTGAGTTCCCTATAGTCTATGCAGGGTCTCAGAGATCCATCTTTCTTCTTCACAAAGAAGATGGGTGCACCTGCGGGAGATGAAGAGGGGCGTATGAAACCTTTGGCTAGATTTTCATCTATGTAGTCCTTCAAAGCTTTTAGCTCGGGCCCCGCTAGGGGTAGATCTTACCAAAAGGTATCTCGGCTCCAGGCAATAATTCGATTGGACAATCATATGGTCGGTGAGGAGGAAGCTGATCAGCATTCTTCTTGTCACATAAATCCACATAGTCCTGGTATACAGCTGGTAGTTCAGGGACTGACATGGTTCCTTTAGGAACAGAGCAAGCTGAAACTCCTTGACTCATCTGTTTCTCCGGAAAGTGTAATTCCTTGGTCTCCCAGTTAATCGTAGGATTCTGCGCCTGCAGCCATGGTAGCCCTAGAATAATGGGAAAGTGGGGAGAAGAGATAAGCATAAAAGACATTTTCCTCCTGATGATCTTTACCCATAAGGACCCTCAAAGGCTCTGTTTCCTGATCCACTGGTCCAGAGGTCAGCAGGGAGCCATCCACAGTCTCCATCTGTACTGGAGTAGCCTTCTTCACTGAACGTATCCCCTGTTTCAGAGCAAAGGAGATATCCATAAAATTTCCACTTGCTCCTGAGTCGATCATAGCAGAGCTAGACACCCAGACTGAGTCAACCCAGAGTTTGATGGAAAGGAAGCAATGAGAATTGTTTCTTTTACAACTCAGCTGGGACACCGCTGAGGAAACTTGAAAAATTGCAGCGTTTATACCATCATTGTCCCCAGAACTAACAGAGTTTAAGTCCGAAAAATCAAGATCTCTTGCAGCAGATCTCTCTGGAGTCTGAGGCTCGGACATGACAGAGCTCCTCTCGCAACACTCACAGTGAATAACTGCTGCAGTAGTCTTACAAGAACGGCTGGGGCAGTTTATAATGAAGTGCCCTGACTTACCACAGTAAAAACATAGATTTTCCTTTATACGATGTTCTTTGCGTGCATCACTAACCCGTCTTTGTAAAGAGTCCACCTGCATGGGTTCAGGTTCTGGTTCCCTTGTGATCCTACTCAAAGGTTCCTTAGCTGAGGAGGGAGGTAGGAAAAGGTTAGTGCGATTATTTTCGAACCACCTCTCTTGTCTGCGTTCAGTCAGACGAGCATCAATACGCATACAATAGTTAATAAAGTCACCTAACGCAGTGGGAGGGTCGGCACGAGCAAGTTCATCCTTAATCAGTGGAGACAACCCTTTCCGAAAAATAGATTTTTTGGCGGAAGTGTCCAAGTGGTATCAAGAGCCCATCTCCTGAAATCCAAGGCATATTCGGCTACTGAACGCTTACCTTGGCGCAAAGTTAACATGGCTGCTTCAGCTGTTGCACCTCGATTGGGGTCATCAAACACCTGCCCCATGGCTGAAATAAAAGCATCAAGGTGATTCAAACAATCATCCTCAGTCTCAATCAGAGGGTTTGCCCACATCAAAGTCTTATTGGTAAGCAACATGATTATAGTAAGCACTTTGGATCGTTCAGTGGGAAATTGTGAAGCATGTGCAGAGAAAAATAGATTGCATTGGTTAATAAATCCCCTGAATTTCTCACGTTCACCGCCAAAACGAAAAGGAGGTAACTTGGGGATCCCAGAACTCGGGGTTATGGCAGGAGCCTGGGCTCGTTCCTCTAGAGCCTCAAACCTGGCTCGTAATTCCTGGGTAGTTTGTCCAAACACTTGCAAATTATGATTAGTGAGGTCCTGTAGGCTTGCAAAACGGGTCTTTATAGTCTGTATATCTGCAAGGATTGTATCAGTCACTCCGCAAAGCTCCTTTATGCGGGCCTCCATCTTCCAGATCTTTTAAGGCAGAAGTGCTGGAAGGAGAAGAGGAAGGGAAAAAAAAAAAAAAAAACAATAGTGTTTACCTGTGGTAACACTCCAGAGTAACATTTAAGGAATGTGCTCACCTGGAATGGTTGTGAGAAGTCACAACCACTGTCATCACAGAAGGTATTAAACGGACATCTAATATCCACAGTCACAGCAGACACGGCTTTCCCAGACCCAGCAGACACTAAACATTTGCTCCTGAATCTTGTCATGTATAGTGTACAGTTCCTATAGCGTCTTGTGCTTGGGTGCGAGGAAAACACATGAGACATAGGTTGATATGAAATGACTTTTATTACTTCATACAAGCATGCAGAAAAGGTCACACAGTTTGCAGGAACAGAGGCAGGAGACACAGCAGGCCAGAGTAACTTCAAGCTCTACAATAACTCTCCAAAGCAGGTTCAGGATCTCTTCTCTGTACCGTAATTCCTCTGCAAACATGGATTCACCAGACAGCAGGTTTCCAGAGTCCAAAAGTGTTCCAAAGTTCCTCAGTAGGAAATAGCTGGAGTCCAAAATCCTAGGTTTCCAGGAGTCAGGTCACAGGCTGACTGAGGCTTGATTCAGGAGCACTGATTGTTCAGCTGAGGCTGCTTAAGAAGCAAGAGGGAGAGAATCAGGGCGGGAACATGAAAACTGGAAACTCCATATTAACTGAGGGCAAGAGCTGCAGAAAGACAGAAAGCAAAATGGCCGACAGAAAACTGAGTTTCAAGGAACATGTCAAAAGAGACAAAGAACCTTACACTGACATTACTGAACCCCAGTAACACAGGAGCAAGTGTTGACTGTGCTAACAGCACTTCCGAGCAACAACTGGCGGTGTTGGAGCCCAGGGTAGAGAAGAGAACAGGGTGGAGGCAGCAGAACTGTTGCCATACACACAGCAGGGGAACAGCTGACATTACTGAACCCCAGTAACACAGGAGCAAGTGTTGACTGTGCTAACAGCACTTCCGAGCAACAACTGGCGGTATTGGAGCCCAGGGTCAAGGAGGATGTTTAAATACTAGATCAAGTATTTTCCTTGTTACGTGTTAATTAAAAATGTCTATACTCCAAACAAGAGAAAGATAACCTTTACTACCATAAGATGATGATTTCAGTTTAAAAAAATCTAGATAAATAAAGAATTGACAAACATAAACACATACATTAACATGTTGAACAGCAATGCAAACCACAAAATAAATTGGTTAAGGAATCTGCTATACGGTTGTAAATAAAAGCATACAAGTACATATCAGAATACATTAATGATGGATAAGTAAGAGTATGTACACCATTTTTATTGTATAGGCAATGAATGTCTGACTTCAAAACATCATCAGCATTACAAGTTATCTGTGAGATTCATAAAATGTTACATTTGCTGAATAATGTCACTAAACAGTTTATAAAAATTTTACAATTTCCATCATGTAATACTCATAATATGTGCCAATAATCATTTTTATTAACAAACATAACCTTTAAAAAGTGCATAGTGCATAGTGAAAATTGCTATTTATGCCTGACTGTCGACTTGCAAGCATGACAACGGATAGATAAGGTATATATAGATGAGACTGCATAGCCACAGATGGTGAATGGCGATGTAATACTGTACCTCAATAAAGTGTGCATCACTACTACATAATATTTTTTATATAGCTTTATAAACAGGGTACGTGCATGTATGCTTGCGCCTTTGTTTGGACGCACAGACTGCCTTCCTGCTGTGACGCGTTGGGTAGTGAACAGTTGTGTGCAGTGTTCACTGTAGTCTGAGGTTTTTATTTTTGGAGTGCAGATCACACTCCAGTTAGTTCTTCAACCACTGTTGGTTGTAGTCTGCTGAGCGTGTGTCACTGCCTCATCCTTGAAATTTTTCTCTAATTGTTGCTGCTCCATTCCATTTCAAATAACTCAAATCTATTAGTGTGACGCGCTTCCATCCGTATCCAATACATTGGTTGAAAACACTATAGAAGTACACAAAGGGCCTTACACACCTAGTGAACAGTTGTGTGCAGTGTTCACTGCAGTCTCTGCGGAATAACCACACTTAGGCCTTATAACTTTTCTGATTTTCTTTATCAATCTACCAAGATGAAGAAGGCAGGGAGTAAGGCATGTGGTCGTGGCCGTGGAGTTTCAGCAGGGAGAGGACGTGGGGATTCTGTGGCTGCTGCCGCCCCCAGTGACACAGCATCCACCAGTTTTCCCTGTGAGCGTTCCTTTATGCGCACTTTTGTAGGAGGTCGGCGTACCCCCCTGCTGCGGGAAGAACAAATTGAAGCCGTTGTTGGTTGGATGGCAGCCAATGCATCGACTTCAATTGCTTCCACCTCCTCTCAGGACCACAGCACTGTTGAGCAACCATCTGTCTCTTCACCGCCTGCCAAATTGCCCAGGCAGTCAGAGAGTTCTGTACAGGAGCCAGCTGAGTCTCTGCTTCTGTTCTCAGAATCTGTTGGCTTGCAAACAGGGGCCCAGCCAAGCAGCATTCTGGAATGTGAAGAAGAGGGAGTATGCAGTGATGCGCAACAGCTGTGTCTCTCTGAATCTGAAGAGGCGGGTGAGCCAGTGCTGATGGTCAGCACACCGCAGAACGCATCTGATGATGATGAGACTCAGGTGCCAGTTTCTGTTGAGCATGGTGCTGGCCAGACCACCCAACAGCAGGTGTTGGAAGAGGGTAGTGGAGATGATGAGGTCCAAGACCCAACATGGCGTGAGGAACTGAAAGGTGGTGGGAGCAGCTCTGAGGAAGAGATTGCCCCAACGGTACAAACAGGAGGGAGAGGTAGGCTGCAGACTCGGTTGCCTGTAGCCTCAAGTTTGGCACCTGTTCGGAGCAGTTCTCTTCCAAAAGTCAAAACGGGCACTCCCAGGACTTGCACTGCGTGGTCCTTTTTTGACACACTTGCAGATGATATTTGCTATGTCAAATGCAAGCTGTGTAATCAAAAAGTAAAAAGAGGTAAAAGTGTCAGTAACCTCAATACCACTAATATGTGGAAACATGTGCGGACAAAGCACGTAGTTGAGTTACAAAGACACACTGGAGATGTAGGCCAACCTACAGCAGCACCTACATCTTCAGGTCGTGTTGGAGCCTCTTTATTATTATTATTATACATTTATATAGCGCCATTTATTCCATGGCGCTTTACATATGAAAAGGGGAAAAATATAGACAGGTACAATAAACATGTGCTGGACAAGGGACACACAAGTACAGAAGGAGAGAGGACCCTGCCCGCGAGGGCTCACAGTCTGCAGGGATGGGTGAGAATACACTAGGAAAGGGTAGAGCTGGTCGTATGATGGTTCAGTACACTGAGGATCATTGCAGGTTATAGGCTTGTCGGAACAGGTGGGTCTTCAGGTTTTTCTTGAAGGTCTCCGTTGTTGGTGAAAGTCTGATGTTTTGAGACAGGGAGTTCCAGAGTATGGGTGAAGCCCGGGAGAAGTCTTGTATGCGGTTGTGGGAAAAAGAGATGAGGGGGGAGTCGAGAAGGAGATCTTGAGAGGATCAAAGGTTGCGTGTAGGTAGGTAGCGGGAGACCATGTCACAGATGTATGGAGGAGAAAGGTTGTGGATGGCTTTGTATGTCATGGTTAAGGTTTTGAACTGGAGCCTCTGGGCAATAGGGAGCCAGTGAAGGGCCTGGCATAGGGGGGAGGCTGGGGAATAGCGGGGAGACAGGTGGATTAGTCATGCAGCAGAGTGTAGGATGGACTGGAGTGGTGCCAGAGTGCTCTTCCTCCAGCTCACACACAGCTGGTTCGGCTTCCTCACAGGATCGCCATGGAAGAACCTCGGTCACTGTTGTCCAGAGACAAAGTGTTATTCCACCCACAGCAGCAAGTTCCCTGTCATCCTCACACTCCCAGGCCACAAAAACAGCCATCGGTAGCACAGGCATGGGATAAAAGACGGCCATACTCGGCAAACCATCCACGAGCACAGGCTCTGAATGCTGGTATTGCAAAACTCCTGTCTCTTGAAATGCTGTCATTCAGGCTGGTGGAGACTGACAGTTTCCGTGACTTAATGTCATTGGCAGTCCCACAATACAATGTGCCAAGCCAATTTCATTTCAGCAGGCAAGCCGTCCCTGGTCTGCAAAAGCATGTTGAGGGAAAAATTAAACATGCGCTACTAAACGCCGTCAGTAGCAAGGTCCACCTGACCACCGATGCGTGGACCAGTACCCATGGCCATGGACGATACCTTTCCCTCACTGCCCATGGGGTCAATGTTGTGGAGCCGGGTACTGATCTTGCGAGTGGCACTGTACGTGTTCTGCCAACTACAAGGATTGCAGGAATCAAGTCTGTACACATTGACTCCTACTCCTACTCCAGTTCCTCAGAATCATCGCTGCAGGAGCCGTCACGGTCTACCTCCACATGGACCCGCTTACCTGTTGCTACCGATATGAGCACAGCCGTGGCCAAACGTCAACAGGCCGTCCTGAAATTAATTTCCATGGGGAATCAAAGCCACACAGCGCAGGAGCTCTGGAATGCCATCAAGCAGGAGAGCGACGTGTGGTTTTTGCCAGCGAATCTCCAGCCAGGCTTGGTAGTGTGTGACAATGGCCAAAATCTGGTGGCAGCTCTGGGCCTTGGCAACCTCACTCACATACCATGTGTGGCACATGTGCTCAACTTGGTCGTGCGGAGTTTTTGGAGGGACTATCCGGATCTTGATGCACTGCTGCACAAGGTCCGCCTAGAGTGCGCTCACTTGCGACGTTCCAGCATGGCCAGATCGCGCATTGCAGCTCTGCAACGCAGATTTCGCCTTCCTGAACATCGCATCATATGTGACGTACCCACCAGGTGGAATTCCACGTTACATATGTTGGAGCGGTTGTGTGAGCAGCAGGCAGCAGTAATGGAGTATCAGCTGCATCAGGCGCAATCAACTCGCAATTTGCGCCTTTCACACTTCACCACTACTGAGTGGGCCTCTATAATAATAATAATAATAATCTTTATTTATATAGCGCCAACATATTCCGCAGCACTTTACAGTTTAACAGTTTCAGAACACAAGTCATAAGTAACAACGTTAACAATACAATAATTAAAGCAATATAAGCCGCCCCTGCTCGTGAGAGCTTACAATCTACAATGAGGTGGGGGAGATACAAAGTACAGGTGTTTATATACAATGGTGTATTTACAATGATGGTCCAGCCATTTTGAGGGAGTGAGGGATGGATGGAGACAGTGAATGGGCTACACACAAACACTTACACATAGAATGACTTTGATTAGTGAATGTGATAGGCCGCTCTGAACAAATGTGTTTTGAGGGAGCGCCTGAAACCATGAAAATTGCGGATAGTCCTAATTTCTTGGGGTACAGCATTACAGAGGATTGGCGCAGCGCGGGAGAAGTCTTGGAGTCGGGAGTGGGAGGTACGGATTAGTGCAGAGGTTAGTCGAAGGTAGTTTGCAGAGCGCAGCAGTCGGTTAGGCCGATAGATAGAAATGAGGGAGGAGATGTAGGGGGGTGCTGCACTGTGGAGAGCTTTGTGGGTGAGAACCAGTACTTTGAATTGGATCCTATAATGAATGGGCAGCCAGTGTAAGGACTGGCGAAGGACTCTATGAAGGACATCTGCCACGTTTTGCATGCGTTTGATGAGTCAACGCGGATGGCGAGTGCAGATGATGCACTAGTCAGCCTGACTGTCCCCCTTATCTGCCTGCTTCAAAAAAAACTGCAAGCACTAAGGGATGAGGTTTTGGAAGAGGTGGAGGATGAGGAGTCACAAATTCCATCACCTTCTGGACAGTCAGCGCAACGTGGTTCCTCACAAAGGGCTGGAGGACTTTCAAAGTACCATGCTGTATCAACAATTGAACCTCCAGAGTCGCTGTCTATATTTTCATAACCATTGCAAACTTTTAATGTATTTACAAAGCACATAATGTACAGTTTTTGTCTATCCTTTTGTAATGCTATTGTGTTTCCATAAACTGATGTTACAGAATTATGATAAAGTGTTTTAAAATTTTATGAGTTTTAAATTTTGTAAATTTTTATGTATTTGAAGGACTTTGTGAGGAGGATGAGGAGGAGTCAATGGAGGAGGAAGACATCGCTCCAGAGGGAGGTACACAACGCTCTAGTCAGTATATAGAGCGAGGGTGGGGTGATGCAGAGCAGGCAGAGATGACGCCTCTTGCAGGGGACAACGTTTCTTGGCCAGTTGGGAGTCTGCAGCACATGGTTGATTTCATGCTGCAGTGCCTGAGAAACGACTGCCGCATCGCCCACATTCTCACCACTTCTGATTATTGGGTGTACACCCTCCTAGACCCTCGCTACCGGGACAACTTACAAAGCCTCATCACACCGTTGAACCGGGAGCGTAAAATGCGGGAGTACCAAGACACACTGGTGCAATCCATAATGTTCTCCATTCCAGCCGAGAGCACTGCTGCTGCTGCTACTGCTTTACTAAGCAGCTCTGTGCGTCGAGGCAGTGGAGACAGCTCTGCAACAAGAGGGAGCACAAGCAGCGCCTCTGCACAGGGCAAGACCAGTATGTTCCAAATGTGGCGAAGTTTTGTGGCAGTGCCACCAATGTCTACACCATCCGAGACGGCTCCAGTCAGTAGGAGGCAACGTTTCCATAAGATGGTGACAGACTACATGTCTTGCCCTCTCAGTGTACTCCCAGATCATAGAATCATAGAATCATAGAATGGTAGAGTTGGAAGGGACCTCCTGGGCCTTCTGGTCCAACCCCCTGCTCAAAGCAGGATTCTCTAAATCATCCCAGACAGATGTCTATCCAACCTCTGTTTGAAGACTTCCATTGAAGGAGAACTCACCACCTCTTGTGGCAGCCTGTTCCACTCATTGATCACCCTAACTGTCAAAAAGTTTTTTCTAATATCTAATCTGTGTCTCCTCCCATTCAGTTTCATCCCATTGCTTCTAGTCTTTCCTTGTGCAAATGAGAATAAAGATGATCCTTCTACAATGTGACAGCCCTTGAGATATTTGTAGACAGCTATTAAGTCTCCTCTCAGTCTTCTTTTTTGCAAGCTAAACATTCCCAAATCCTGCAACCGTTCCTCATAGGACATGGTTTGCAGACCGGTCACCATTCTGGTGGCTCTTCTCTGAACTTGCTCCAGTTTGTTGATGTCTTTTTTAAAATGTGGTGCCCAAAACTGGACACAGTATTCCAGATGAGGTCTGACCAAAGAGGAGTAGAGGGCAATAATGACCTCACGTGATCTAGACTGTATGCTTCTGTTGATACATCCTAGAATTGCATTTGCCTTTTTTGCTGCTGCATCACACTGTTGACTCATGTTAAGTCTGTGATCAATTAGTATACCCAAGTCTTTTTCACATGTGCTGTTACTTAGCCCTATTCCTCCCATTTTGTATATGCTTTTTTCATTTTTATTGCCAAGATGTAGTACTTTGCATTTTTCCCTGTTAAAATCCATTCTGTTAGTTGCTGCCCACTGCTCCAGTTTATGTATATCTTTTTGAATCCTCTCTCTCTCTTCTCTAGTATTAGCTACCCCTCCTAGCTTTGTGTCATCAGCAAATTTGATCAGTTTACCCTCAATTCCTTCATCTAAATCATTGATAAAGATGTTGAACAATACAGGGCCCAAAACAGAGCCTTGTGGTACCCCACTTGAGACATTCTTCCAACTGGATGTGCAGCCATTTACAACCACTCTTTGGGTCCGATCACTAAGCCAGTTATGAATCCACCTAACAGTTGCCTTGTCCATTCCATACTTAGTCATTTTTTCAATAAGGATTGTGTGAGATACTTTGTCAAATGCTTTGCTGAAGTCAAGATATACTATATCTACAGCATTTCCCTGATCCACCCAGTCAGTGATTTTGTCATAGAAGGAAATTAAGTTAGTCTGACAAGACTTATTAGTTACAAACCCATGCTGACTCTGTTTAATCACTTCATTCTTATCCAGGTACTTGCATACATGTTCTTTAATAATTTGTTCAAAGATCTTTCCTGGTATAGAAGTCAGACTCACCGGCCTGTAGTTCCCTGGGTCCACCTTCTTCCCCTTTTTGAAGATAGGAACAACATTTGCTCTTCTCC
>JARQOD010000004.1:440085923-440249713 GCA_033576555.1 Oophaga sylvatica
CCTGTTTTGGGATTAGACCCAAAGGGTAGCAATCCCCTTTTTTTTCCCCCCATTCCCCTTTTTGGAAGAAAAAGTTTCAGCAAGAGAGGATAAAAATTTCCCGGGACCTGTTATTTTTGCCTGAGAAGATTCCCAACAAACCCCTGGATAGTTGAAATCTCCCATGCCCCTATTATTTTTTTTTGGAAAATTTGGCCATTTGATGCAAAAAAGATTCATCCAACTTCATTTTGCACAGGGGCCTGTAGAAAATCCTACATGGTGTCCTTTCCAGTTCGCCCTTTGTTTTTTACCCAAACAGTTTCCACAGAACCCCCAGTCCTGAAGCGTCAAATCTGTGCAGATTACACTTTTCTAACTAAATGCAACACCCCCCCTCGTTTATCAAGTCTGTTTCTGCAAAAAATTTGTATCCTTTACCTTGTTTTCCCAAATCATGTGTAAGCCCCCCAAAGTCTCGTATTCCAATGAATCATATTTCTTTCCTGCGTTAGTGCCCCAGTTCTCCTTTTTTGTTGCCATGCTTTGTGCATTTTATAGAAACACTTTTTTTGGATTGGTTTCTTTCCTTCAATATTTTTATTATGTAAATTTTTTGTTTTGTTTTTCCCCCTTCATTCTTAGCAGAAATCCAATAGTTTTTTGTAAGTGTAGGTTTTGCGGCGTTTGTTTCCTTTTCCCACATTGTTCTATTTTTAAAAACTCCCTGAGATGTGCAAGGCGACTTCCAATCGTTTTCCATCTTGAAGTACCCCATCTCAGAAAGTAGTCCATCGTATAGGAAATTTTTCACTCGTGATCAGAAATCCAAATCCTTGTGACGCCCCTCGACGTCCCATTGTTCCCCGCAGAATCTTATTCCACCCCCTTGTCCATGGCCCCTCCCCTGGGAGGGTGGAGAGACCACCCGCGCTCCAGTCTTTCATTTTTACCCAAATTTTCAAAATCACTGCGTGGTTTCCAGGCGTTTCTAGCGGTGTCATTTCCCCCATTATTTGAGGAAAAGGTTAGTCATTTTTTAGGTCGAAGAGTCCCTGATACCTGTCAGCAAATCTTTAATTTTTGGGACCTGGAAAAACACACTTTCTCTTGAGGTTATATCCCCTCTCGATAGCGGCCTCGTTCCTCTAACAGGGAATCGCCCCTGACAAAATCCCGTTTTTTTTCTTCACAACGTTTTCTTTTTCCATTCAGGAGGACTTGGGGGCGTACAAGGTTGTTTTGGGGAAAAACTTATCCCGATGATTCTTCTCGTTCTCCTGTGTAAAGCCGGGATTGGTTTTCCCGACAAATTGGTGTGGGCTGCCTCCTGTCCCCCGCTTTCGGGTCACATGCTTCCATTCCTCTGTTTCTTCAGTTGCATTCGAATTTCTTCTCTTTTTTTCCCATGAAGAAAAATTCTGCTCTGTCTAAGAACCTTCCCCTTTCCTTAGGTCTTAAATGTAGTAACCCTCTTTTCCAGTTTTTGAATTTTCCTCCACAGGGCACAAGCTTCCCTTCCGGCATGTAAAGTTGGTTTTTCCACTGAAATCTTTAAAACATTAGAAAGAATGCGCTCACCAATGGCCCCCAGCCTCTTCCTTTAGCGGCGCGTGGTTTAGATGCCCTCCTTTCAGCTGCAACAGCAAAACCCAGTTTTCCCTTGAGCTGCGGAGACTCTTCCTTATCCCAAGCACTGGGAATATGCAAATTATCTCCTGGGGACTCCTCCCTGGTTTTATGATGTCCTCCTTTCAGCTGCCAGCCAAAAAATCCATTTTCCCTTTGAGCTCGCGAGACTCTTACTTACCCCAAAGGCACGGGGAATATGAAAATTATCTCCTGGGGGACTCCCCCCGGTTTACTGATGCCCCTCCTTTCCAGCTGCAACAGCCAAAACCAGTGTTTTGAGCTGCGGAATTTTCACTTACCCCAAAAGGCACTGGGAATTGCAAATTATCTCCTCGGGATTCCCCCCCGGTTTTATGATGTCCCCCTTTTCAGCTGCAACACCCAAAAACCCAGTTTTCCTTGAGCTCGGGGGGATCTTATTACCCCAGAGGCACGGGGAAAATGCAAATTATCCCCTCGGGACCCCCCGGTTTACTGATGTCCCCCTTTCGCTGAAACAGCCAAAACCCGTGTTCCTTGAGCTGCGGAGACTTCAAAAAACCCAAAAGGCACGGGGGAAAATGCAAATTATTCCTGGGGACTCCTCCCCTGGTTTACGATGTCCTCCTTTAGCTGCAACAGCCAAAATCCATGTTCCTTGGCTCGCGGAGCTCTTCACTTATCCCAAAAGGGCACTGGGAAATGAAATTATTCCTGGGACTCCCCCCTGGTTTACGATGTCCTCATTTCAGCTGCAACAGCAAAATCCAGTGTTCCTGACCCGCGGAATTTCCTTATCCCAAAAAGGCACGGGAAATAAAAATTATCCCCTCGGGACTCCCCCCCCGGGTTTTTGATGTCCTCCTTTCAGCTGCAACAGCCAAAAAACCCAGGTTCCTGAGCTGGGGGGAGACTCTTCATTATCCCGAAGGCACGGGGAAAAATGCAAAATTTCTCCTCGGGACTCCTCCCCGGGTTTACTGATTTTCCTCCTTTACTGCAACAGTAAAAATCAGTTTTTCCTTTTGGTCGCGGAGACTTTTTACTTACCCCAAAGGCACTAAAATAAAAATTATCTCCCGGGGCTCCCCTGGTTTACTGATGACCCCTTTCAGCTGAAAACAGCGAAAATCCGTGTTCCTGAGCTCGGGAGACCTTTCACTTACCCCAAAAGGAAAAGGAAATATGCAAATTTCTCCTGGGATCCTCCCCTGGTTTACTGATGCCCTTTCTTTCGCTGAAACAGCCAAAAACCAGTGTTCCTTAGCCGCGGGACTTTTATTTAAACCCAAAGGGCAGGGGAAATATGAAAAATCTCTGGGACCCCCGGGTTTAGTTTCCCCTTTCAGTTTGCAACACCCAAATGGTCTTCCCCCTTTCAATTTTTTTGGGTCTCAAAGCTGGATACAATGGCCAGTTAGCGTATGCAGGAGGTGCTGGCTTCCCCGTCCTTAAAATCGGGCGCTTTTTTTATGTCTTTTGAAAACAACCTTTTAAGCATACCCAAAGAATTTACTTTTCAAAAATAACAAAGGCATTTCTCCCTAATTTCCGCTTTTTCCGTTAAAAATAAAATTTGGCACCTTTCCCCACCCCAAACCCATTTTGTCAGAATGTGTGTCCACAGACCAATCAAAAGCTTAGTGTTTTTGGTGGGGTTTGTAATGCCCTGTGTTTCCCCGCTGTGTGCCCCCAAAAATGTGCAACCTACTAACTGTTTAAAAAAATGACAGTTAAAAGGGGTAGTTAAAATTAATAAAGGCTAAACCCCCTTTTTCAAGCTGTAAACAAGTGGGAAAAGCCCCCTTTTTTAAAACCCTTAAATGTTATTTGGTAACAATAGTAAGAAAATAATTGTGACATATTATTGCAATATCCACCCGTCTAACACAAAGCAACCAAAAACAACTTTTCTATAGGGTACTGATGGTGAACCTTTTTAACCCATAACTTTGACAATCCAACTCAATCATGCCTCAAATGCTGAATGGTGGAATTGCATAATTTGAGTTTTTTTAAATAGAATGGAGCAGCACCAATTAGAGAAAAATGTCAAGGATGAGGCAGGACACACGCTCAGCAGACTACAACCAGCAGTGGTTGAAGAACTAACTGGTAGCGTGATCTGCACTCAAAAAATATAAACCTCAGACTACTGTGAACACTGCACAGAACTGTTCACTATCTTTGAAAGGCCCCTTTGTGTACTTCTATAGTGTTTGCAAGCAATTGTATTGTATACGGATGGAAGCGCGTCACACTAATAGATTTGAGTTTTTTTAATAGAATGGAGCAGCACCAATTAGAGAAAAATGTCAAGGATGAGGCAGTGACACACGCTCAGCAGACTACAACCAGCAGTGGTTGAAGAAGTAACTGTAGCGTGATCTGCACTCAAAAAATATAAACCTCAGACTACTGTGAACACTGCACAGAACTGTTCACTATCTTTGAAAGGCCCCTTTGTGTACTTCTATAGTGTTTGCAAGCAATGTATTGTTACGGAAGGAAGCGCGTCACACTAATAGATTTGAGTTTTTTAAATAGAATGGAGCAGCACCAATTAGAGAAAAATGTCAAGGATGAGGCACGGACACACGCTCAGCAGACTACAACCAGCAGTGGTTGAAGAAGTAACTGTAGCGTGATCTGCACTCAAAAAAAAAAAACCTCAGACTACTGTGAACACTGCACAGAACTGTTCACTATCTTTGAAAGGCCCCTTTGTGTACTTCTATAGTGTTTGAAAGCAATGTATTGTATACGGATGGAAGCGCGTCACACTAATAGATTTGAGTTTTTTTAAATAGAATGGAGCAGCACCAATTAGAGAAAAATGTCAAGGATGAGGCAGTGACACACGCTCAGCAGACTACAACCAGCAGTGGTTGAAGAAGTAACTGTAGCGTGATCTGCACTCAAAAAATATAAACCTCAGACTACTGTGAACACGCACAGAACTGTTCACTATCTTTGAAAGGCCCCTTTGTGTACTTCTATAGTGTTTGCAAGCAATGTATAGTATCGGATGGAAGCGCGTCACACTAATAGATTTGAGTTTTTTTAAATAGAATGGAGCAGCACCAATTAGAGAAAAATGTCAAGGATGAGGCAGGGACACACGCTCAGCAGACTACAACCAGCAGTGGTTGAAGAAGTAACTGTAGCGTGATCTGCACTCAAAAAATATAAACCTCAGACTACTGTGAACACTGCACAGAACTGTTCACTACCTTTGAAAGGCCCCTTTGTGTACTTCTATAGTGTTTGCAAGCAATGTATTGTTTACGGATGGAAGCGCGTCACACTAATAGATTTGAGTTTTTTGAAATAGAATGGAGCAGCACCAATTAGAGAAAAATGTAAAGGATGAGGCAGTGACACACGCTCAGCAGACTACAACCAGCAGTGGTTGAAGAAGTAACTGTAGCGTGATCTGCACTCAAAAAATATAAACCTCAGACTACTGTGAACACTGCACAGAACTGTTCACTATCTTTGAAAGCCCCTTTGTGTACTTCTATAGTGTTTGCAAGCAATGTATTGTATATGAAGGAAGCGCGTCACACTAATAGATTTGAGTTTTTTGAAATAGAATGGAGCAGCACCAATTAGAGAAAAATGTCAAGGATGAGGCAGGACACACGCTCAGCAGACTACAACCAGCAGTGGTTGAAGAAGTAACTGTAGCGTGATCTGCACTCAAAAAATATAAACCTCAGACTACTGTGAACACTGCACAGAACTGTTCACTATCTTTGAAAGGCCCCTTTGTGTACTTCTATAGTGTTTGCAAGCAATGTATTGTACACAGAGGAAGCGCGTCACACTAATAGATTTGAGTTTTTTTAATTAGAATGGAGCAGCACCAATTAGAGAAAAATGTCAAGGATGAGGCAGTGACACACGCTCAGCAGACTACAACCAGCAGTGGTTGAAGAAGTAACTGTAGCGTGATCTGCACTCAAAAAATATAAACCTCAGACTACTGTGAACACTGCACAGAACTGTTCACTATCTTTGAAAGGCCCCTTTGTGTACTTCTATAGTGTTTGCAAGCAATGTATTGTATACGGAAGGAAGCGCGTCACACTAATAGATTTGAGTTTTTTTTAAATAGAATGGAGCAGCACCAATTAGAGAAAAATGTCAAGGATGAGGCACGGACACACGCTCAGCAGACTACAACCAGCAGTGGTTGAAGAAGTAACTGTAGCGTGATCTGCACTCAAAAAAAAAAAAACCTCAGACTACTGTGAACACTGCACAGAACTGTTCACTATCTTTGAAAGGCCCCTTTGTGTACTTCTATAGTGTTTGAAAGCAATGTATTGTATACGGATGGAAGCGCGTCACACTAATAGATTTGAGTTTTTTTAAATAGAATGGAGCAGCACCAATTAGAGAAAAATGTCAAGGATGAGGCAGTGACACACGCTCAGCAGACTACAACCAGCAGTGGTTGAAGAAGTAACTGTAGCGTGATCTGCACTCAAAAAATATAAACCTCAGACTACTGTGAACACGGCACAGAACTGTTCACTATCTTTGAAAGGCCCCTTTGTGTACTTCTATAGTGTTTGCAAGCAATGTATAGTATTCGGATGGAAGCGCGTCACACTAATAGATTTGAGTTTTTTTAAATAGAATGGAGCAGCACCAATTAGAGAAAAATGTCAAGGATGAGGCAGGGACACACGCTCAGCAGACTACAACCAGCAGTGGTTGAAGAAGTAACTGTAGCGTGATCTGCACTCAAAAAATATAAACCTCAGACTACTGTGAACACTGCACAGAACTGTTCACTACCTTTGAAAGGCCCCTTTGTGTACTTCTATAGTGTTTGCAAGCAATGTATTGTTTACGGATGGAAGCGCGTCACACTAATAGATTTGAGTTTTTTGAAATAGAATGGAGCAGCACCAATTAGAGAAAAATGTCAAGGATGAGGCAGTGACACACGCTCAGCAGACTACAACCAGCAGTGGTTGAAGAAGTAACTGTAGCGTGATCTGCACTCAAAAAATATAAACCTCAGACTACTGTGAACACTGCACAGAACTGTTCACTATCTTTGAAAGTCCCCTTTGTGTACTTCTATAGTGTTTGCAAGCAATGTATTGTATATGGAAGGAAGCGCGTCACACTAATAGATTTGAGTTTTTTGAAATAGAATGGAGCAGCACCAATTAGAGAAAAATGTCAAGGATGAGGCAGTGACACACGCTCAGCAGACTACAACCAGCAGTGGTTGAAGAAGTAACTGTAGCGTGATCTGCACTCAAAAAATATAAACCTCAGACTACTGTGAACACTGCACAGAACTGTTCAGTATCTTTGAAGGCCCCTTTGTGTACTTCTATAGTGTTTGCAAGCAATGTATTGTTTACGGATGGAAGCGCGTCACACTAATAGATTTGAGTTTTTTGAAATAGAATGGAGCAGCACCAATTAGAGAAAAATGTCAAGGATGAGGCAGGGACACACGCTCAGCAGACTACAACCAGCAGTGGTTGAAGAACTAACTGGAGCGTGATCTGCACTCAAAAAATATAAACCTCAGACTACTGTGAACACTGCACAGAACTGTTCACTATCTTTGAAAGGCCCCTTTGTGTACTTCTATAGTGTTTGCAAGCAATGTATTGTATACGGAAGGAAGCGCGTCACACTAATAGATTTGAGTTTTTTTAAATAGAATGGAGCAGCACCAATTAGAGAAAAATGTCAAGGATGAGGCAGTGACACACGCTCAGCAGACTACAACCAGCAGTGGTTGAAGAAGTAACTGTAGCGTGATCTGCACTCAAAAAATATAAACCTCAGACTACTGTGAACACTGCACAGAACTGTTCACTATCTTTGAAAGGCCCCTTTGTGTATTTCTATAGTGTTTGCAAGCAATGTATTGTATACGGATGGAAGCGCGTCACACTAATAGATTTGACTTTTTTGAAATAGATTGGAGCAGCACCAATTAGAGAAAAATGTCAAGGATGAGGCAGTGACACACGCTCAGCAGAGTACAACCAGCAGTGGTTGAAGAACTAACTGGAGCGTGATCTACACTCAAAAAATGAAAACCTCACAGACTACAGTGAACACTGCAGACAACTGTTCACTATCTGTGAAAGGCCCCTTTGTGTACTTCTATAGTATTTGCAACCAATGTATTGTATACGGATGGAAGAGTGTCACACTAATAGATTTGACTTTTTTTTAAATAGAATGGAGCAGCACCAATTAAAGAAAAATGTCAAGGATGAGGCAGTGACACACGCTCAGCAGACTACAACCAGCAGTGGTTGAAGAACTAACTGGAGCGTGATCTTCACTCAAAAAATGAAAACCTCACAGACTACAGTGAACACTGCACACAACTGTTCACTAGCTGTGAAAGGCTCCTTTGTGTACTTCTATAGTGTTTGCAACCAATGTATTGTATCCGGATGGAAGCGTGTCACACTAATAGATCACTGTTAATTTCAATTGAATGGAGCAGCACCAATTCCACAAAATAAAAAAAAAAGAGTCAGTGAGTGACACGTGCAGATGGCTACAAACAGCGTTGGATGCAGAGCAAACTGCAGCGTCACCTGCACTCACACACACACCTTGCACAGAGCTGTGAAAACAACACTGCAAGGAAAAAGGATGATTTACAAAGCGGTTTCTCAAATAGCCTGCCTATAGAACAATTCACAAAAACGCTATCTGTAACTGTCCCTCAGAGTCAGCAGAGCAGCGTTCTGTCCCTAACTGAATTCACAGCACAGTGAAGCTAAAATGGCGGCGGTGCCTTTTATAGTGCATTCTGACATCATTTCAGCAGCCAATCACAGCCATGCCATTAGTTAAGATGACCGCAGCATTACAGGATGTGCCCACACTTCTTAGGAATCCTCATTGGCTGAATAAAATCACACTGCCTCTCAAAGAATTATGGGAACTTCCGATTCCGGTATACGATATAGGAAAAGTATCGGAACTAAGTATCGGAATTCCGATACGGCGAATATCGGCCGATAACCGATACTTGCGGTATCGGAATGCTCAACACTACTGGTGACATTTGCTCTGTGTCACAGTGCAGAGAGGTCGCTACTAAAGCTAGTGCTGCTGAAAGTGAACTTGTTTTGGGTGAAATCAATCTTCCAGCATCAGAGTAGATTGTACAAAAACTGTGTGGCAGTCTCTGGAAGCCCAATTAGTTACTCCAATTTGTTTGTGCTAATACTGTGTTTCAGTGGCAAATCGGAAGGCAAGATTTCCACCTAAATAGTCTTTAAGCATAGCAGTGTTGCTCAAGCACACCAAGAAAATAAATAGTGATTGCTCATTCAGTGACAGGTGACAGCTGTGGGCTTAAGTTTGTGAAACATCAGGGTACAAGAGGGGAAGGCCACTTACAGCATGAGTCGGAAAAAGCAAGGTCTTGGTGGAAGGGAGAATAGGCTTGGTGTTCGACGTGTACGTGGGTTAGGTTTTAATGTGGTTGAAAGCTCAACTGAACAAACACCGTCTCGTCCTATCCAAAGACCTCTGACAACATCTGTTACTGGCCAGCATGCTTGAATCCTTTTATTTGGCATCCGCACAGTGGTACGCCTTGTAGATGAAGCTCAGAAAGAGCATGTGCTCCAGTGGATGGCTAACCCTGCATCAAGTGGCCTCTCATTTTCCTCTACCGTAACATCACACACAGTACAATCCTCAGAGGTAGCACAGGAGTAACCCTCATTTACCCATGTCAAAAATTTCCAAATGGCCAACTGACTGTGAGGAACCTCAAATGGGCTATTCTGCAGAACTGTTCACATATTGTATTCCATGGGCATCAGGTCTGCTCTGAAGAATCACAGAATCCAGAGGAGGAAAACATCAGCAGCTGTGGCAGCAGCGACGAGTCCTGGTGCAGTATGTCCTTTTGCGCAGCCTGGGCCAACACAGTCTGGAAGAAGTGCAAATCACACTTGGTGAGTGTGCACTGGTGAAGGATCTCTGCAACCTTCTGCACAATTTTGAAATGGCTACTAAGATGGTTAGCATTGACGATACCATCATCAGCATCACTATTCTGGTCATCTATATGCTGGAGCACACTTTGAATAGTCTGGATGTGATGGTCCCAGTGGAAGAGCAATATGCAGAGGAGGATGCGGAAGGGATAACAATATCTCAAATTTCCAGACTGTCATCACGCAGGTGGATGCCATGGGAGGGTGGCTTATAGCGATCAAAGGGGGCTTATGGTACCAGACAAACGGTTAGTGAAAATGCAGGAGCTGAGGAACAAAGTGAGGAGGATGAGGTGATGGACATGCAACAGTCAGGAGAGGAAGAGGATAATGATACGCTCTCTATTGCCTGTGGTTGGCGGAAGGTGATGGAGGAAGCAACTTTGAGTGTTACCCTGCCACCAACACAACATGGACTTTGACCTCATGGAAGTTCCTGACACATGAGCGCCTTCTTGCTGCACTATCTTAAGCACAATGCCCATATTCTTAGTATTAGAAATTGTTCTGACTACTGGATTACCACTCTGTTAGAGCCACGGTACAAGAGTAAATTTAGCCAGATGCTTTCCCCCTGGAAAGGGATGCGCAGATGATGGATTATTGAAATACGCTTGTAGATAATCTTAATAGAGATTTTCCTCAAGACAGCAGTGAGGCACACAGTGTGCATCCCAGTTGTAAATGGCCAACCCCGAAAACATCAAGGCGTCATCACCAAAATATTAGCAGCAGCAGTGTCAGTGGCATAACCAATTTCTGTGAGTCGTTTAACACATTTTTTAAATCAACTCATGCCCCAGCAGAACAAAGTACAAGTCTGTCACGTTGTGAAAGACTGAAGAGGATGTACAGGAGTATCTGGAGCTCAATATCAATGCCATTAGGGAAGGTTGGACCCTTTTACATTTTGGTCTTCATAAATTGAAGAGTGGCCTGAGCTTGCCTGTCATGCCTTGGAGGTTTTATTATGCCCGGCAACCAGGGTTCTCTCAGAACTTGTCTTAAGCACTGCTAGTGGTGTCCTGATGGATAAACGCAGGCCTGCACTTACTTTCAGTCAACTACCTGTGTTACTTTCCTTACATTTTTCTACCATTATTACTGTATGAAACTGATGTTTATGCCATCTGAGTGTGGCTGGAATTATAAAATAAAAAATAGAGGTCTGGCATGGTGTGTGAGGTATGGCCCATGGCTGACTGCTGCTATGCCATTTGCTAATTTCTACTGTGGGTCAATTTATTCCAGTTTTCATGGTGTCTATCCCTAATTTCAGCTGCTCGGAAATCATTTTGTAACCCTTTAAAGTGTTGGCTACACATTTGGATTAGCATCCAATTAATTAATTGGGGTTCAGATATGTTCGTCTAACCATTTGGCAAACTGCGGTCCATTCGGCGAACCCAAACTGAAGCTGGAAAGGTTCGCTCATCTCTAGTCAACACAAATCTATTGGTCCAAGAAAAAAAATTAAATTTTCATGGACTGTGATGAGAATGTGGAGAAACTTTTTTTTATCCACTTACGAGAATGAGAAAAACTAATGAAAAACCGGACCACACTCTGATCGAACTCTAATCAAACTCCTATCAAAAAAAATCGGTATGTGGAAAATATTGACATCTGAATGAGCTTTAAGGCTTGCATTTTTTGCCACATATAAATATTAAAGATGTGGTAAGAAATTTTATTTGCTATTTTTCTCAATACACTTCAGTAAATGTGCTGCTGCCAGGCTGCCGTTTTGCTAAAATTGCTTATAGGGAATCACAAAAAATCTTAAATGATTTGCACTATTAAAGTGATTGATGATATTCACAAAATAGTTGTAATGTGCAAAAAAGGCATGCACCATATTACATGTATTTCCCCTTAGTACCCTAACTTAGGAGAAGACTGGGAGAAACGTCAGAATGAGGAGTTTCAGTCACTATGGAGGGTAGGATAAACATAGAAGAACTAAGACTTTTTTCGCAGTGATTGGCGAACCAGTAGATGTTCTGGTCTGTGGTGTTTGACCTGAACATTTAAAAAAATGTTCAGTTCAGTTCGGGTACCAGAATGGTACCTGATCTCAAACCCGAAATCCATTCAAATGAATGGAGAGCCCGAACATACGTTTTTTCCCACATGGTCATCTGGGTGACAGCGTGATATACACCGGCTCTGATCGGCGATAAGCATCGGCTGATGATTGCAGTACAGGTGAAATTTCTTCTATGGGATTGGGAACTACGAGGGAGCCTTCACTATGCTGAAGATAAAGAATAATATGAAATTATGTGAATTAATTTAATAACATTCTAAAATATAATAGATTATTACAATTGTTATGTGAAAATGTATATATGACATAGATTATACGTATCTTCAAATCAACATTTGCATGAATACTAGAGATGAGCGACTTTGCCTCCAGGAAGGTCGAGTTGGGTTTAGGACCACCTGACTTTCGCAAAAGTCGAGTCGAACGAAATCGGCTGACTATCAGAAAAAGTCGAAGGTCCGACTGAAACTCGAACCAACCCCAATGCAAGTCAAAGGGGAAGAAAAATCGGCAGTCAGTGGAGGACAGTAAACACATCTACAGTGCCCATTTCATTGCCAACAGCTAGAGTTGAGCGAAACAGGTCGGTCAGATTCAAAAAACACCGACTTTCGCCAAAGTGAGGTCGGCCATGCATTCAGCGACCCGAGCGCAAAGTCAATTTTCCCATTATGCTTGAAGGGCCTTTTCTCAGCCAATGTGGGCAACACGATGACATGGGCAGCGGCCACCACCATCTTAGAGAAGGGCATTGCAGAGATTGGCTTGCTTTGTGTGGCGTCACAGTGCCTATAAAAGCCCTCACACCGACCGCCATTTTACTTCTGCCGATCTTAGCGTAGGGAGAGGTTGCTGCCGCTGGTTATCAGTAGGGAGAGAGATAGGCAGCAAAAAAAACCTAATTCTGTGCTTGTGCTGATAGCAATTAGCTGTACAGTTAGTGTGCAGTGACAGGGGAGGATTTAGTTGTGTGCAGCAGTGCTGGTTCTTAGGCTGCCTGCCAGCGACAGGGGAGGAATTTCTTGAGTGCAGCAGCAGAGCTGATTATTAGGCTGCCTGCCAGCGACAGAGGAGGAATTTCTTGTGTGCAGTAGCAGGGCTGATTATTAGGCTGCCTGCTAGCTGTATAGCTGTGTGTACACTGCTGTGCAGAGTGCTTTTTAACACAGCACCTACACAGCACCTATTTTTTTTTCTTTTTTTCTGCACACTTACCGAGCGTTCATTTTTTCCCACACTGTATAGAGCTGTACGCTCCTTACACTACCATGTACCGGCTGGTATCACGGACAAATACATGTTGACTATCTGTGTGTGACTCCGGAAATATATACAGAGATTTAAATTTTCCCCAAAACCGTATACAGCAGGTATCTTCTGATACAGTACCGTTTTTCTGCCTTCTGTATTACGGTCAAATCCATACTGAGAAAGCGTCTGTGTGTGACTACGGAAATGTATACGGAGATTTAAATTATCCCCAAAACCGTATACAGCTGTATCTTCTGATACAGTACCATTTTTTCCTTCTGTATTACGGTTAAATCCATACTGAGAGAGCATCTGTGTGTTACTCCTCAAGTGTACACGGAGATTTAAAATTACCCCAACACTATAAACAACTGTACGCTACTGATACAGTACACTTTTTCTGCTTTTCATATTCTGATCTACTCCATACTGAGCCTGTAAGCATGTGTGTGTTACTCCTGAAATATATAAACGGAGATTTAAAATTACCCCAACACTGTATACAACTGTACGCTACTGATACAGTACACTTTTTCTGCTTTTCATATTCTGGTGTAATCCTTACTGAGCCTGTGAGCGTGTGTGTGTTACTCCTGAAATATATACGGAGATTTAAAATTACCCCAACACTGTATACAGCTGTACGCTTTGAATACATTACCCTTTTTCAACTTTTTATATACTGGTGTAATCCATACTGAGCCTGTGAGCTTCTGTGTGTGACTCTGGAAATATATACGGAGATTAAAATTTACCCCAGCACTGTATACGGCTGTACGTTTCTGATACAGTACACTTTTTGGCTTTTTATATTCTGGTGTAATCCATACTGAACCGTGAGAATCTGTGTCTGACTCTAGAAATATATAAACGGAGATTTAAAATTACCCCAACCCTGTATACAGCTATACGTTTCTGACACATTACCCTTTTTCTACTTTTTATACTCTGGTCTAATCCATACTGAGTCTGTGAGAGTCTGTGTCTTCTACTCCGCAAATATATACGGATATTAAAATTTTTCACCTACATCGTATACAGCTGTACGCTTCTGATACAATACCTTATATCTGCTGGTATTTTGGGTACATTTTCACAAACATGAGGAAGTATGGTGGAAGAGGCAGCGGACGTGGGTGTGGGGGGCCACCTGGTATTGATGGTGGTGATGGTGCTTCTGCTGGTAGTGCCAAAAGCAGAATAGCACCTAAGGCAGGAGGTGTTGAGCCTGCGACATTGTCTGGCTTCAGAAGGCCTGGAAGGCTCCCTTTTCTAGGAGTAGTTAAACAGATTTTAAACCCGGAGTATCAGGAACTAGTTTTGGCTTACATTGCCGAAACAGCCTCCAGCTCTATCGCCTCCTCTTCTGAAGTTTCAAAAACTCCAAGCACTGAGTAGTCAGTGCAGTCTTCTGGTCAGGAACAACCCCTTTCCTTGTGTCCTTCACCCCCACCAAAAGTGAAGGATGCGGCAGGCCACACTTCAGATTACTACATGGAGCTCTTTTCACATACCATGCCTGGTGTATCAAGTCAAATCCTGAATTCCCCAGTCCAAGATGAATCTGACTTGGAGTGCACTGATGCACACCCACTGCTATATGATTCTGCTGGTACATTCAACCAGAGCACTACATTGCCATCGCAGTCTACTGAGCCAGAATGTGACCCTGATGAAACTCAGGTGACCCTTCCTACAAACTATACCACCTTACACGGTGACACAGAGGAAGATGCAGATGAAATTGAAGAGGAGGTGATGGATGACCCAGTTGTTGACCCGGATTGGCATCCAGTGGAGGAAGAGGGTGCCGCTGGCAAAGCTCAGAAGAGGAGGAGGATCCGCAGAAGGTATCAACATCGCAGCTGGGGTTATCTGGCAGGTCCTAAGCAGTCCAAAAAGGTGTTAAAAAACAAAAAGATGCAGGACTGCTTGTCCAGACGGTCAAATTAGCACAGCGTGCAAGCCCTGAAATTTTATACCTTAGTAGGAAGAGTGCAATGTGCACTTTTTTGACCAAAATCCTATTGATGAGGGAACGGTTATCCGTAAGAAGTGCGGAAGGACCTTTAGCCATGGGAAAAATCTCAGAAATTTGAATACCAGCTGCATGCTTAGACATTTAATGAACATGCACTTGCAAGCATGGACGGACTACAAAACCTCAGGTAGCACATGTGCACCAGCTCCGACAGAAGTTAGCCAGCAATGCTCCATCGCTTCCCCCACTGTAAGCCCACCGGTTGGCACACCATCAGCAAGAAATGTTGAGGTGTAGAGTTGAGCGATACTTTCCGATATCCTAAAGTATCGGAATCGGAATGGTATCGCCGATATCACTAAAATATCGGCGATACCCGATACCGATACCGGAAGTCCCATGTAAGTCTATGGGAACAAAATATCGCAACTAAAAAAACCTCTTTCTTTCCTTGTAAACACTAAATATACACACATAGAATACATATATATATATATATATATATACATGTCATTGTGACATATATATACATATATGTATAGTTTATACACTTCTACATAGTAAAATATCCTCTGATTCAATTGCCGGGTAAAGCCGGCTTCAGTGAAAAGACAGAAGCACCCGACATGAAATGACACTTGGTGTACATAGGGTTAACCATGTCTTTTCATGTCGTTTGCTATCTGATTTGCACAAACAATTAAATCAGTCTATGTGTGCAAAATTTCACACCTGTAGGGGTTAATTAAAGGTGTAAATTCGTTGTAAAAAAAACTGACTTTTTTGCTATGAATTTACACCTTTAATTAACCCCTAAAGGTGTGAAATTTTGCACACATAGACTGATTTAATTGTTTGTGCAAATTAGATAACAAAGGACATGAAAAGCCATGGTTAACCCTATGTACACCAAGTGTCATTTCATGTCGGGTTCTGCATTTTCACAAAAGCCGGCAATTGAATTAGCGGCTATTATACTATGTAGAAGTGTATGAACTACAAATATAAATATATATATATATATATATATATATATATGTGTCACAAATTCAATGACATGTATATATATATATGAGGTGTAAAATTGCTGATAAAAAATGTGTGGGCTCCCGCCCTATTTTCGCAACCAGACAGACAAAGCCAGTGAGTGGGGGCAGATAATAATAGCCCAGAGAGGGATCATTATTTTTGGCCCCCCCCCTGGCTACTAACATCTGCCCCCAGACACCCCAGGAAAGACAAATCTATAATTAGATTCGCCCTTTCTGGCACTTTGCCCGTCTATTCCCATTGCCTTGTAGCGGTGGCGAATGGGTTAATATGGGGTTAAAGCCACCTTGCTATTGAAAGGTGACCTTAAGCCAGGTTAATAATTGAGAGCTGTCAATTAGACAACTATCAATTATTAATCCTATTGCATGAAATAAAAATAAAACACACACACTTTAATTAAAAATCATTTTAATGAAATAAAGACACATTATTTTGACCATCTTTTATTTTACTGCAAAAACCATTTCCTGTAATAAAAATAAAATAAAAAAGCAAAATTATTCTTACCTATCCCATGCACAGTCAGGTCCCACGGTGTAATCCTTCAGAAAGGGTTAATGTTTACTGCAGGGACCGCAGCTAATGCTGCAGCCTCACAGTAAACCCCAAATGAATGAGTTCCTCTCCTGCCTGACAGGAGAGTAAAGGCTGGGTGTCACATAACGATACACCAGCGATCCCGACAACGATATGCACTTGTCAGGATCGCTGGTGTATCGCTACATGATCGCTGCTGAGCTGTCAAACAGGCAGCTCAGGCAGCGATCTGGGACAGCGACACTGCGGGTAACATCGCTTAAGGGCCCGTCTCACATAGCGATATCGCTACCGAGATCGCTGCTGAGTCACTAGTTTTGTGACGCAGCAGCGAGCTCACCAGCGATATCGCTGTGTGTGACATTCAGCGACGATCAGCCCCCCTGCCGGGTATCGCTGATCGTCGCAGAAATGTCAGGACCTTTTTTTGATCGCTGGTTTCCCTCTGACAGGCACGCATCGCTGCGTGTGACAGGCGGGAGACCAGCGATCCGCTGGTAACCAAGGTACACAGCGGGTTTCCAGGCACCGCGCAGCGCTTGGAAACCCGCTGTGTACCTTGGATACCAGCTCCCTGCATCAGGGCGCTGGTATCCAAGGTACACAGCGGGTTTCTAGGCACAGCCCCGCGCCTGGAAACCCGCTGTGTACCTTGGTTACCAGCGGATCGCTGGTCTCCCGCCTGTCACACGCAGCGATGTGTGCCTGTCAGCGGGAAACCAGCGATCAAAAAAAGGTCCTGACTTTTCAGCGACGATCAGCGATACCCGGCAGGGGGGCTGATCGTCGCTGAATGTCACACACAGCGATATCGCTGGTGAGCTCGCTGCTGCGTCACAAAACTAGTGACTCAGCAGCGATCTCGGTAGCGATATCGCTATGTGAGACGGGCCCTTAAGTGGAAAGCTTAATTGATTGCTTTCCACTTTCACTTCAGGTCAGCCAGGGACACAATCAGTGACGTCAGAGGGAACTGATTAACAAAAATAGGGGTTCCCTTCGAAAAAAAAATGGCGTGGGGTCCCCCCTATTTTTGTTAACCAGCCAGATGAAGCAGACCGCTGAGGCCTGGATTTTCAGGCTGTTAAGGAGCCAAGATCCATGGACCTTGCCAGCCTGATAATACTAGGCCACAGCAGTCTGCATATCTTGGCTGATTAACAAAAATAGGGGATCCCCTCGAAAAAAATTGGCGTGGGGTCCCCCCTATTTTTGTTAACCAGCCAGATGAAGCAGACCGCTGAGGCCTGGATTTTCAGGCTGTTAAGGAGCCAAGATCCATGGACCTTGCCAGCCTGATAATACCAGGCCACAGCAGTCTGCATATCTTGGCTGATTAACAAAAATAGGGGATCCCCTCGAAAAAAATTGGCGTGGGGTCCCCCCTATTTTTGTTAACCAGCCAGATGAAGCAGACCGCTGAGGCCTGGTTTTTCAGGCTGGTAAGAATCCAATATCCATGGACCTTGCCAGCCTGATAATACCAGGCCACAGCAGTCTGCTTAGCTTGGCTGGTTAACAAAAATAGGGGATCCCCTCGAAAAAAAAACGGCGTGGGGATCCCCCCTATTTTTGTTAACCAGCCAAGTAAAATGCAGACTGCTGCGGCCTGGTATTAAAAGACTGTCAAGGCCCATGGATTTTGGCCCTCAACAGCCTGATAATACCAGGCTACAGCAGCCCCACATTTGGCGCATCAAAAGATGTGCCAATTGTGGCACTTTACCCGGCTCTTCCCACTTGCCCTGTAGCGGTGGCAAGCGGGGTAATAAGGGGTTAATGTCACCGTTGATTGCACGGTGACAATAAGCCCGGTTAATAATGGAGAGGTGTCAATAAGACACCGATCCATTATTAATCCCAAAGTTTTTAAATGTTTAAAAAAAAGACAAAGCAAGAAAAAAGTCTTTTAATGAAATAAAAGAGACAACACAGTTTTCATTAATTTTATTATACTCTCATTCCTGCGACGCCATCGATCTCCTGTAAAAAAAGAAAAAAAACAAACCAACAGTATACCACCTGTCCGACGCAGTCCATAACGACAGTCCCACGACGATCCAGCTCTGCTGTCATCGCGACGCAGCACAGCTGATTACCTGCTTCCCCGGCGGTGACGTCATCGGACTGACTGCTTTACGGCCGGGATTACCCAGCAGTCACTGCAGTTATCGCGAGAAACTGCATGTGACCGCCGGGGAAAGAAGATTGCGGCCATGAAGCAGTCCAGCCCGTGACCGCCGGAGATCTTCTGCCAGGTAAGTGCCGCTGACTCCTGACAGACCCGACCGACGGACACTGACAGTGACAGTGACAATCCCGATTCCGGTATCCGATATGACGAAAATATCGGAACTCGGAATCGGAATTCCGATACAGCCAATATCGGCCGATACCCGATATTTGCAGTATCGGAATGCTCAACCCTATTGAGGTGTCGTCGCATGGCCAAAGCATTCAGGGAATCACAATGTTTTTGCAACAAAAGACTTCATCTAGGTCATCACCACCACCACCAACACCCTCTTAGTCTGACATGTCCACCGCTAGATCCCCCATATGCAGCTCTCAAGTCCAGCTCACCCTACCAGACACTCTGAGTAGGACAAGAAAGTACTCATCCTATCATCGGCGTACACTGGATTTGAACGCCTACATTGTCAAACTGATCTCATTAAAGATGATGCCCTTCCGTTTGGTTGAAACAACAGCGTTCAGAGACCTCATGGCCTACGCTGTCCCACGCTATGACCTACCCAGTCGGCACTTCTTTTCTAGAAAAGCCATCCCTGCCCTACACCTGCATGTGAAAGACCGCATTGTCCATGCACTCAAACAATCAGTGAGTGGAAAGGTGCACCTCACAACAGATGCATGGGCCAGTAAGCATGGCCAGGGCCGTTATGTGTCCATCACTGCGCACTGGGTTAATGTGGTGGATGCAGGGTCCAGGCAACAGTTGGCTGTAGGCATTCGACCCTCCTCCTCCTCCTCCAGATGCAAAAGCTCGTCGACAGAGCGCAGTCGCACGAGCACTCCATCCGCAGCTGCCAGTGTTGCACACGAGATGTCCCACTATCGATCAGCTAGTGGTAAGTGTCAGCAGGCTGTTTTAAAGATGATGTATTTGGGCGACAAAAGACACACAGTGGAGGTACTGGCCGACTACTTGCAGCTAGAAACTGAGTCATGGCTGGGCAGTCTACATCTTGAGCCAGGCAAGGTAGTCAGTGATAGCGGCCGTAATTTTGTGGCGGCCATAGCCCTGGCAAAACTCAGACACATACCTTGCCTGCCTCACACCTTGAACCTGGGGGTGCAGTGCTTTATAAATAATTATCCAGAGTTACCAGCCCTGCTCCATAAGGTGTGAAGACTGTGCTCACACATCCGTCACTCGCCCGTAGACTCCAGTCGTATGCAGAGGCTGCAGCGATCGCTCCACCTCCACAAGCACCACCTAATCATAGTCGTTGCAACAAGGTGGAACTCCACCATGCACATGGTTGAGAGGCTGTGCAAACAGAGGCAGCCTGTAATGCATTTGTGGGAGGATCCACGGGCAGGCAGTTTGAGGGCGGACATGGAGTTGTTGGGTGTGCAGTGGTCAAAGCTGAAAGACCTCTGTAAAGTCCTTCAGTGTTTTGAGGAATGCACATGGCCGGTAAACGCAGACGATGCCATCATAAGCATGAGCATCCCACTTATGCGTCTGCTCATGCAAACTTTGACGCACATTAAGGATCAGGCGTCTGCAGTGGAGGAGGAGGAGGGAAGCCTTCATGACAGTCAGTCATTGTCTGCTTGGAGAACTGTCCTGGACGAGGTGGAGGAAGAAGAGGAAGAGGAGGAGGATGAGGGGGATGATTATTTTGAGGTGGATGATGCTTCTCAGGGGGCAAGAGAAAATGTTGGCTTGCCAAGGTCAGGTACAGGGTTTGTGCGTGAATGGAGGGATGTGGATTTGGCCGTACTAGGCCAAATGGAAGAGGTGTTCATGGTGCACACAGCCAAAGTGGCATTGGAGACAGGGGTTTCATGACCATGTTGTTGTCTGATTTCTCGAGTAACGCTCACGCGACTTATAATAATGAATCGATTGCAACAGACAGTACACAACAGTTGTCAACTATGGTTCAAAATTACCTCTCCTCCCCTATCGATGTTCTCCCTTACAGTTCATTCCCCTTTGACTACTGGGCCTGTAAATTGGACACCTGGCCTGAATTGGCACAATATGCCTTACAGGAGCTCGCTTGCCCTATTGATAGTGTGCAATCAGAAAGAATCTTCAGTGCTGCTGGATCAATCCTGACAGAAAGAAGGAACCGGCTGTTGACCCAAAATGAAGGTGATCAAAACCTTCATTAAATTGAACCATGCCTGGGTTTCAAAGGATTTTGTACTACCTTCCCCTCATGACACATATGCTGCCAGCAAAATGGCTCGCCTTGTCCTCCTATTCCTCCAACTTCTCCAATTCCTCCATTTGCAGCTGCTGAACGTCCAGCCTACACCTCAACATATGCCAGTTTTTCCGCCTCCCTAACTGGGCTGTCCCCCCCAGGGCCGGTGTCAGCACCTGGTGCCCCCGGGAAAGTGCCTGAGCTCTGAGCAGGTGGAGGGGCCAACTCGCCGTCAGAGACACTGGCGTACTTTGAGGGGCCCTGTGCCAGTTCCCGGCGCCCACAAGTGTGCCCCTCCTGCTAGCTCAGGGCCCCAGCACTTGCAATACTTACTTCTCCCTGCTCAACCGCTGTGACGTCTTCCGCATTTCCTGACAGTGACATTCAGGTCAGAGAGCTCAATGATGTCACGTCTGTGCGCCCTCTGCCTGAACAATCACAATGCAGAGAGCTGGAAGATGGTGACGCTGAGGAGTCTAGAGTAGAGCAGTGCCCAGCGAGGAGAGGTATTTCATTTTTTTAATGGTTGGAGCAATATATGGGGAGCATTATACATTGGAGAATTATATATGGGGCCCATCATACACTTGAGCATCTTAGATAGGGCCGATTATGCACTGGAGCATCATCCATAGGGCACATCATATACTGGAGCATTATATGGGGCCCATTATATATGGCGCATCATATGTGGCACATTATATATGGAGCATCACATGGAGCATTATATATGGGGACCATTATATTTGGAGCACTATGTGGGGTTCATCATACACTGGAGCATCATATATGCGGCCCATCATATACTAGAGCATCAAATGGGGTTCATTATTTATGGGGCATCATATAGGGCCCTTTATATATGAAGCATCATATGGAGCACATATGGGGCCTATTCTGTATGGAGCATTATATAGAGCCCATTCTGTATTGAGCAATATATGGGGCTCATTATTCTGTATAGAGCAATATATGGGGCTCATTATTCTGTATGGTGCTCTATGTGGTGCCCATAATACTGTATGGAGGACTGTACTGTCCGTTTTTTGACCTATAGTAGAATTCAAAATAGATATCACTCATGTAATGTAAGAAGTGAAGTATTTGGCATTGTACTATATATATATTTCTCTGCCGTGCCGGAGAATCATGAATTGTGGTATGTGTTAAAGAGGCCCACTGAGACTCTTTGGTCCGGGGCCCTCGAAAACCTGGAGCCAACACTGCCCCCCCACAACTTTAGCCAAATAACCCCCAGTTTTCAATGCGTTACTATTAGTATAAAGTTAATTAAGGTTGACAAGCTTAAGTTATAAGAATTGATGTCGTTGGCATAGAAATGGGCACTGTAGGTGTGTTTACTGTACTCCACTCCCTGCCGACTTTTATTCCCCATTGACTTGCATTGAGGTCGGATTTTCGACTCCTACCCAACCATTTCCGTTAGTCAGCTGACTTCATTCGACTCGACTTTTGAGAAAGTCGGGTTTCACGAAACCCTAATCGACCCTAAAAAAGGCAAAGTCGCTCATCTCTAGTCATGACTTGTTCAATGTCATCATTAGGAAAGTTCAGGTGATGCAACTTTCCCAGCTTTATAAATGCCCAGCTGACTCTAAACTTGTGCCAAAAAACAGTAGCCGTGGGGTCTTCTAAGCAGCTGCCTAGCACTCTGAAAATAAAAAATGACGGCGGACCACAAAGGAGGAGACGGATGAAAAAAGATAGCAAAGTGTTTTCAAGTAGTCTTTTCCTCAGTTTGAAATGTATATAACCTCTCCTGCATCCTCACCATAAAATTTAGTATCAGAAGTATGCAAAAGAACATCTAAACAAGTCTGATGCATCTTTGAGAAGTCATGTGGACCAAAAAGGTAAAATAGAACTCTTTGGCCACAAGGATCAAAGGTATGTGTGGATAAAAAAGGGCATAGAATTTCAGGAAAAGAACATCTCGCCAACCATTAAGCTTGGGGGTTGATCAATCATTCTTTGGAGTTGTGTTGCAGCCAATGGCATGGGCAACATTTCACAGGTAAATGAAAGAATGGATTCTGTGAAATTCCAACAAAATCTTGATGCAGACATAACATCTGTAAAAAAGCTGTAGTTGTATGGTTTCTATAATTGGATAATGATCATAAATACTTCAAAAACCGCAATCTGAAGGTTTTACAATGGCCCTCGCAGTCCCCTGATCTGAACTTCATTAAAAATCTGTGGCTAGACCTCAAAATAGCAGGACTTTTAGAGATCATTTCATCTTCAGTTTTCTTAACTGTTCACAATAACAGTAATTTTGACCAGAGGTGCCCAAAACTTTTACATGCTACTGTAGCATGATCTTTTTCTACAATACTTTACAGACATTATCATCATTGTCTCCATTGGGGCACACAATCTAAATTCTCAGTATGTCTTTGGAGTGTGGGAGGAAACTGGAGCACCCAGAGGAAACCCATGCAAACACGGGTGCAACAAACAAATTTTTTGCAGATGTTGCCCTTGGTGGGTTTCAATGTAGGACTCAAGGATTGCACATAAATAGTGCTAACCACTAAGTCACTCTAGGGTCTTATTTAGTGGTGTAAATTGAAGTCCATGGGCCCAAATGCAAAATATCCAAAAGGGCCCTCAAGCATCGCAGGTCATTTAAAAATATTGGTCTTTTCCTATGGTCGCCTCCATAGGTTCCAAGGCCCAGGTGGGTCTGCCACTTCTGCACTCAATATAGATACACTACTGATCTTAGAGAAAATTACAAAATTCCCACTTATTAGTCACTTTTGGTCTCACTTCACATTCTGTCTTCAGTCAGCGATAAAGTTCACCTTCTGCAGAAAAATGTCCACTGAAAAAAGAGGAGAAACAAGAAGGAGAAAAAAGCAATGCACACAAACAGGAAAAGCTCATGTTTCTAGTGTAACTGGGAAAAGCTTCTAAAAATGTAGGACATGAATAACAATTGTTAGAAATTGACTGACTGACATAACTTATAAACATTTTGTCACTCACACCAGGGAAGTTCTGCACCTACACCCAATTGGTCACTGAACAGACTAGAAAGACCCTAGCCACACAAATAATAGCACCACCTGGCTCCAAAAAAAGTCATCTACAGTTTTCTCACATCTCCAGTGGAACAAGAGGGGAAGTCACAACACACAACCAATAAGTGGAAAGTAAAGAGTGAGGAAAGACACAAGAACCCAAGGTGAGAAGCTAAGACGAATCAAGAAAAATATTCTAAATGGAATAAAACATAAATTGTGTGTACATGTATTCCTTTAAAAACACAGTTTTATTTCAATACCTTTAAAAATACACCAAAACCCAGTGAAGGTATAACTAAGCGTTTATACCGATAATGCTATTCTGTCAGACACCCTAGTTATTCCTAATCTGTAGCCTACCTTGCCGTGGAGGTTGGCACCCTAAAAGTAGCGATCTGGCGCCCCCACTCAACGTAGGCTGTCCCTATCTCCCCTATTAATCCCTTAGATGAAGGTGGGAAAACAATTAATGGTAGTGAGAAATGAAGGGAGTCTTGGAACTAAACAGTGTCTAACACAAAATAAATAATAAAATGCCCATGTCATGCATCTGTAAACCCATATAGATATTAATGCACAGAGATATTATACAATGAATCTTTCATAGGAAAGAGTCCGTAACAGTGCAAGAGAAATAGTGCCACAGGTAACACATTAATATATCAATATCACAGATATGGCAGCATAATAGCCTGTAATATAATAAAGAGGTATATAGCTGGGACTTAGCATGAGCTGGGTGACCCCGACGCGTTTCCCCGTTAATGCAACGGTTCCTCAGGAGGTATGCATGATGCCTGATGCCATAGAGATGATGACACACAGGGCACCGTAACGTATGGACTTAAATAACCACCGCTGATAAGCGCCTTAGGATAGGCTCCACCCTTTGCAATCAGGGAGGATTCAAAACCGGGTGAGAATGCCGCTCAAAATGATAATGTATTACCTCACAGATAACGCTGAGACCGGCGTGTTCCCCTTCATTTTACCACTATACCGGAAGTGCCCATAATACACTGCGGGATGACCACTTCCGCCCCTCTGATCAAGAGTCATGTGTGCGTTCCAGATAGTGGAACGCAGATAAGGGGGAGGAAAAAGCCATTCAATTCTAATTCTCTGCGTGCTTAAAAAAGAAGAGAGATGAATAGCAACAAATAAAGCCATCAGATCATTTATTTAAGAGAAGGACTATATATTTGAGTACTCTTATACTGGTGACAACGCTCCTGAATAATAGAAATAAAAAATAATACATAGCCTGCCACAATATAAGGTATATGTCCGCAATCATGATTTTATATCCGAGGTAAATTTACAGCATAAGAAATTATAATAAAGAGAAAATATATATAAGCAAACATTGCTTCTTAGATCTCTTGATAATAGCGCCCATCAATGGGGTCATGCAGATTATGCATATGGTGGGATGGCCTAAAAATGGCATAATACCCAAACAGTAGCAGGAGACAAAAAGCAAATAGGTTTAATCAAATAAACGGAACATAAGATAAAGCCTCATTTAACCCCTTCGGACTCAGGGATTGAAGTCTGAATATCCACTCAGCCTCACGTCTGAGGATAAGTTTGTCCAGATCTCCCCCCCTCACTTTGGGCTTCACTAGTTCAATCATTGTGAAGGAAATTTCCGAAATTCTACCCCCGTGAACCTCATTCATATGGCGAGCCAGTGAAGTATCCCTGTTATTCCTGATATCATTTCGATGCTCGCCAACCCTCACCCTAAGTTCTCTTTTGGTTTTACCAATATAGTCTAGAGCACAGGTGCATGTGGCTTTGTATACCAAACCTGAGGATCTACTCTATAAGAGTACTCAAATATATAGTCCTTCTCTTAAATAAATGATCTGATGGCTTTATTTGTTGCTATTCATCTCTCTTCTTTTTTAAGCACGCAGAGAATTAGAATTGAATGGCTTTTTTCCCTCCCCTTATCTGCGTTCCACTATCTGGAACGCACACATGACTCTTGATCAGAGGGCGGAAGTGGTCATCCCGCAGTGTATTATGGGCACTTCCGGTATAGCGGTAAAATGAAGGGGAACACGCCGGTCTCAGCGTTATCTGTGAGGTAATACATTATCATTTGAGCGGCATTCTCACCCGGTTTTGAATCCTCCCTGATTGCAAAGGGTGGAGCCTATCCTAAGGCGCTTATCAGCGGTGGTTATTTAAGTCCATACGTTACGGTGCCCTGTGTGTCATCATCTCTATGGCATCAGGCATCATGCATACCTCCTGAGGAACCGTTGCATTAACGGGGAAACGCGTCGGGGTCACCCAGCTCATGCTAAGTCCCAGCTATATACCTCTTTATTATATTACAGGCTATTATGCTGCCATATCTGTGATATTGATATATTAATGTGTTACCTGTGGCACTATTTCTCTTGCACTGTTACGGACTCTTTCCTATGAAAGATTCATTGTATAATATCTCTGTGCATTAATATCTATATGGGTTTACAGATGGATGACATGGGCATTTTATTATTTATTTTGTGTTAGACACTGTTTAGTTCCAAGACTCCCTTCGTTTCTCACTACCATTAATTGTTTTCCCACCTTCATCTAAGGGATTAATAGGGGAGATAGGGACAGCCTACGTTGAGTGGGGGCGCCAGATCGCTACTTTTAGGGTGCCAACCTCCACGGCAAGGTAGGCTACAGATTAGGAATAACTAGGGTGTCTGACAGAATAGCATTATCGGTATAAACGCTTAGTTATACCTTCACTGGGTTTTGGTGTATTTTTAAAGGTATCAAAATAAAACTGTGTTTTTAAAGGAATACATGTACACACATGAGAAGCTAAGACACATTCAAATAAGGTGATGGAGTGAAGGTTAAGGAGTACCAAAAATAAAAGGAACTTTTAAGTCCTCCCAAGAACAGAACAGAGATAAAAGGAAAAAGGGTACTGGAAGAGAAAGGTAACCAAGTTACTGCAAAAAATACTCAGGGGGTTTACTCAACAAACTAAACCCCTAAGATAAAGAGCTGGAACTCCTAAGTTAACAATTCCGAAAAGATTGAAGAATGGGAAGCATTTAAGGAAACCAGGATGGATGAACACAGAACTTAAACACATGCTAAAAAGGAAGAAAGAAATGTTTATCAAATGGAAAGAGGGAGGCATATCTAAAGAAGAATATAATGCCGTCTGCAGAACCTGCAGGGCACAAATCAGATTATCTAAAGCTGACAATGAATTAAGGCTTGCAAGTGACATCAAAAGCAACAAAAAAGGATTTTGGGGATACGTCAAAAGTAAAAGAAAAGTCAAAGATGCTATAGGATTTTTACAGGATGAAAATGATGAAATGGTAAGACAGGATGTTGAGAAGGCTTAACTGTTAAATTCCTATTTTGCATCTGATTTCTCTCAGAAAGGAAATGTAACATCAACTGATCTTCACTGTCCTATTAAAGGAATAGAAGAATCCAGGATATCTATAAACAGAAAGACAGTGAGGAAACACTTAGCTAACCTAAATGAATTCAAGTCTCCAGGTCCAGATGAATTACACCCCAGAGTACTGAAAGAGATAGCAGAAGAAATTCTTGAACCACTGTCCATAATCTTTGAAACTTCTTGGAGAACAGGAGAAGTCCCAGAAGACTGGAGAAGAGCAAATGTTGTTCCTATCTTCAAAAGGTGAAGAAGGTGGACCCAGGGAACTACAGGCCGGTGAGTCTGACTTCTATACCAGGAAAGATCTTTGAACAAATTATTAAAGAACATGTATGCAAGTACCTGGATAAGAATGAAGTGATTAAACAGAGTCAGCATGGGTTTGTAACTAATAAGTCATGTCAGACTAACTTAATTTCCTTATATGACAGAATCACTGACTGGGTGGATCAGGGAAATGCTGTAGATATAGTATATCTTGACTTCAGCAAAGCATTTGACAAAGTATCTCACACAATCCTTATTGAAAAAATGACTAAGTATGGAATGGACAAGGCAACTGTTAGGTGGATTCATAACTGGCTTAGTGATCGGACCCAAAGAGTGGTCGTAAATGGCTGCACATCCAGTTGGAAGAATGTATCAAGTGGGGTACCACAAGGCTCTGTTTTGGGCCCTGTATTGTTCAACATCTTTATCAATGATTTAGATGAAGGAATTGAGGGTAAACTGATCAAATTTGCTGATGACACAAAGCTAGGAGGGGTAGCTAATACTAGAGAGGAGAGAGAGGATTCAAAAAGATATAAATAAACTGGAGCAGTGGGCAGCAACTAACAAAATGGATTTTAACAGGGAAAAATGCAAAGTACTACATCTGGGCAATAAAAATGAAAAAAGCATATACAAAATGGGAGGAATAGGGCTAAGTAACAGCACATGTGAAAAAGACTTGGGTATACTAATTGATCACAGACTGAACATGAGTCAACAGTGTGATGCAGCAGCAAAAAAGGCAAATGCAATTCTAGGATGTATCAACAGAAGCATACAGTCTAGATCACGTGAGGTCATTATTGCCCTCTACTCCTCTTTGGTCAGACCTCATCTGGAATACTGTGTCCAGTTTTGGGCACCACATTTTAAAAAAGACATCGACAAACTGGAGCAAGTTCAGAGAAGAGCCACCAGAATGGTGACCGGTCTGCAAACCATGTCCTATGAGGAACGGTTGCAGGATTTGGGAATGTTTAGCTTGCAAAAAAGAAGACTGAGAGGAGACTTAATAGCTGTCTACAAATATCTCAAGGGCTGTCACATTGTAGAAGGATCATCTTTATTCTCATTTGCACAAGGAAAGACTAGAAGCAATGGGATGAAACTGAATGGGAGGAGGCACAGATTAGATATTAGAAAAAACTTTTTGACAGTTAGGGTGATCAATGAGTGGAAAAGGCTGCCACGAGAAGTGGTGAGTTCTCCTTCAAATGAAGTCTTCAAACAGAGGCTGGACAGACATCTGTGTGGGATGATTTAGAGAATCCTGCTTTGAGCAGGGGGTTGGACCAGATGGCCCAGGAGGCCCCTTCCAACTCTACTATTCTATGATTCTATGATTCTAAGTGTACATCCACAAGGAAATATAGCCAGCAAAGAAGTGCAGAGAAGGGATACTATATAAAACCCCACCCAGAAGGCGATATAGCAAGCCAAAATGGGAGAATACATGGAAAGGCACAAACCAAGGAGGAAGAAAAAGGGACTAAAGAACAATCAGTATTTGGACAGGGAAGGAAAACAGCTATAGCTCAACAGGCTGAAGAACTGATCATGAAGAAACAGGTCACTGCATCAAATCCCCAAACAAAGCCATGTGTTATGTTTCGGTAGCTGAGGAGAAATTGCAGAAAATAGCCAAAGAAGCAATACACCAGAGAGGCTGGAAACTATTGGATTGCAGGACCCTGAACTAACCGCAACACTAGAAGTAGCCGTGGAGCGTACCTACGGTGATCCTAGACGCCTCGTCACAGCCGGAGAGATAGCTACACCTAAAGGCAGAAAGATGAATGCTATCTGCCCCGTAGCAGAATCCTCAAAGAAATAGGAAGGCCCCAAACATGTAATGGCGGTTAGACCAGAAGAAAATATGAACACAGATAGAAAATAGAATGAGCAAACACTGGGGCCCAATCTGTCTAGATAGAAAAGTATAGGATAGAATTCTGACTGCAACCCAAAAAAACCCCTAACAAAAATACCAACACTTCTGATTAACAAAAAACCTGAGATCACACGATCTCTACCACCTAAATCAGTTTTCTGGTGTAAACACACAGCAATTCAGCAAATAAAAAGTGACATAGGAACAGAGCAAAAGTGCAAACACAAACAGAGCACAATTGCAGCGCCAGGCCCAAAAAGGGGACCAGGCTGAAGTCTACTGCTAAGCAGCAAACAGGCAAGGAAAATCCAACAAGAGGAAAAAAAACAACAAATCACTTATCTGAATGAGAGCAGGAATGCAAGCTGAGCTCCAAGCAAGACCAGGAAGAACAATTGATTACCGGCAAGGCTGAAGGGAGTTCAGGTCACTTAGACCATTCAGAGCCAGCTGAAGGCCATTCAGCAATCAGTTCATTAGCAACCACCGGAGGGAGCCCAAGCTCAGAAATCGCCTCCAGAGAATTCACAACAGCCATGACAATGACAACTTATTCTCAAAAGTTATCTCTATGTGCAGTTGCACTTTAAAAGTTGCCACAACAGCAGGTTGCTAAATATTTTTACATCACTGAGGAAGGATGTTGTGCCTGGCTGTAGGAATTAAATGCTTTTTGGTGTCAGCTGCTGAAGGAGGCACTGTATACACTTTAAAATGGGCCCCCAATTAGCTTGGTGTTTATGTGCTGATTTTAATATGCTGCAACATCATCTTGTCACAAATAGGTTCATGATAGAAGTAATCAGGAATAAATAAAAGGACAGGTACCAGATAAGTAGGTTAACATAGCTGAGCTCAAAGCAAGGTAAGGTTATCTTGTCAGAGCTGAGATAAACCAGTTCTGTGAGAAGAGAGGAGCTATAGTGAAGAACTGGTTTACTGGAAGACTAAAGGGTATGCCACACTAAGCGAGATCGCAAACGAGATCTCTAACGAAATCGCAATTGCGTCACCATTTATGACGCAGTAGCGATTTCGTTAGCGACTTAACTTTGTGTGACATGTAGCAGCGATGTGGCCCCTGCTGAGATGTCGCTGATCGCTTATGAACGTTCTGAGCCGTTTTTTGGTCGTTGGTGTCCCGCTGGTGAGCCTGAATCGCTGAGTGTGACACCCTTTATGAACGACTTCACCAGCATCGCAGGTGGGACTAGGTTTTCCCAACGACCGCAGAGGTCGTTATACAGATCACTGATGAGATGTGTTTGGAATCACAGATCGCTGATGAGTTGTGTTTGGAATCTAACAGCTAAGTCGCTAAGTGACGCAGTAGCAATCTCGTTAGCGATCTCGCTTAGTGTGGCATACCCTTTAGGTGTAGCTGGGTATTAAAGGGGAACAGCATTTTGAAATGCCTTTTCAGAATTTGCTGTAATGTGTATGTATACATGAGGAATGGCACAATTTATTATATGAATTTTATGCTGCATTTTGCCTTTTCTGCTCTGTAGGCTCTATCGTTAATCAATTCACTCTGAGCTAGTAGGGTGGAGACCACCTATGAGATCTTCCATACACAAAGCACAGAAGGATTTTTGCTCTTTTTTGCTTTGGTAGAAAACATACACATGTCGTAGGTGCATGAAGGAAATTATACAGCAATACTGAGTAATGTAGCTGTGAATCCAGCCAAGGGAAGATTATAATGAGGGCAATCTGGGCTACTGTCAACTGCAGTTAGCAATGCGCCTCACCAAGCAAGGAACATGCAATAGAAAATAACAGGTAAGCTGCAGCCAGCCTCTCTTATCTTTCATCACACCACCTGCCTCATTTTCTTGACCAAAATATGTCAATGCAGCTCAGGAAAACAGCACCATAAGGACTGTCTATGAAGAACGCAATTCTTTTTTGTTTTACCTGATCTGCTCCAATTAGTAGAGCACAGTGGGAGAGAGTAGAGTGGAAAAGAGGAAAGAGAACAGGAACTTGAAATGATTGATTTGGGCAGAGAAGTTGTGTGAATGAACAATTACTTGCATTGATAGGGAGCACAGTGGGGGATGAGTGGGTTCCATTATTTTCAAAGGAAGGATGATCTGTACAGCATACCATGCAATGACAAGTCAAGGCTGGAAGATGTCAACATTTGGTTTGACCGGATGTAAAAAACAAAACAAAAATTACTGTGAGTCAGATGAGATGTCTCCGGTTAATTTCTGAATATAAATATTTATTCTGTTGCTATACACTATGTGTGGCTTTCTTCTTTGTGAAACAGCCTAACTATGAATAGTGCCATCCCTTATTACATAGTGTCCCCTCCTATTATGCATAGCACCATCCATTATTACAGGATATCATCTCTTTAAGCACAGCGCTGTCCATTATTACAGTGTTCACTTTTAGTATGTATGGAAACATCCATTATTATAGTGTTCTTATATTATGTATAATGCCAACACATTATGTAGTGCAGTGTCATTACTCATAGTGCTACCATTCATCGCAATGTCCTTTCTTATTATGTATAGCACTGTCCAATATTTCTACTATTACACATTGTCCTCTCTAATTATGTATAGTACTGTCCCTTATAGATTAGTGTCCTATTTTAATATGTATAATAATGTCTATTATTAAAATACATGGACCACACATTCAAAAATTGATTCATGAAATGCAAAAATTTACAAAAATGATCATAAGGTTCTTAGTTTACCATTCTGATCAGATTGTATATCCAACTTTGTAAAGATATCATTTGGCAGGATGGAGATCTCTCTATTACTCTTGATGTAGTGGGGCTCTATTCTGACATCGACCACACCCTAGGTTTAAAATCTGTTGAATATTATTTGAGGGAGAAGGAAAATCTTCCTGCGGTATAAAGAGAATTCCTTTTAAAGAAAATAATTTGCTGTATAAAAGGTACATAGATGACTTAGTCATATTCTGGCGTGGCACTTCTGAAAAAGCAAGGGAATTAATCGACAATCTTAACCATGATGATTGGAGAATTTCTTTTGTAGCAACTGTCAATAGCGATAAAATTACGTATTTAGATTTAGATATCTCTCATGAAGACAATAAGATTGTTACAAAAACATTTTTTAAAAAGTGGACAGCAACAGTTACTTAGACTTCAGAAGTGCACATTATACCAAGTGGAAAAGAAATATTCCACACAGCCAATTTCAACAGACAGGAAAAGCTGCAGTAAAGCTTCAGATTATACTCCACAGTCTGAAATCCTTAAAAAGAGATTTTTGGATAAAAAATATCCACAGAAACTAATAAAATATCCGTTTGAAAAAAATCTGAGTAAAACACAACGGGAATGTTTGGTGATTAACCCCTCTCTGCCATCAGACGTACTATTCCGTCCATGTGACCCTGGACCTAATTCCCATGGACGGAATAGTACGTCATGGGCGATCCCCATGGGGGAGCGTAGCTGATCACGGCCGGGTGTCAGCTGTATATCACAGCTGACACCCAGCACTATGTGTCAGAAGCGGTCACGGACCGCTCCCGGCATATTAACCCCTGGCACACCGCGATCAAACATGATCGCGGTGTACCCGGGGCACAGGGGAAGATCGCGCAGGGTGGGGGCTCCCTGCGCACTCCCCTGTGACCCTCAGAGCAGCGCGATGTGTCGCGCTGTTCCGAGGGTCCGTCCTCCCTCCAGGTCCCCGGATCCAGTATGGCGCCGGGGTCCTGCAGGGAGGCGGCTTCCTCAGTGCCTGCTGAGAGCAGGCGCTGAGGAAGCCTGCAGCGATGCCAGAGCGATCGCTGGTGTGACAGAGTGCTGTGCACACTGTCACACCAGCGATCTGATAAAATACTGTGATGTCCCACCCTGGGACAAAGTAAAAAAAATAAAAATAAAAAGTGGTAAAAAAAATCATATAAAAAAAAAAAAATATTCCCCAATAAATTCATTTCTTCCTGTAAATAAAAAAAACAAAACAATAAAAGTACACATATTTGGTATCGCCACGTCTGTAACGACCCCCCCTATAAAACTGTCCCACTAGTTAACCCCTTTATTGAACCTCTTAAAAAAAAAAAAAAAACTAAGCAAAAAATCAATGCTTTATCATCATACCGCCGAACAAAAAGTGGAATAACACGCGATAAAAAAGACCGATATAAATAAACATGGTACCACTAAAAACATCATCTTGTCCCGCAAAAAACGAGCCATTATGCAGCATCATCAACGAAAAAATAAAAAAGTTATAGCTCGCAGAATAAAGCGATGCAAAAATAATGATTTTTTTATATAAAATTGTTTTTATTCTATAAAAGCGCCAAAACATAAAAAAATGATATAAATGAGGTATCGCCATAATCGTACTGACCCGAAGAATAAAACTGGTTTATCAATTTTACCACACGCGGAACGGTATAAACACCTCCCCCAAAAGAAATTCATGAATTGCTGATTTTTGTTCATTCTAACCTCCCAAAAATCTAAATAAAAAGCGATCAAAAAATGTCACGTGCTCAAAAATGGTAACAATAAAAACGTCACCTCGTCCCGCAAAAAGTAAGACCACACATGACTCTGTGGGCCAAAATATGCAAAAATTATAGCTCTCAAAATGTGGTGATGCAAAAAACTACTTTTTGCAATAAAAAGCGTCTTTTAGCGTGAGAGCTGCCAATCACAAAAACCTGCTATAAATAGTAAATCAAACCCCCCTTTATCACCCCCTTAGTTAGGGAAAAATAATAAAATTAAAAAAATGTATTTATTTCCATTTTCCCATTAGGGTTAGGGTTGCGGCTAAAGTTAGGGTTAGAGTTGGCGCTAACGTTAGGATTAGGGTTGGGATTAGGGTTATGGGTGTGTTAGGGTTAGGTTTGTGGTTAGGGTTGGGACTAGGGTTAGGGGTGTGTTGGGGTTAGGGTTGGAGTTAGAATTGGGGGGTTTCTGCTGTTTAGGCACATCAGGGGCTCTCCAAATGTGACATGGCGTCTGATCTCAATTCCAGCCAATCCTGCTTTGAAAAAGTCAAACGGTGCTCCTTCACTTCTGAGCTCTGCCATGCGCCCAAACAGTAGTTTACCCCCGCATATAGGGTATCAGCGTACTCTGGACCACAAGAGTTATTGTGCAATTTGTCCTATTTCTTCTGTTACCCTTGGGAAAATAAAAAACTGGGGGCGACAAAATCATTTTTGTAAAAAAAAAAAAAATGATTTTTTTGTTTTTACGGCTGTATGTTATAAATTTTCTGTGAAGCACTTGGGGCTTCATAGCGCTCACCACACTTCTAGATAAGTTCCTTGTGGGGTCTATTTTCCAAAATGGGGTCACTTGTGGGGGGTTTCCACTGTTTAGGCGCATCAGGGGCTCTCCAAATGTGACATGACGCCCCCAGACTATTCCATCAAAGTCTGCAATCCAAAACGTCACTACTTCCCTTCCGAGCCCAGACGTGCAGCCATACAGTCGTTTTCTCAGACATGTTGGGTATCAGCGAACTCAGGACAAATTGCACAACAACTTTTGAGGTCCAATTTCTCCTGTTACCTATGGGAAAATAAAAAATTAGTGACTAAGAGATAATTTTTGTGGGAAAAAAATAGGATTTTTTATTTTTATGCCCGGGCATTATAAACTTGTGTGAAGCACTTGGGGGTTCAAAGTGCTCACCAAAGATCTAGATAAGTTCCTTAGGGGGTCTAGCTTCCAAAATGGGGTCACTTGTGGGGGTTTCCATCTGGGGCACTACAAACGGAACATAACCCCTATCAATGTTTGCATTCCAAAACGTTACTGCTTCCTTTCCAAGCCCTGCCGTGTGCCCAAACAGTTCCCCCCCCACATATGGGGTATCAGCGTACTCAGGACAAATTGGACAACAACTTTTGGGGTCCAATTTCCTTGAGAAAAATCAAAAATTTGGGACTAAAAAATCATTTTTGTGGAAAATTGTTTTTTTTTTTTTTCACACCCAGGCATTATAAACTTTTGTGAAACACTTTGGGGTTCAAAGTGCTCACAACAGATCTAGATAAGTTCCTTAGGGGGTCTAGTTTCCAAAATGGTGTCACTTGTGGGGGGTTTCCACTGTTTAAGCGCATCAGGGGCTCTCTAAACACGACATGGCGTCCAATCTCAACTCCAGCCAATTTTAGTTTGAAAAAGTCAAACGGCGCTCCTTCCCTTACGAGTTCTGCCGTGTGCCCAAACAGTGGTTTTCCCCCAATATAGGGTATTGGCGTACTCAGGAGAAATTGCACAACAACTTTATCTGCCCATTTTCTTATTTTACCCTTGTCAAAATGAAAAAAAAGTTTGTAAAAGATCATTTTTGTGGCTAAAAAGTTAAATATTAATTTTTTCCTTCCACGTTGCTTCAGCTCCTGTGAAGCACCTGAAGGGTTATTAAACTTCTTGAATGTGGTTTTGAGTACCTTGAGGGGTGCAGTTTTTAGAATGGTGTCACTTTTTGGTATTTTCTGCTATATAGACCTGTCAAAGTGACTTCAAATGTGAGGTGGTCCCTAAAAAAATGGCTTTGTAAATTTTGTTGTAAAAATGAGAAATCACTGGTCAACTTTTAACCCTTATAATTTCCTAACAAAAAAAAATTTTGGTTCCAAAATTGTGCTGATGTAAAGTAGACATGTGGGAAAAGTTATTTCTTAACTATTTTGTGTGACATATTTCTCTGTTTTAAGGGGAAAAAAATTCAAAGTTTGAAAATTGCAAAATTTTCAAAATTTTCGCCATATTTGTGTTTTGTCAAAAATAAACGCAAGTTATATTGAAGAAATTGTACTTCTAACGTGAAGTACAATATGTCACGAGAAAACATTCTCAGAATCGCGAAGATCCTTTGAAGCGTTCCAGAGTTATAACCTCATAAAGAGACAGTGGTCAGAATTGTAAAAATTGACCCAGTCATTAACGTGCAAACCACCCTTGGGGGTGAAGGGGTTAATGAACAGGACCCCAAAGAGGCGGGTGAAATTGTAGAGAAAAATAATTCTAAAAAAAAATGAAAAAAAATCTGTGTCGTTTTAAGTTTAACTTCATCACAAATTTTAATAAAGGAAATAAGCTCATACGGAGTATTTTAAATAAACATTGGCATTTGCTATTAAAAGATTCTTTTTTAAAAAATATTCTACTAAATCAGCCTGGAATCACTTTAGGAGGGTCGCACAATTAAAAATCTAATAGCTCCCAGCAATGTTCCCTGAAAAAAATGGGGGTTCTGACCCTACGAGACAAACAAAAAATGCAGGAGCATACAAATGCAGATCAAAAAATTGCTGCACCTGCACCATTATTTAGCACGGAGCAAAATCAAAAACATCTAACAGTACAGGAGATAATTTTATGTTAAAGCACATTTAACCTGTGAAAACACTTTTGTGATTAATGTAGTCATCTGTTCGTGCGGCCTACAATATGTCGGCCGCATGACCCAAACGCTACGTGCTAGAATTGAATTAATGGACATCGCCACAACACTAAAGTCAGCTTAGTCCAAGACACTTGACACTTGTTAATTAAACATAAAAAAAGTTTAATATTACGGTGATTCCTGTAGAACATGTTCCACAAAATATACCAAATTAGAACCAAGTGCTAGAAAAGGAAGGATTCTTTCTGGATTTAAAAGCTCCAAACTTTGTTTCCCAATGGTTTGAATTATATGGTAGAAAAAGTCTGAATAATATTGTAGAAGGGACAGTATAATGGTTTTGATATTGATTGAATAACTCTTTTTATGATTCTTTTGTTATTATGCATATTTATGATTGTTTTTGAGAAATCAAAAAGAGAGAGAAAAGGGAAAGAAAGAAAAAGAGAAAAGTAAAGACAAAGAAGGGAGGAGTGAAAAAAGAATAAAGAAAAATTTGGAGGGGATTTTTAAAAAATTAAAAAAAAATGTTAACATTTTTTGCTATTTATTTTTATGGTATTCTATATGGTAGTTCCTTATACATAGTGTATATACAGATACAAGCAGATTAGTGCATTAATGAGAACATGTCCTGGGAGGATTTGTCCCTTTGGTGTAGGGTGTTTTTTTCATTTAACTAGGTGGGGCTTTAGAGCTACTCCAGTACTCCACCCTATTTGATCCTTTGGAAATTGAATGTATAAAAAGAGAGCGTGGCTGATCTTTTCATATTATTTATTTTTTAATGACTTGAAGAAACTTCAAGGTGTAGAAGTCGAAATGCATTATCCAGTAATTTTTTATTACCTCAATAAAGCACATACAGTGCCTACAAGTAGTATTCAACCCCCTGCAGATTTTGCTGGTTTGATAAGATGCAAATAAGTTAGAGCCTTCAAACTGCAAATGAGAGTAGGATTTATTAACAGAAGCATAAATCTTACAAAACAAAAAGTTATGTTGCTCAGTTGAATTTTAATAAATTTTAAACATAAAAGTGTGGGTCAATTATTATACAACCCCTATGTTTAATATTTCGTGGAATAACCCTTGTTTGCAATTACAGCTAATAATCGTCTTTTATAAGACCTGATCAGGCCGGCACAGGTCTGTGGAGTTATCTTGGCCCACTCCTCCATACAGATCTTCTCCAAGTTATCTAGGTTCTTTGGGTGTCTCATGTGGACTTTAATCTTGAGCTCCTTCCACAAGTTTTCAATTGGGTTAAGGTCAGGAGACTGACTAGGCCACTCCAACACTTTGACTTTTTCCCTCTTGAACCAGGCCTTGGTTTTCTTGGCTGTGTGCTTTGGGTCGTTGTCTTGTTGGAAGATGAAATTACGACCCATCTTAAGATCCTTGATGGAGGAGCGGAGGTTCTTGGCCAAAATCTCCAGGTAGGCCGTGCTATCCATCCTCCCATGGATGCGGACCAGATGGCCAGGCCCCTTGGCTGAGAAACAGCCCCACAGCATGATGCTGCCACCACCATGCTTGACTGTAGGGATGGTATTCTTGGGGTCGTATGCAGTGCCATCCAGTCTCCAAACGTCACGTGTGTGGTTGGCACCAAAGAGCTCGATCTTGGTCTCATCAAACCATAGAACCTTGAACCAGTCTGTCTCAGAGTCCTCCAAGTGATCATGAGCAAACTGTAGACGAGCCTTGACATGACGCTTTGAAAGTAAAGGTACCTTACGGGCTCGTCTGGAACGGAGACCATTGCGGTGGAGTACGTTACTTATGGTATTGACTGAAACCAATGTCCCCACTGCCATGAGATCTTCCCGGAGCTCCTTCCTTGTTGTCCTTGGGTTAGCCTTGACTCTTTGGACAAGCCTGGCCTCGGCACGGGAGGAAACTTTCAAAGGCTGTCCAGGTCGTGGAAGGCTAACAGTAGTTCCATAAGCCTTCCACTTACGGATGATGCTCCCAACAGTGGAGACAGGTAGGGCCAACTCCTTGGAAAGGGTTTTGTACCCCTTGCCAGCCTTATGACCCTCCACGATCTTGTCTCTGATGGCCTTGGAATGCTCCTTTGTCTTTCCCATGTTGACCATGTATGAGTGCTGTTCAAAAGTTTGGGGAGAGTCTTAAATAGTCAGAAAAGGCTGACAAAAGAGATCATTAAGCCACACATGTGAAGCTCATTATTCTTGGTGCCTGAACTACTTCTTAATACTTTAGGGGGACCAAACAGAATTCTTGTGGTTTGAGGGGTTGAATAATAAATGACACTCTGAATTAACTTTTAACATTTAAAAAAAAAAAAAAAAAAAAAAATTTGCTGCAGTGCATTTCCCACTTCCAGGCTGATCTACAGTACAAATGTCACAATGCCAAGTTAATTCCGCTTGTGTCAACCAGCTAAATCTGCAGGGGTTGAATACTACTTGTAGGCACTGTATTTATATGTATTATCTATGAGAATCTCTATACGGGAGCGATGGCTACGTACTGGGATTTTCCTTGCTAACATACTGCTACATCATGGTGAATATCTCAGTGGGTGCCTAGCCTAAAAGATGCTGCACCATGCAAAGACCACCGCCAAAGTGACAGAGCACCATCAGTGGGAGCGACCCAATGCCCCACAGCACCACTGCATCAAGGCAAAGCCCCAATGCTCTACCCCACAAGCACACTACCACAGTAATGGCCACCATTGGCTGAAATTTCTGGGGGAGAAAAGGAACATATTTAGAAGAAAACAAATTATATTCTGGAAACAATGATTTATAGTTCTAAAAAGTTCAAAAAGTTTGGCAGCACACCTCATTTGCTATAGTATGTAAACTAGAGATGTATTATGTAGAAAGAAGTCTTGGTAAAACAGACCATTTATACAAAGTAGAACTAATAGCTCTTCTATTAAATAGGTGGACCTGTGTTCACATGAACATATGTGCATTATTTCAACTAATTTGAAGCAAACAATAAGTGCATCATGAAAGTACGATATTTATATGATATAATATCACAATTATGCATATTATCAATTAATCCATTATTTAAAGTGACCATCTGTTCTTAGAAAATATGTATAAAAACAGTGACTATGTATACAAAAGGCAGTGATCAATATACCACACTGTAAAAAAACTACTGTAAGCCAAGATAAGCTAATACAGTATACATGTGATGCAGATATATATATATATTCTATATCTATAGTAGTGCAGCGATGTTCATACAGTGTGGAAGATAGGCAGGGACCACGGAAAGTTAAGCAAAAAATGTCTTTATTCCAGAGAACTCACTTAAACAGGTAAACGATACCCTCTGGTTCACAGGGTCCTCCAAACAGTCCATTCTCAAATTAACTGCACCACTGTATCTCTTGGGTGAATCAGCAGCTTTGAATTTCCTGGCTCTGTGTTACCTTCACACAGGCCTGGGTTGCACAGATCCTCCTGCTCTGCAGCTTGCAAAACAAAACTGACACACCCAAAACAAAACTAACAGTTTAAATTGTCATGATGGACATACAGCCACTCCCAGAACATGGAATGGAAAGAGAGATTTGCCCCACTACCAAAACTGCAAATCCCAACACAAATTAAAGTCCATGTCGTCTTTTTCTAAAATCTGACTTGGTCAACTACTTTGACCAAATCCATACTCACTTTTACTTCGCCTTGTAATCACAGATGTTTTGCTGTAATAACAATGCGCTCCAGCAGGTTTAATATGTCTCTATATGAATCCTGGGTACACATACTGGCCTCATATATGAGCCCCCTCTCTGCCTCTCAATATAAATTACATAATATATATACAGTACAGACCAAAAGTTTGGACACACCTTCTCATTCAAAGATTTTTCTGTATTTTCATGACTATGAAAATTGTAGAATCACACTGAGGCATCAAAACTATGAAGTAATACATGTGGAATTATACAAAACACTTTACAAAAAAAGTGTAAAACAACTGAAAATATGTCTTATATTCCAGGTTCTTCAAAGTAGCCACCTTTTGCTTTGATTACTGCTTTGCGCGCAGAAAAGGTGAACGGATGGACTCTACATGCCTAATTCCCACTGTCAAGCATGGAGGAGGTGGTGTGATGTGTGGGGGTTCTTTGCTGGTGACACTGTTGGGGATTTATTCAAAATTGAAGGCATACTGAACCAGCATGGCTACCACAGCATCTTGCAGCGGCATGCTATTCCATCCTGTTTGCGTTTAGTTGGACCATCACTTATTTTTCAACAGGACAATGACCCCAAACACACCTCCAGACTGTGTAAGGGCTATTTGACCAAGAATGAGAGTGATAGGACGCTACACCAGATGACCTGGCCTCCACAGTCACCAGACCAGAACCCAATCGAGATAGTTTGAGGTAAGCTGGACCGCTCACCGCTTCAATTTTGAATAAATCCCCAACAGTGTCACCAGAAAAGCACCCCCACACCATCACACCACCTCCTCCATGCTTCACGGTGGGAACCAGGCATGTAGAGTCCATCCGTTCACCTTTTCTGTGTGCAAAGCAGTAATCAAAGCAAAAGGTGGCTACTTTGAAGAACCTAGAATATAAGACATATTTTCAGTTGTTTCACACTTTTTTGTAAAGTGTAATGTATAATTTCACATGTGTTAATTCATAGTGTTGATGCCTTCAGTGTGATTCTACAATTTTCATAGTCAAGAAAATACAGAATAATCTTTGAATGAGATGGTGTGTCCAAACTTTTGGTCTGTACTGTGTATATATATATATATATATATATATATATATATATATATATATATATATATATAAACACGCACACACAAAAATATACATATAAATACATGTTTTTTTTATTTAAAAAAGGTATTGCAGTATGGCAGGTATGCAGTGGGTACAGAAAGTACTCAGACCCCTTTACATTTTTCACTCTTTCATTGCAACCATTTGGTAAATTCAAAAAAGTTCATTTTCTTTCTCATTAATGTACACTGCACCCCATTTTGATTGAAAAAATACAGAGATGTAGAAATTTTTGCAAATTTATTAAAAACGAAAAACTGAAATATCACATGTCAAAATAGGAAAATGGTTGCACTCAATCGTGGTAAAGAATGTCAATGTAAAATATGTGAAATGTGAATAGCAAAATAGCTTTTGAAAATTAGGAAAAATACACAAGAAATATCACATGGTCATAAGTATTCAGACCTTTTGATCAAACACTCATATTTACGTCAAATGCTGTCCATTTCCATGTGATCCTCCTTAAGATGGTTCTACTCTTTCATTGGAGGCCATCTGTGTTTAATTAAACTGATAGGACTTGATTTGTAAAAGGCACACACCTGTCTATATAAGACCTCACAGCTCACAGTACATGTCAGACCAAATGAGAATCATGAGGTCAAAGGAACTGGTTAAGGAGCTCAGAGACAGAAATGTGGCAAGGCACACATCTGGCCAAGGTTACAAAAGAATTTCTGAAGTACTCAAGGTTCCTAAGAGCACAGTGGCCTCCATAATTCTTAAATGGAAGAAGTTTGGGACCACTAGAAGTCTTTCTAGACCTGGCCGTCCAACCAAACTGAGCAATTGTGGGAGAAGAGCCTTGGTGATAGAGGTAAAGAAGAACCCAAGATCATTGTGGCTTAGCTCCACAGATGCAGTAGGCAGATGGGAGAAAGTTCCACAAAGTCAACTATCACTCCAGCCGTCCACCAGTTGGGATTGAATGGCAGAGTTGCCCGACGGAAGCCTCTCCTCAGTGCCAGACATATGAAAGCCCTCATAGAGTTTGCTATAAAAAACACATGAAGGACTCCCAGACTATGAAAAATAAAATTCTCTGGTCTGATGACACGAAGATGGAACTTTTTGCTGATAACTCTAAGCAATATGCATGGTGAAAACCAGGCACTGCTCATCACCTGCCCAATACAATCACAACAGTGAAACATGGCGGTGGCAGCATCATGCTATAGGGGTGTTTTTCAGCTGCAGGGACAGGACGACTGGTTGCAATTGAAAGAAACATGAATGCGGCCCAGAACAGAGATATCCTTTATGAAAACCTCTTCCAGAGTGCTCTGGACCTAGACTTCGCAGAAGGTTCACCTTCCAACAAGGCAATGACCCTATGCACACAGCTAAAATAACAAAGGAATGGCTTCAGAAAAATCCTGTGTGACTGGCCCAGCTAGAACCCTGACCTAAACCCAATTGAGCATCTTTGGAGAGACCTGAAAATGGTTGTCCACCAACGTTCACTATCCGACCTGACTGAACTGGAAAGTATCTGCAAGGAAAAATGGCAGAGGATCACCAAATCAAGGTGTGAAAAACTTGTTGCATCATTTCTAAGAAGACTCATGGCTGTACTAACTCAAAAGGGTGCTTCTACTAAATACTGAGAAAAGGGTCTGAATATTTATGACCATGTGATATTTCAGTTTTTCTTTTTTAATAAATTTGCTAATTTCTTGTTTGTTTCAGTCAAGATGGGGTGCAGGGTGTACATTAATGAGGAAAAAAATTAACTTTTTTGAATTTACCAAATGTCTACAATGAAACAAAGAGTGAAAAACTTAAGGGGATCTGAATACTTTCCGTACCCCCTGTATATATAATGATAAACACCCACACACTAAGTTTTATAACTTAAAGGGAATCTGTCACCCCAATTTTGCCATATCAACTAAAGATATGGCTGAATAGTGCGTCCCATAACAAAGCTATCAGTATTTACCTTATATCATGATACCCCCGTTTTCATATCAAAATACCTTGGTAAAGTTCGTATTTGGCGCTGTCAATCAGGGCGGTCTGGTCAGGAGGGTTGCGTTTTCTATGTCCTCCCCCCAGATCCTCGGCATCACTTGGGTAGGGCCGTCTGTGAATCCCACAGACGGCGTTCGGCTTCCCGCAATTGCGCATTTCAAATTCTGCCCCGCGCATGCGCAGTGTGCTTTGCCCAACAGTGGGCAAAGCATAAAATCATTACAGCGCATGCGCTACTCTTTCCTTGCCCCTGAAGTCGTCCAAGGCAAGCAGTCATTTCCGGGGCAAGGAAAGAGTAGCACATGCGCTGTAATGATTTTATGCTTTGCCCACTGTTGGGCAAAGCACACTGCGCATGCACGGGGCAGAATTTGAAATGCGATTCACAGACGGCCCTACGCAAATGATGCCGAGGAGCGGGGGAGGGAGGACATAGAAAACGCCGCCCTTCTGACCTGTCCACCCTGATTGACAGCGCCAAATGCGAACTTTACTAAGGTATTTTGATACGAAAACGGGGGTATCATGATATAAGGTAAATACCGATAGCTTTGTTATTGAACGCACTATTCAGCCATATCTTTAGTTGATATGGCAAAATTGGGGTGACAGATTCTGTTATGATCTGCTACAAGCACTAAGGAAAGGTGGGAATTCTGTCCCTACAATAGGACTGAGCTGGATCCCTACGATGTAAAGGGGGACCTGATCCTGCGACCAGACCCGCTAAAGTCCTCAGCTAGTCTGAACGAAGACCTATAGTTGCGAGGGAGGAATCCCTACAAGATCTAGGGACTGGGTGAAAAGGTGGACACCTCCTAACAGAAAGTGTAGCAGGGAATATAAAACAGAAAACAAATACTAAGAGATCCTAAGATCAAGCAAACTGACAGAGTAAGGCACCTAAGCACCTGGCTAGCTTAAGAGTAGATAATACAATGAAGTCCAGCAAAGCCAGAAGGGCGGAGCCAGACTAAATAGGGAAAAAAGGTCATGTGACCAGCAAACTGAAACAAAATCCAACAAGAGGGTTCTAACAGTACCCTCCCTTCTAAGAGGATCCTCCGGATCCCCTAGGACTTAGGCTTATCCGGAAACCTCTTGTGAAACGCTCTGACAAGTCTAGACGCAGAAACATCATCCGCCCTCACCCATGAGTTATCCTCGGGTCCATAACCCTTCCAAGCGACGAGGTACTGCAAACTCCCTCTATACCATCTAGAATTTAGGATGCGGGAAATCTCATATTGCCCGTCCTCCACCACCAGGGGAACAGTGGCCGAGACGTCTCCATCTGAGACCTCAGCTTTTTTCAAGAGAGAAACATGAAACACCGTATTAATCTTCCAGGAGGTAGGAAGCTCCAACTTAACAGCAGATTGGTTAATAACCTGAAGCACCTTAAAGGGCCCTACAAACTTGGGACCCAATTTCTTAGACGGAATCCTCAAGCGCAGATTCTTAGAGGACAACCAAACCATGTCACCAATAGCAAACAAAACCTCTTGTCGTTTTCTATCAAAATACATTTTGGATCTTTTGTTAGCCTCCTGAAGATTACCACGTACATCAGTCCAAACTCTCTCCAAAACACCAGAAAAATTCTCCTCTTCAGGTACAGCCGATCCCAACTTGGAAAATGACCCAAAAGACGGATGTCTCCCAGTACAGCAAAAAAAAGGCGAACAACCAGCAGAAGCGGATGTATGATTGTTAAGAGCAAACTCAGCAAGTGGCAGAAACTCAGACCACCCCTCTTGATTATCAGTCACAAAACAACGCAAGAACTGCTCAACATCCTGGTTTTTCCTTTCTGTCTGGCCATTAGACTCAGGATGATATCCGGATGAAAACGACAAATGAACTCCCAACCTGTCACAAAAGGCGCGCCAAAAACGAGCCACAAACTGAGGTCCCCTATCAGAAACAATGTCAGTAGGAACACCATGTAGTCTGACTATTTCCTTGACAAAGGCCTTAGCGAGAGTCTTACCGCAGGGCAGTTTGATGAAAGGAACCAAGTGACACATCTTGCTAAAACGGTCCACGACCACCCAGATGACAGTGAAACCCTCAGAGGGGGAAGGTCAGTAATAAAGTCCATAGCCAAATGTGTCCAAGGTGCACTAGGGACCTCCAAAGGGCAAAGCAATCCCGCAGCAGGAGAATGAGAAGACTTAGATCTAGCACACACAGTGCATTGGCGCACCCACTTAATGACTTCCTTCTGCCATCCTGGCCACCAAAAACTGTGACCCACAAGTCTCTTGGTCTCAGAGATTCCAGGATGACGTGCCAACCGAGAGTCATGACATTCATCAAACAAATCTCTCCTCAGGGTACCAGGCACAAACAACCTCCCATGCGGCGTGTTAGATGGGGCATTCTCCTGTGCTTTAAGAATCTCATCTTCCAACACGGAGTCTGTTGTGAATGGGTTTGAGATGAGTTCTGAGCAGAGGCTCCCTCTGGTGGTTACAAGCGGTACTAGTGAGGATTGTGAGGACTGGGAATCAGGTGTTACTGATTGGTCTTATATAAGGGAGTAATTTTCCCATCAGGGTTGCCGGTGATCAATTGTTCTGGTCTGAATCCTTCTTTCCAGTTTCCCTTGTAGCCTGCTGTGTCGTGTCTGCATCTCCTGCTATCAGATAAGACAATTTCTTATTTTGTGTTTTTGCTATATTTTTGCATTTGGTCCTGCACTTCTGTGGGGGCCTTCTGGGTCCCCTCCGGGGCTTTTGCCCTCTCAGTTTAGTCCAGCCACTGTGTTTTGTACTTTTGCTTTTTCCAGTTTTTTCAGTGGCTGCTGTTTTTGTTACACCAGAGAACTAATTTAGGTGGTAGAGGTCGTGTGATCTCAGGTGATTTTGAAATTAGTAGAGTTGGTGTTTTTCAGGGTTTTCTGGATTGCAGTAAGTACCCTTCCTGTCCTTTTCTATTTAGATAGTTTGGGCCCCAGCGTTTGCTCATACTATTTTCTTTCTGTGTCAGTATTTCCTCTTGTCTAACCGCCATTACATGTTTGGGGGCTTTCTATTATCTTTGGGGTTCTGCTCCGGGGCAGATAGCTTTCCTATTTCTATCTTTAGGTGTAGTTAGTTTCTCAGGCTGTGACGAGGCGTCTAGGACCAACGTAGGAACGCTCCACGGCTGCCTCTAGTTGCGGTGGTTAGTCAGGGTACTGCAATCTCATAGATTCCAACTGCTCTGGTGTATTTCCTTTTTTGCCTGCACTCCTCAGTTACCGTAACATAACAGTATCACCGGCCTTAAAAATTGTATGGTACTCACAGAAGGGAAAAAATATTTTGAAGGAAGAAAAGTTGTCAGAGATATTTTTCTGTTTGTTGCATTTTTTTTTCCCTCTGTATCTCTGGGTGCTGGGGAGGATCTTTTCTCCCAATGGAGTTTGCACAGTTGTCTGGCCGTGTGGATCAGCTTGCCACTGAGGTTCAGAGTATTGCTGCATATCTTGCTAGGTTGCCTGTTGTGGAACCTAGGATCCCCATGCCAGATTTGTTTTTAGGGGATCGAGCTAAGTTTCAGAATTTCAAAAATAATTGTAAATTGTTTCTTGCCTTAAAATCTAAGTCCTCAGGAAACGCAGCGCAGCAGGTTCAAATTATCATCTCTCTCCTGCGCGGCGATCCTCAGGATTAGGCTTTTTCCCTGATACCTGGGGATCCTGTTTTGAGTGATGTTGATGCATTTTTTCAGGCTTTGGGGTTATTGTACGATGAGCCTAATGTCACTGATCAAGCTGAAAAAGCCTTGTTGGCATTAAATCAGGGGCTTGATGACGCTGAGTTATACTGTCAGAGATTCCGTAGGTGGGCAGTCCTGACCAAATGGAATGACGACGCTTTGGCGGCCCTTTTCCGGAAGGGTCTGTCGGATAATGTAAAGGATGTTATGGTGGGATTCCCTGTCCCCTCTGGTCTCAATGATTCTATGTCATTAGCGATTCAAATTGACAGACGTTTGCGTGAGCGGAGAAGTATGCGTGGAGTGGTGTTGCCTTGTGAGCCAGCTGCTGAGCCCATGCAGTGTGATAGAGTGGTGTCTGGGGCACAGCGTCATGAGTTTCGAAAGCGCAATAGGTTATGTTTCTACTGTGGTGATGCCTCTCATGCTATTTCAGTCTGCCCTAAGCGGGGAAGACATTTTGCACGCTCAGTTGTCTTGGGTAGTGTTCAGACTAAGTTTTTATTAACTGTCACTCTGATATGCTCTCTGTCCTCATTTTCTGCTCAGGCTTTCGTTGATTCTGGAGCAGCTATTAACCTGATGGATTATGATTTTGCTAAACGTTGTGGGTTTTCCTTGATACCCCTACAGAAGTCTATTCCTTTACTGGGGATCGATTCTACCCCTTTGGCTGAGAATAAACCCCAGTTTTCTACTCAGGTGATAATGAGGGCTGAACCTGATCACCAGGAGTGCTGCAAATTTTTGGTTCTATATAATCTGCATGACATTATAGTGCTGGGTTTCCCTTGGTTACAGTCTCATAATCCTGTTTTGGATTGGAAATCTGTGTCTGTAACCAGTTGGGGCTGCCAATGTGTTAGTGCCAACACTCCTGTTTTTTCTGCCTCCCCCCAGGCTGAGGATGTTCCTGACTTTTTGTTTGATTTTTCTGATGTGTTTAGCGAAAGTAAATCTGCATCCTTACCTCCCCATAGGAGCTATGACTGCGCTATTGAATTAGTGCCAGGTAGTAAATTCCCTAAAGGTCGCCTTTTTAACTTGTCTGTACCTGAACATGACGCTATGCGGTCTTATATCAAGGAATCATTGGAGAAGGGTCATATCAGACCATCCTCTTCACCCTTAGGTGCCGGTTTTTTCTTTGTGGCCAAAAAAGATGGTTCATTAAGGCCGTGTATTGATTATCGTCTCTTGAACAATATTACTGTGAAATATCAATACCCGTTACCCTTGATTTCTGACCTGTTTTCCAGGGTGAAAAACGCTACTTGGTTTACCAAGCTTGACCTCAGGGGGCGTATAACCTTATTCGCATTAAGCACGGGATGAATGGAAGACGGCATTTAACGCCCCTGAAGGGCATTTTGAGTACCTTGTGATGCCCTTTGGGCTCACTAATGCTCCTTCCGTCTTCCAGTCCTTCATGAATGACATTTTCAGGGATTTTGTGGACAAGTTTCTGATTGTTTATTTGGATGATATCTTGATTTTTTCTAATGACTGGGACTCTCATGTGAAACATGTTCGAACTGTATTCCAGATTTTGAGAGAGAATGCTCTGTATGTGAAGGGATCAAAGAGTCTTTTTGGCGTACAGAAGATCTCATTTCTGGGATTCATTTTGTCCCCATCTGTTATTGAAATGGACCCGGTCAAGGTTCAGGCCATCTGTGATTGGGTCCAACCTACTTCATTAAAGGCTCTTCAGAGATTTTTGGGTTTTGCCAATTTTTATCGTAAATTTATTGGTAATTTCTCTGTTATTGTTAAACCATTAACTGATTTGACCAGAAAGGGTTCTGATGTGGTGAATTGGCCTCCTGAGGCAGTCTCTGCGTTTCAGGAACTTAAGCAGAGATTCACTTCTGCTCCTGTTCTACGGCAGCCTGATGTTTCTCTGCCATTTCAGGTGGAGGTTGATGCCTCTGAAATTGGGGCAGGTGCCGTTTTGTCCCAAAAAGATCCAGAGACCTCTAAAAGTAACCCTTGTGCCTTTTTCTCTCGAAAATTTTCTCCTACTGAACGTAATTATGACGTGGGTAATCGGGAGTTATTGGCCATGAAGTGGGCTTTTGAAGAGTGGAGACATTGGCTGGAGGGAGCCAAACATCAGGTGGTGGTCCTTACGGACAATAAGAATCTGGTCTATCTGGAATCTGCCAAGCGACTCAATCCTAGACAGGCCAGGTGGGCCTTGTTTTTCACACGTTTTAATTTTGTGGTTTCCTTTCTTCCTGGCACTAAGAATGTTAAGGCGGATGCCCTCTCGAGGAGTTTCCTTGCGGACTCTCCTGAGCTATCTGATCCCTCTGTTATTTTGAAGGAGGGTGTAGTTCTTTCCGCCATCTCGCCCAATTTGAGACTTGCTCTGGAGGGGTGTCAGGAGGATAGGCCCGAGCGCTGCCCTGTTGGAAAATTGTTTGTCCCGGACCAATGGAAAAAGAGTGTGATGTCTGAGATTCATTGTTCCGCATTGGCTGGGCATCCCGTAATTTTTGGTACCAGAGACTTGGTTAGTCGGTCCTTTTGGTGGCCTACCTTGTCTCGCGATGTCAGGGAATTTGTGCAGTCCTGCGGGACTTGCTCTCGCTCCAAGCCTTGCTCTCGCTCTAGTGGTTTGTTGATGCCATTGCCTGTGCCCAAGAGACCATGGACCCATATCTCTATGGATTTCATTTCCGATCTTCCTGTTTCTCAGAGAATGACCACCATCTGGGTAATTTGTGATAGGTTTTCCAAAATGATACATCTTGTGCCATTACCTAAGTTGCCTTCCTCCTCTGAATTGGTGCCGTTGTTCCTTCAGCACGTGGTTCGTTTACACGGCATTCCTGAGAACATTGTGTCTGACAGAGGAGTCCAGTTTGTTTCCAGATTTTGGAGGACTTTTTGTTCTAAACTGGGTGTTCAATTGTCTTTCTCCTCGGCATTTCATCCTCAGACCAATGGTCAAACTGAGAGAACAAACCAGACATTGGAGACTTATCTAAGATGCTTTGTGTCTGCTGATCAGGATGACTGGGTCTCTTTTTTGCCTTTGGCTGAGTTTGCTCTTAATAATAGGGCTAGCTCTGCCACTTTGATGTCTCCGTTTTTCTGTAATTCTGGGTTTCACCCTCGATTTTCTTCAGGACAGACGGAGGCTTCTGTCTGTCCAGGTGTTGACTCTGTTGTTGAGCGTATGCAGCAGATTTGGGACCAGGTAGTGGAGAGGTTGTCCCTCTCTCAGGAGAAGGCCCAGGGGTTTGCTAACCGGCATAGGACTGATGGTCCTCGGTTTAAAGTGGGGGACTTGGTCTGGTTGTCCTCAAAGAATATTCCTATGAGAGTAGCATCTCCTAAATTTAAGCCTAGGTTCATTGGACCTTATAAGATCATGGAGATTATTAATCCTGTTTCTTTTCGTTTGCTTCTTCCAGGGACATTTAAGATCCATAGCGTGTTCCACAAGTCCTTGTTGAAGAGGTTTGTTGAGCCAGTGCTTCCTGCTGCTGTGCCTCCTGACCCTGTTTTGGTTGAGGGCAATCTGGAGTATGTGGTTGAGAAAATATTGGATTCTCGTTTTTCTAGACGAAGACTCCAGTATTTGGTTAAATGGAGAGGTTATGGTCAGGAAGACAATTCTTAGGTGTTTGCTTCGGACATCCATGCTAGGAGACTTATCCGTGCGTATCATAGAACTCATCCTGACCGACCTGGTTGCTCAAATGAGGGTTCGGTGACCCCTCCTCAAGGGGGGGGGTACTGTTGTGAATGGGTTTGAGATGAGTTCTGAGCAGAGGCTCCCTCTGGTGGTTACAAGCGGTACTAGTGAGGATTGTGAGGACTGGGAATCAGGTGTTACTGATTGGTCTTATATAAGGGAGTAATTTTCCCATCAGGGTTGCCGGTGATCAATTGTTCTGGTCTGAATCCTTCTTTCCAGTTTCCCTTGTAGCCTGCTGTGTCGTGTCTGCATCTCCTGCTATCAGATAAGACAATTTCTTATTTTGTGTTTTTGCTATATTTTTGCATTTGGTCCTGCACTTCTGTGGGGGCCTTCTGGGTCCCCTCTGGGGCTTTTGCCCTCTCAGTTTAGTCCAGCCACTGTGTTTTGTACTTTTGCTTTTTCCAGTTTTTTCAGTGGCTGCTGTTTTTGTTACACCAGAGAACTAATTTAGGTGGTAGAGGTCGTGTGATCTCAGGTGATTTTGAAATTAGTAGAGTTGGTGTTTTTCAGGGTTTTCTGGGATTGCAGTAAGTACCCTTCCTGTCCTTTTCTATTTAGATAGTTTGGGCCCCAGCGTTTGCTCATACTATTTTCTTTCTGTGTCAGTATTTCCTCTTGTCTAACCGCCATTACATGTTTGGGGCTTTCTATTATCTTTGGGGTTCTGCTCCGGGCAGATAGCTTTCCTATTTCTATCTTTAGGTGTAGTTAGTTTCTCAGGCTGTGACGAGTAGGAACGCTCCACGGCTGCCTCTAGTTGCGGTGGTTAGTCAGGGTACTGCAATCTCATAGATTCCAACTGCTCTGGTGTATTTCCTTTTTTGCCTGCACTCCTCAGTTACCGTAACATAACAGGAGTCCAAAACAGCAATAACAACCCCCTCTTGCAAGATGTTTTCCTCCTCCTCCTCAGTACCCACCATAGGAGAAAAGCTGCGAGACAAAGCATCAGCTTTAACATTTTTAGTACCTGGGATGTAAGTAACGGTAAAATTAAACCGTGAGAAAAACAGTGCCCACCTAGCCTGATGGGCATTCAAGCGTTTGGCAGCATCAAGGTAGATCAGATTTTTATGATCGGTGAAGACTTGAACGGGAAATTCCGCTCCCTCCAAAAAATGACGCCAGTGTTCAAATGCGAGTTTAATTGCCAACAATTCCCCTGGTGGTGGAGGACGGGCAATATGAGATTTCCCGCATCCTAAATTCTAGATGGTATAGAGGGAGTTTGCAGTACCTCGTCGCTTGGAAGGGTTATGGACCCGAGGATAACTCATGGGTGAGGGCGGATGATGTTTCTGCATCTAGACTTGTCAGAGCGTTTCACAAGAGGTTTCCGGATAATCCTAAGTCCTAGGGGATCCGGAGGATCCTCTTAGAAGGGAGGGTACTGTTAGAACCCTCTTGTTAGATTTTTTTCAGTTTGCTGGTCACATGACCTTTTTTTCCCTATTTAGTCTGGCTCCGCCCTTCTGGCTTTGCTGGACTTCATTGTATTATCTACTCTTAAGCTAGCCAGGTGCTTAGGTGCCTTACTCTGTCAGTTTGCTTGATCTTAGGATCTCTTAGTATTTGTTTTCTGTTTTATATTCCCTGCTACACTTTCTGTTAGGAGGTGTCCACCTTTTCACCCAGTCCCTAGATCTTGTAGGGACTCCTCCCTCGCAACTATAGGTCTTCGTTCAGACTAGCTGAGGACTTTAGCGGGTCTGGTCGCAGGATCAGGTCCCCCGTTATATCGTAGTGATCCAGCTCAGTCCTATTGTAGGGACAGAATTCCCACCTTTCCTTAGTGCTTGTAGCAGATCATAACAGTAGGAACAGGCCTGGATAGCTTAAGAGTAGATAATACAATGAAGTCCAGCAAAGCCAGAAGGGCGGAGCCAGACTAAATAGGGAAAAAAGGTCATGTGACCAGCAAACTGAAACAAAATCTAACAATTGGGTTCTAACAGTACCCTCCCTTCTAAGAGGATCCTCCGGATCCCCTAGGACTTAGGCTTATCCGGAATCCTATTGTGAAACGCTCTGACAAGTCTAGACGCAGAAACATCATCCGCCCTCACCCATGAGTTATCCTCGGGTCCATAACCCTTCCAAGCGACGAGGTACTGCAGACTCCCTCTATACCATCTAGAATTTAGGATGCGGGAAATCTCATATTGCCCGTCCTCCACCACCAGGGGAATTGTTGGCAATTAAACTCGCATTTGAACACTGGCGTCATTTTTTGGAGGGAGCGGATTTTACCGTTCAAGTCTTCACCGATCATAAAAATCTGATCTACTTTGATGCTGCCAAATGCTTGAATGCCCGTCAGGCTAGGTGGGCACTGTTTTTCTCATGGTTTAATTTTACCGTTACTTACATCCCAGGTACTAAAAATGTTAAAGCTGATACTTTGTCTCGCAGCTTTTCTCCTATGGTGGGTACTGAGGAGGAGGAGGAAAACATCTTGCAAGAGGGGGTTGTTATTGCTGTTTTGGACTCCGTGTTGGAAGATGAGATTCTTAAAGCACAGGATAATGCCCCATCTAACACGCCGCATGGGAGGTTGTTTGTGCCTGGTACCCTGAGGAGAGATTTGTTTGATGAATGTCATGACTCTCGGTTGGCAGGTCATCCAACCGAGAGTCATGACATTCATCAAACAAATCTCTCCTCAGGGTACCAGGCACAAACAACCTCCCATGCGGCGGTTTACGGCTTTGTCTACTGTTAGAACCCTCTTGTTAGATTTTGTTTCAGTTTGCTGGTCACATGACCTTTTTTCCCTATTTAGTCTGGCTCCGCCCTTCTGGCTTGGCTGGACTTACTGTTATGATCTGCTACAAGCACTAAGGAAAGGTGGGAATTCTGTCCCTACAATAGGACTGAGCTGGATCCCTACGATGTAACGGGGGACCTGATCCTGCGACCAGACCCGCTAAAGTCCTCAGCTAGTCTGAACGAAGACCTATAGTTGAGAGGGAGGAATCCCTACAAGATCTAGGGACTGGGTGAAAAGGTGGACACCTCCTAACAGAAAGTGTAGCAGGGAATATAAAACAGAAAACAAATACTAAGAGATCCTAAGATCAAGCAAACTGACAGAGTAAGGCACCTAAGCACCTGGCTAGCTTAAGAGTAGATAATACAATGAAGTCCAGCAAAGCCAGAAGGGCGGAGCCAGGCTAAATAGGGAAAAAAGGTCATGTGACCAGCAAACTGAAACAAAATCTAACAAGAGGGTTCTAACAGATTCCCTTAAATATTTTTAAATCTTTGCTAAAATTCTAAAATGCATTTTTGCAAACTGATAATTTATTTTACCTCCTACCAGCAACATAACAGGTCAGAAAGATAATATGCATATGATAAGGTGTAACATTAACTAGTAATGGGCAAATTGTTTACAGTATGGCAGATGGATTCAAATTAAAATAGTATGATTCCTGTAAACAGCTTTTCACTCCTACTCATTTGTGCAAGTTATCCTTGAAAGTTTGTGTGCCTGTATCCATTTCTTTTTCAAGTCTGTTTTGTTTTGATGTACCATTGTTTCAAAACATTTCTTAAGTGATTTCATGATTAAACTGTCTCTGTATTTGCATACAGTTATAGGCATCCTTCATTCTTGTGCCCGTTTGCTGCTTTATAACATAGTAAATGATAAAAACCAAACAACTGAACCATGCTATTGGTCATAGGGTATTGTCCCTTTTACCTGAATGTATGCACTGCACCAGATTCCAAGCAGCAATTATTAAAAGGAAAGTCTGACTCTGGGTGCAATATATTGATGACCTGTTTATTGGACAGGTCATCAATATTAGATACATGGGCATCAAACCATGGATCAGCTGTTATTTGTTTGCTGTAAAGGAATGGGAGCTGTTGTGTAATCCATTATACTTTTAATGTTTACATTGGGAGGTCACCGGAACAAATAAAAGCTGATCGTTTAGGGTGCTGAGCATAAGATTGGTGGTCAGAATTGTAAAAATTGGCCTGGTCATTCACCTTGGGGGTGAAGGGGTTAATATTACAAAAAAAAAAAGTGAAATCTGATTTTTTTCTTTTCACTTTGTATGCCTATGCTGGCCAACATTTTACTGAAATAGAAGACCGGTAAAGGGACAAAAAAAACATTACCTCAGCACCACTGCGTAAGAACTTTCTCACGCAGTGAGCAGTGCCAGAAGCAAATTCCACCGGGGTTCAGCTATGAATACCAGTAAACGTTCTCGCAGAAGCTCAGCGCTGTGCACTGCAAGAGTGATTACACTCCTGTCAGTGTAAGGCTAGTTTCACATTAGCGTCGTTGAGCCCTGCGCATCATGCGCAATTAAAAACGTGTGCAAAAACGTTTTTTTAACACATCAATGTATGCATAACGACAAAAAAGGCAGCGTTTGCATGCGTTATCAAGCGTTTTTGGATGCGTTTGCGTTTTTTATACGCATGCTTTCTCAAAGTGTCATATTTCCACAGGAGGAAAATCCTTGAAACAGACTCCACCAATGGGACACCAGTGGGCGAGTGCCATGGGACTTCTTTTATAGACCCTGTTACAGCTGAATTCTTCAGATTTTGCTGCTGTTTCCTGTGTCACCATGGATTTGTGTTGTGAGAGTTTTCACTTTAACTTGGATCTGGACATCGCGCTGGCTCTGACTTTTGCATTTGCTTGCCAGCAACAAAGGGAGAGAGGCAGCGAAGACGGCAGCGACGTCGTTTTTGGAGACATCCTATTATTGAACTCCGGGTGGGCCGTGGAGCGTACCACACCCTCTTAAGCGAGCTCCAGGCAAACCCGTTGAAATTTAATGACTATACCCGGATGTCCCAAGAAAGCTTCATGTATTTGCTTGGTCGTGTTGACGGAGCCATCCTGAAACAGGACACACAGCTCCGTCATGCCATTCCTCCTGAGGAACGGCTACTGGTCACATTACGGTACGTAATATTTAACACTAGAACTACTGATGGAGTCATTTTGACTCCTTTCGTTTTTTATTTCTCTTCTGTGACTACATTTTTCAGAATTCCGGCTTGAAACTCGGTGACTTTTCCTCAAATATGATGTGAAAAAAGATTTTGTGAGAATACATAATTTTGGTGAAAAATTTGCGCGTTTTTTTCAAAATTTACCAAGAACTACTGAAGGGAGTAATTTTGACTCCCTACTATATTTTGAGGTCCTTTTGTCACTAAATGTTGCTATAAAGTTTTGTGCATAATTTTTTCACTCTGTCTTATTTACCCTGATGTTCATATAGATGTAGTTCAATTTACATGTCAACTTTTCACATTTTCCTTGTGTTTTACCTGCTTGTATTACTGTGTAATGCTGAACAAAATAGCTTGTTTACTCTAAGCTCTTATCTTATGCTAATTTTTGATTCATATATATTGACACATATAAAGAACTGTACGCTTGCAGAAGCATGCAGGAACAATAATTTACAGTTTACTCTATCTGATGAGGAGCTAGATGCATTCATTGCGATATTCTATGCTCGTGGAATATCTGGCACGAACCGTCACTCGATTAGCAGTATTTGGTGTAATGACTGGGGAATACCGTTTTGCAAAGCAACAATGTCTAGGGACCGCTTTGTTGAAATTATGAGGTTTCTCAGATTTGATGAGAAATCTACTCGATCGGAGAGACTGCAAACGGACAAGTTTGCTCTATTTTCTACTGTGTGGGACAGGTTTATTGAAAATTGTATTGCGTGTTACAAACTTGGCCCATACATAACGGTGGATGAGCAACTTTTCCCAAGCAAAACTAGGTGTCCATTCACGCAGCAGTACATGCCTTCCAAACCAGATAAATATGGCCACAAATATTGGCTAGCTGTTGATAAGGAGAGCAAATATCTGGCAAATGGCTTCCCTTATCTAGGCAAAGATGACACACGCCGTGCTGAGGACCGTTTAGCTGACCATGTGGTAATGCAGTTATTGGACCCGTTTTTGAAAAAAGGTCGCAATGTTACAACCGATAATTATTTTACTTCAGTAAAATTAGCTAAACAGCTAAAAAGCAAAGGAACAACCATCGTGGGAACACTGAACAAGATAAGGCGAGAAGTGCCTAAAGAAATAAAATCCATGAAAGAGGAATTGTACAACACTAAAGTGTTTAGAAATGAAGACAATTTTACACTTACAGTATATCAAGGAAAGCCCAACAAAAATGTTGTCATTTTGAGTTCCGTCCATCCAGATGTTGTTGTTGCGTCTGATTCCGCTAAAAAAACTCCAGAAACGGTAAAGTTTTACAATGAAACAAAATATGGAGTAGATGTAGTGGATCAGATGGCACGAAAATATACCACACGAACATGCACAAGGAGATGGCCTGTTCATGCATTTGAAAATGCCTTAGACTTTGCGGTATAAATGCATGGATAATATTCAATGAGATAACCCACCAAAAAATGTCACGCAAGGCATTTTTGCAAACGCTTGTGAGAGAGTTGAGTGGTCCTTATGTCACAGATAGGGAAAAGGGTTCCACGTCCCAAGTTTCTACATGCTCAGAAGTGATGGTTCAAACAAAATTTTGCCAGATCAAAGAAAAGTGCAAGAAAAATAGATCTGTCGGCAATTGTAAGACTTGTGGTAAGCCTTTGTGTGGGCAATGTACTGCCATAAATCAAAGGCAATGCCTAAAATGCGAAACACCAAATGTTTAGAAGGTGAATTCTGCGCCATATTTTCATTTTTATGCTCCTCCACCTACATTTTCTCTGCTTTTTGTTCTTCAGTTGTTGTTTATATGTGTGCACTTGAATAAAAAAAAGTTTGAAAAACGTCTATTATAATTATTGTTATTTTCTGTAGAAAAATAAGAAAAGCAGAAAAAAAACAATCAAAAGCATTACTGTTGGATCTCACAATAATAATACATTACAAAAAATATAATTATTAATAAATAACCACAAATGAAACTCTAAAAATAAACGAAAACAAGCAAGGAGTCAAAATGACTCCTTTCAGTAGTTCTAGGCGGGGTCACGAGTCCAGTAGTCCTAGTGTTAAAAACCAATGCGGGCATAATTGTTTTTGTTCTGTCATTTACTAAAAGCCTGCAGAATTATTGTTATGCCATGTACAGAAATTTTTTTCATGTCAGTGTTTTGCCAAAGCCTAGACAATTGCAATTTTTCTTCCTCTGTTGTGCAGATTCCTGGCTTCTGGCGAGACCCTATCTTCACTCCACTTCCAGTACTGGCTTGGAATCTCCACCTTGTCGAGAATAGTTGCGGACACCTACCGGGCTTTGTGGGACGTTCTCTGTCCTGAATTTATGCCCTTGCCCACCGTGGAAAAATGGATTGAAATATCTGAACAATTCTTGATAGTCTGCAATTTCCCCAACTGTTTGGGTGCGGTGGATGGGAAACACATCAGGATAACCAAACCCCCAAAAAGTGGATAGAAGTAATATAATTATAAAAAGTACTTTTCTACAGTACTCATGGTCATTGTGGATGCAGACTGTCATTTTGTTGTGGTGGAAATCGGGGCATTTGGCCGGGGCAATCACTCTCAGACTTTTAAGAACTCGGACATGGACCGTAGGTTGTACAGCAACCATTTTAATTTCCCCCTGCCACGGCCTCTTCCCCACACCGAAGGTCCGCCACTGCCATTTGTAATGGTTGGGGATGAGGCATTTAAAATGTGCCAAAACCTGCTGAAACCCTACTCCAGCCGGGACTTGGACCACACAAGAAAAATATTTAATTACTTACTCACATGGGCACGAAGAACTGTAGAGTGTGCCTTTGGGATTCTTGTGTCCAGATAGTGCATTCTCTGCACAGCCATTAATCTTAAACTTGAAACAGTGGATGAGGTGGTAAAAGCATGTGTGGTTCTTCACAATTTTGTTATGGCTAAAGAGCACCCTAACTTTGAACTAGATGAACCAGCTGCCAACCCATTGCCTGATTTCACTCAGCACCCTCAGGTCATCAGTTGAAGTTTGCCAAATGAGGGACCAATTTGCGGCATACTTTATATCTGATGTGGGACATGTGGCATGGCAAGATCAAATAGTGTAAAAATTTTTTATTGTGTGTATGTTAATAAAAAAACAGTTTTGATACCTGTACCGAGTGCACTCTGTCTTTATACACTCCAATACAATAATCACCTGCCCCGTTGTCCCAGTGAAGTCAGGATGCTGTGTTTTGTGCATCCTGACTTTACTAGGACTCTACCAGGTGAGTCTACAGAGAAAAGTTGTATGACCTTCATCATCTCTCCAGTCTGTGTTCAAGCAGATTGCAGTGACGGTGCACATACAACAAATATTTATCACCTGGCCTGATGTTACAAATAGTGATTTTGGGATGCATAAACATCCTTCACTCTTTATGACACCTGACCATATGAGTACAAATATTATTTGTAGTATCTCCACTGTGGCTTCAGTATGCATGCAGACTGGAGAGATGATAAAGTATATACAACTTCTACAATCCCCTGGCCTGGTGTCATGCTGAAGTGGGGATGCCAAAAAAAGCATCCTGACTTCAGAATTTAATGACACCTGGGCAGGTGAATACACATATGAGTTAACAACCAGCTTCTCTCCAGTCTGCGTGCAATAGATGATGCAGACTGAAGCGACGCTGCAGATGACAACTCATAGGTATAGTCACCTGGCCAGGTGTGATAAATAGTTATGATACCAGGCCAGGGTATTATAGATATGACATGTATTTTCTCCATTCTATTTGCCACAGACTGAATTGATGATGTGGTTACTTCCAAGGTATATCTACAATCCACTGGCCTTGTGTCAGAAAGAGTGAAATGTTGATGGGCAAAACACACCATCCTCAATTCACTCTTTATGATACCTGGCAAAGTGAGAATAGATATGCCTTGCACTCTCCACCATCCTCTATTCAGTCTACTAATATTTGTAGACTGAAGAGACTGGTGGTGAAAATACAAGTCATATATTTGTGTTTTTGACAACACATAGCTCCAGGACTGACACAAGAAGGATGTGTCGGTAATGGAGCTATGTGGTGGCAAAATCACACAAAGTGTATGGCACAGTGTGTGTACGGCGCTATGTATGTGTAGGCGGCGAAAGACACAATTAAACCAAACAGTTGGGGAAAAACAAAAGAACATTTGTTTTCAAACAAACAAAAAAATTACCGGGAGCGACGTTTGGGGAGGATGGTGGGAATTTGTAGTTGTGGAGGAACGAGGAATGACTTAAGGTAGGCGACGAAGGGGTTTGATGGGAATGGGCAACGAAAGTTGTTGTGGAATGCAGCAGGTCAGACACAGTGGGAGGTGAGGGGGGAAGGAGTACAAAAGTTTTAATTTTTTCTGCAATCAGCATGCAGTATTTGTGCTCTCCTTGGACCTCTTTGAGCTGGGGGACCTCCGGGAGCTGGGGGACCTCCTGCCAAGTTCTGTGGTCCCGAATACCAAGTGTGGGTCCCCCAGCTGCTGCTCGGTGGTGGTGGCGGTCCTGGAAGTGGAGGAGGTCCAAGCAGGGGTGGGGGTGGATGAGGTCCAAGCAGAGGTGGAGGTCCAAACAGGGGTGGAGAATGTCCAAGCAGGAGCGGCGCTTGGCATGGTGTTGGCGGGGTAGTGTCCAGGTGCACTGGGACATGCTGTTGTGTACTGGTGTCCAGCATGGCTTGGAATGCTGGTGGCCATGCAGTGGTATGCAGCAGAAGTCAGTAGTGAGGTGAAGCGGGTCAGTGGTGGCACGGGTAGAAAAGGCACCACTGGCTGCTGCACATACCAACTCTGCTGCATAACCTGCATAGGCCTGCATCACAGTCATCTGGAGCTCAGAACTAAGGTGTTCCACCATGCCCCGTTCAATTTGGTGAAAAAAATGGTGCGCTGGTCTGTTGAGGTCGGCTTCCAGATGGTCAAGGCGACGCTCAACAGACTGGAAGCGTGTTTCCATTAGAGTAAAACTGCTTTCCAGTCTGTCACTCAGCGCATTGAGGCCATTTTGAAAAACCGTGCTCAAGTGAATGAACTCAGGCATGAGATTCCTGTCCGAGGCCTTCTGTCGCTGGTGGGAAGTGCCGGCAAATCCAGTGGCAAAGACCTGGGACAGGAGAACACCTGATGGACCAGCTTCCTGGTCTCCAGCTGTCTGTGTTGCCGATCCACAAGGTGCTCCTTGGCTGGTGGTTGGCTGGGACGGGTCCGAGGCAGCTCGCTGAAGGACCGCTCCAGGACCAGGTTGCAGGGTGCTGCTCCAGGTGCTGTGAAAAGAAAAAAAACACATTAGTATCATGCATTTACAATTGTCAAAGCGCCAACTCCTGTGGAATAGAAAAACACAGAATACAACCAATGCATACAAAAGCAAAATACTTATGATCTGGTGTCAAGGACCAGTCTAAGGAAAGCCAATCCCCAATGGTAACGATATTTTTGGGTGGTCCTTGCTGCAGCACCACTGGCAACCCGGTTCTACTGCCTCAGGTCCCTGTTAAAGCGGTCTTTCATCGAGCGTCAACGGGTTCTGACTGTAATGTATGTGGTACAGTTCATATAGCGTCTTGTGCTTGGGTGCGATGAAAATACATGAGACACAGGTTTGATATAGAAAGTCTTGTATTACTTCATACAAGTTGGCAAAAATAGTCACACAGTTTTCAGACACAGAAGCAGGAGACACAGCAGGCCAGAGTAATCTAAGCTCAGCAATAACTCTCCACAACAGGTTCAGGATCTTCTTCTCTGTTACCGTAAGTCCATGCAAACGTGGGTCTTTCAAAGAGCAGGGTTCAGAGTCCACAAGTGCTTCAGAGTTCCTCAGTAGGAATAGCTGGAGTACAAGGTCCAAGGCTTTAGGAGTCAGGTCACAGGTTCACTGCAGGCTAGATTCTGAAGCACTGATTGCTCAGCTGTGGCTGCTTAAGAAGCAAAAGGAGAGAATCAGGGCGGGAACATGCAAGCTGGAAACTCCATTTTGACTGAGGGCAAGATTGCTGCAGCAAGACAGAAAGTAAAATGGCTGACGAACAAACTGAGTTTCAGGAACATGTACACAGAACCTTACATTACTCCCCCCTTAGGGACAACTCTCCGGATGACCTCAGGCCAGGCTTGTGTGGGTACTAGAGTTGAGCGATACTTTCCGATATCCTAAAGTATCGGAATCGGAATGGTATCGCCGATATCACTAAAATATTGGCGATACCCGATACCGATACCGGAAGTCCCATGTAAGTCTATGGGAACAAAATATCGAAATTAAAAAAAACCCATTCTTGCCTTGTTGGTTAATTGTACATGAAGGAAAACAAGAAAGAGTAATGTAGAATGTATTGGGGAAGGTTGAGGAGACATTAAAGGCATAGATGTTTAACCCAATCAAATGGAATAGCATAAATATTTTTTTTTTTAAAGATGTTCGGATTGACGAAGAAATTGACAATGCTAACGTTTTTTATATTTTGGCAAATATGTATATTACACAACTTCCATGCTCTTCATCTTCACCTTTTTAACTTTTCACACACTTTCTCCTTCATAATCTTCTGCAGCATCATCTTTTTCATCAAATTATTCTTCATCTTCACCTTCTTTATCTTCTTCTTAAACTTCTTGCTATTCATCTTTGTTAACATTACTCATATTCTTCTTATTAAACTATTATTCTTATTCATATTCTGCTTCATCTTCTTCATCATATTCTTATTTGTGACAGAGAATCCTGTACTTGTAATCTGTCAAAGTATGAATTTTTCATCCTTCCGTTCTTGCTGTCACAAAAGATTTAAATTACAACAGTATTTGTCCGTGTTCAGTTTAGCCTGCAGCAGCAGGCATTTTCCAGGGGCACCACGAGGAGGAACGGACTCACCCCCATACACTGCTTAGTCTTCTTCTGCTTAGAATTTAGAGCATATATTTTGCTCTTCATTTTGGTCTTATACTTCATGTTCTTCTGCTTTTAGATCTTCTGCTTATTGTTCTTGTGTCTCTTGTTCCGTATCTTGTATTTGTAGCACAATCTTGTACCAGCTGATGTTACTGGGACACGGTTACTAAGCAGGAGGTACCTGTGCTCCAAAGCACTACCAAGGACCAGCAGACGTTGCTGGAACTCGGATACCGAGATGGAGGCACCTAGGCCAAAGGCACTGCGGAGAACCAGCTGACGGTACTGGAACCCGGAGGGGCAGCAGAAGGAAAAGAGCCAATGGCACAACCGAGGACCAGCTGACGTTACTGGGACACGGTTACTAAGCAGGAGGTACCTGTGCTCCAAAGCACTACCAAGGACCAGCAGACGTTGCTGGAACTCGGATACCGAGATGGAGGCACCTAGGCCAAAGGCACTGCGGAGAACCAGTTGACGGTACTGGAACCCGGACGGGTAGCAGAAGGTACAAGAGCCAATGCAAGTAACGAGGACCAGCTGACTGTGCTGGAACCCGGAGGGGCAGCAGAAGGAAAAGAGCCAATGGCACAACCGAGGACCAGCTGACGTTACTGAACCCCAGTAACACAGGAGCAAGTGTTGACTGTGCTAACAGCACTTCCGAGCAACAACTGGCGGTGTTGGAGCCCAGGGTCAAGGAGGATGTTTAAATACTAGATCAAGTAATTTCCTTGTTACCTGTCAATTTTAAATGTCTATACTTCAAACAAGAGAAAGATAACCTTTACTACCATAAGATGATGATTTCATTTAAACTAATATCTAGATAAATAAAGAATTGACAAACATAAACACATACATTAACATGTTGAACAGCAATGCAAACCACAAAATAAATTAGTTAAGGAATCTGCTATACGGTTGTACATAAAAGCATACAAGTACATATCTGAATCCATTAATGATGGATAAGTAACAGTATGTACACCATTTTTATTGTATAGACAATGAATGTCTGACTTCAAAACATCATCAGCATTACAAGTTATCTGTGATATTACTAAAATGTTCCATTTGCTGAATAATGTCACTAAATATTTTATACAAAATTATACAATTTCCATCATGTAATACTGATAATATGTGGCAATAATCATTTTTATTAACAAACATAACCTTTCAAAAGTGCATAGTGCATAGTGAAAATTGCTATTTATGGCTGACTGTGACTGTCGACTTGGAAGCATGACAACAGATAGATAAGGTATATATAGATGAGACTGCATAGCCACAGATGGTGAATTGCGATGTAATACTGTACCTCAATAAAGTGTGCGTCACTACTACATAATTTTTTTTATATAGCTTTATAAACAGGGTACATGGATGTATGCTTGTGCCTTTGTTTTGACGCACAGACTGCCTTCCTGCTGAGACGCATTGGGTAGTGAACAGTTGTGTGCAGTGTTCACTGCAGTCTCTGCGGAATAACCACACTTAGACCTTATAACTTTTCAGACTTTCTTTATCAATCTACCAAGATGAAGAAGGCAGGGAGTAAGGCACGTGGTCGTGGAGTTTCTTCAGGGAGAGGACGTGGGGATTCTGTGGCTGCTGCGGCCCCCAGTGACACAGCATCCACCAGTTTTCCCCGTGAGCGTTCCTTTATGCGCACTTTTGTAGGAGCTCGGAGTACCCCCCTGCTGCGGGAAGAACAAATTGAAGCCGTTGTTGTTTGGATGTCAGCCAATGCATCGACTTCAATTGCTTCCACCTCCTCTCAGGACCACAGCACTGTTGGGCAACCATCTGTCTCTTCACCGCCTGGCAAATTGCCCAGGCAGTCAGAGAGTTCTGTACAGGAGCCAGCTGAGTGTCTGCTTCTGTTCTCAGAATCTATTGGCTTGCAAACAGGGGCCCAGCCAAGCAGCATTCTGTAATGTGAAGAGGGAGTATGCAGTGATGCGCAACAGCTGTGTCTCTCTGAATCTGAAGAGGCGGGTGAGACAGTGCCGATGGTCAGCACACCGCAGAACGCATCTGATGATGATGAGACCCAGGTGCCAGTTTCTGTTGAGCATGGTGCTGGCCAGACCACCCAACAGCAGGTGTTGGAAGAGGGTAGTGGAGATGATGAGGTCCAAGACCCAACATGGCATGAGGAACAGGAAGGTGGTGGGAGCAGCTCAGAGGAATAATAATAATATTTATTTATATAGCGCCATCATATTCCGCAGCGCTTTACAGTTTAGCCGTTTCAGAACACAAGTCATAAGTAACAACGTTAACAATACAATAATTTAAGCTAAATAAGTCGCCCCTGCTCGTGACAGCTTACAATGTACAATGAGATGGGGGAGATACAAAGTATAGGTGTTTATATACAATGGTGCATTTACAATGATGTTCCAGCCATCTTAAGGGACTGAGGGATGGAGATAGTGAATGGGCTAGAGACACACACACACTTACACAGAATACATAGAATGACTTTGATTAGTGAATGTGATAGGCCGCTCTGAACAAATGTGTTTTGAGGGAGCGCCTGAAACCATGCAAATTGTGGATAGTCCTAATTTCTTGGGGTACAGCATTCCAGAGGATTGGCGTAGAGCAGGAGAAGTCTTGGAGTCGGGAGTGGGAGGTACGTATTAGTGCAGAGGTTAGTCGAAAGTCGTTTGCAGAGCGCAGCAGTCGGTTAGGCCGATAGATAGAAATGAGGGAGGAGATGTAGGAGGGGTGCTGCACTGTGGAGAGCTTTGTGGGTGAGAACCAGTACTTTGGTTGAAAGCTGGGAGAGGCCTAGAGAAATGGTTAGTGATAGAAGGAAGATAGAGGAAGACATTGCCCCAACGGTACAAACAGGAGGGAGAGTTAGGCTGCAGACTCGGTTGCCTGTAGCCTCCAGTTTGGCACCTGTTCGGAGCAGTTGTCTTCCAAAAGTCAAAACGTGCGCTCCCAGGACTTGCACTGCGTGGTCCTTTTTTCACACACTTGCACATGATATTTGCTATGTGAAATGCAAGCTGTGTAATTAAAAATTAAAAATAGCTAAAAGTGTCAGTCACCTCAATACCACAAATATGTGGAAACATGTGCGGACAAAGCACGTAGTTGAGTTACAAAGACACACTAGAGATGTAGGCCAACCTACAGCAGCACCTACATCTTCAGGTTGTGTTGAAGCCTCTTCATCGAGCTCACACACAGCTGGTTATGCTTCCTCACAGGATCGCCATGGAAGAACCTCGGCCACTGTTGTCCAGAGACAAACTGTTATTCCACACACAGCAGCAAGTTCCCTGTCATCCTCACACTCCCAGGCCACAAAACAGCCATCGGTAGCACAGGCATGGGATAAAAGACGGCCATACTCCGCAAACCATGCACGAGCACAGGCTCTGAATGCTGGCATTGCAAAACTCCTGTCCCTTGAAATGCTGTGATTCAGGCTGGTGGAGACAGACAGTTTCCGTAACTGAATATCATTGTCAATCCCACAATACAATGTGCCAAGCCGATTTCATTTCAGCAGGCAAGCCGTCCCTGGTCTGCAAAAGCATGTTGAGGGAAAAATTAAACATGCGCTACTAAAAGCCCTCAGTAGCAAGGTCCACCTGACCACCGATGCGTGGACCAGTACCCATTGTTATGATCTGCTACAACCAGTAAGGAAAGAAGGGAATTCTGTCCCTACAATACAACTAAGCTGAATCCCTACGATGTAACGGGGAACCTGATCCTGCGACCAGACCCGCTAAAGTCCTCATCTAGTGTGAACGAAGACCTATAGTTGCGAGGGAGTAATCCCTACAAGATCTAGGGACTGTGAGAAAAGGTGGACACCTCCTAACATAAATTGTAGCATGGATAATTAAACAGAAAAATAAATACTTTGTGATCCTAACATCAAGCAAAACTGACAGATTAAGGCACCTAAGCACCCGGCTAGCTTAACAGTAGATAATACAATGAAGTCAAGCAAAGCCAGAAGGGCGGAGCCAGACTAAATAGGGAAAAAAGGTCATGTGACCAGCAAACTGAAACAAAACCTAACAAGAGGGTTCTAACACCCATGGCCAGGGACAATACCTTTCCCTCACTGCCCATTGGGTCAATGTTGTGCAGCCGGGTACTGATCTTGCGAGTGGCGCTGTACGTGTTCTGCCAACTCCAAGGATTGCAGGAATCAAGTCTGTACACATTGATTCCTCCTCCTATTCCAGTTCCTCAGAATCATCGCTGCAGGAGCCGTCATGGTCTACCTCCACATGGACCCGTGAACGTTTACCTGTTGCGACCGATATGAGCACAGCCGTGTCCAAATGTCAACAGGCCATCCTGAAATTAATTTCCATGGGGAATCTTAGCCACACAGCGCAGGAGCTCTGTAATGCCATAAAGCAGGAGAGCGACGTGTGGTTTTTGGAAGAGAATCTACAGGCAGGCTTGGTAGTGTGTGACAATGGCCGAAATCTGGTGTCAGCTCTGGGCCTTGGCAACCTCACTCACATACCATGTCTGTCATATGTGCTCAACTTGGTCGTGCAGAGTTTTTTGAGGGACTATCCGGATCTTGATGCACTGCTGCACAAGGTCCGCCTAGAGTGCGCTCACTTGCGACGTTCCAGCATGGCCAGATCGCTGATTGCAGCTCTGCAACGCAGATTTCACCTTCATGAACATCGCATCATATGTGACGTACCCACCAGGTGGAATTCCTCGTTACATATGTTGGAGCGGTTGTGTGAGCAGCAGCCAACAGTAATGGAGTATCAGCTGCATCAGGCGCAGTCAACTCGCAATTTGCGCCGTTCACACTTCACCACTACTGAGTGGGCCTCTATAATAAGAATAATAATATTATTTATTTATATAGCGCCATAATATTCCGCAGTGCTTTACAGTTTAACAGTTTCAAAACACGAGTCATAAGTAACAACGTTAACAATACAATAATTAAAGCAAAATCAGCCGCCCCTGCTGGTGAAAGCTTACAATCTACAATGAGGTGTGGGAGATACAAAGTACAGGTGTTTATATACAATGGTGTTTTTACAATGATGGTCCAGCCATTTTAAGGAAGTGAGGGATGCATGGAGATAGTGAATGGGCTACACACACAGAATTACACATAGAATGACTTTGATTAGTGAATGTGATAGGCCACTGTGAACAAATGTGTTTTGAGGGAGCGCCTGAAACCATCCAAATTGCGGATAGTCCTAATTTCTTGGGGTAGAGCATTCCAGAGGATTGGCGCAGCGCGGGTGAAATCTTGGAGTTGGGAGTGGGAGGTACGGATTAGTGCAGAGGTTAGTCGAAGGTCGTTTGCAGAGTGCAGCAGTCGGTTAGGCCGATAAATATAAATAAGGGAGGAGATGTAGGGGGGTGCTGCGCTGTGGAGAGCTTTGTTGGTGAGAACCAGTAATTAGAATTGGATCCTATAATGAATGGGCAGCCACTGCCAGTGTAATGAGTGGCGAATAACTCTATGAAGGATATCTGCCACGTTTTGCGTGCGTTTGATGAGTCAACGCGGATGGCGAGTGCAGATGATGCACTAGTCAGCCTGACTGTCCCCCTTATCTGCCTGCTTCAAAAAACACTGCAAGCACTAAGGCATGAGGTTTTGGAAGAGGTGGAGGATGAGGAGTCACAAATTCCATCACCTTCTGGACAGTCAGCGCAACGTGGTTCCTCACAAAGGGCTGGAGGACTTTCAAAGTACCATGCTGTATCAACAATTGAACCTCCAGAGTCGCTGTCTATATTTTCATAACCATTACAAACTTTTAATGTATTTACAAAGCACATAATGTACATTTTTTGTCTATCCTTTTGTAATGGTATTGTGTTTCCATAAACTGATGTTACAGAATTATGATACAAAGTTTTTAAATTTTGAGTTTTAAATTTTGTAAATTTATATGTATTTGAAGGACTTTGTGAGGAGGATGAGGAGGAGTCAATGGAGGAGGAAGACATCGCTCCAGAGGGAGGTAGACAATGCTCTAGTCAGTATGTAGACCAAGGGTGGGGTGATGCACAGCAGGCGGAGATGACGCCTCTTGCAGGGGACAACGTTTCTTGGCCAGTTGGGAGTCTGCAGCACATGGTTGATTTCATGCTGCAGTGGCTGAGAAACGACCGCCGCATCGAACACATTCACACCACGTCTGATTATTGGGTGTACACCCTCCTAGACCCTCGCTACCGGGACAACTTACAAAGCCTCATCACACCGTTGAACCGGGAGCGTAAAATGCGGAAGTACCAAGACACACTGGTGCAATCCATAATGTTCTCCATTCCAGCCGAGAGCACTGCTGCTGCTACTGATTTACAAAGCAGCTCTGTGCGTCGAGGCAGTGGAGACAGCTCTGCAACAAGAGGGAGCACAAGCAGCGCCTCTGCACAGGGCAAGAACAGTATGTTCCAAATGTGTCGAAGTTTTGTGGCAGCGCCACCAATGTCTACACCATCCGAGACGGCTCCAGTCAGCAGGAGGCAACATTTCCGTAAGATGGTTACAGACTACATGTCTTGCCCTCTCAGTGTACTCTCAGATGGCTCTTCCCCATTCAAGTTTTGTGTCTCTAAGCTGGATACATGGCCAGAGCTTAGCCAGTATGCATTGGAGGTGCTGGCTTGATCTGCTGCCAGTGTATTATCGGAGCGCGTCTTTACTGCTGCAGGTGGTGTACTAACAGACCGTTGCATGCGACTATCCTACGATAATGTAGAACGGCTTACTTTTCTGAAAATGAACTAGGCATGGATCTCGCCTGAATTTGCCTGTCCGGTTTCAGATTAACTAACTGGTTGGCAACGTTTTCCATGTCTCCTGTTATGTTCATCTTTCTACCACCTGAGCTATACTCCCTGGGCTACAACACTGCCAGTTGCTGCTCAGAAGTGTCGTGTCCACAGACCAATACACAAGCTATAGTGATAGTGGGGTTCAGTAACGCCTGCTGTTCCCCTGCTGTGTGTCCGGCAAAAATTACTGCTACCTAGCTACACATGTTTAAAAAAACATGACATGTTAAAGTGGCTAGTGCTACACATAGATATCAGGCTACACCCTTATTTCTAAGCTGTAAACAAGTGAAACGTCAAATTTAAAACCATTCAATGATTAGTGTTGGTAACAAATCTGTAACTAAATAATTGTGACATATTATGGCAGATATCCACATGTCTAACACAAATGCTAACACAAAAGCATACTTATGCTATAGGGTACTGATGGTGAACCTTCTCACTCCATAACTTTGACCAATCCAACTCACATCATGCCTCAAATGCTGCAATGTTGGAAGTGCATAATGTGGGTTGAACTTTGACAACAGCTGCAGTGCGAAGGTTATCCTTCTGTGTTCTTGGCTTTTAAATAAAAGCATACAAGTAAATATAATAATACATTGTTGATTAAGGGACATGATGTACACCTGTAATATTGTGCAAACAATGGATGTAGGACTATTCATCTTCAACATTACTTATATTTGTGTCATTTGAAAAAATACATATTTTAGTTAAAAATTAAAAACCCATGTTCAGTAGCTGTGAAAGGCCCGTTTGTGTACTTCTATATTGTTTGCAACCAATGTATTGTATACGGATGGAAGCACGTCACACTAATAGATTAGATTTATTTTAAATGGAATGTAGCAGAACCAATTGGAGATAAATGAAAAGGATGAGCCACTGAGACACGCTCAGCAGAGTACAAGCAGCAGTGCTTGAACAAGTAACTGGAGCGTGATCTGCACTCAAAAAAGTAAAAAACACAGACTGAAGTGAACACTGAAACACAACTGTCCACAATCTGTGAAAGGCTACTCCTTTGTGTACTTCTATAGTGTTTGCAACCAATGTATTGTATACGGATGGAAGCGCGTCACACTAATAGATTAGATTTATTTTAAATGGAATGTAGCAGAACCAATTGGAGATAAATGAAAAGGATGAGCCACTGAGACACGCTCAGCAGAGTACAAGCAGCAGTGCTTGAACAAGTAACTGGAGCGTGATCTGCACTCAAAAAAGTAAAAAACACAGACTGAAGTGAACACTGAAACACAACTGTCCACAATCTGTGAAAAGCTCCTTTCTGTACTTCTATAGTGTTTGCAACCAATGTATTGTATACGGATGGAAGCGCGTCACACTAATAGATTAGATTTATTTTAAATGGAATGTAGCAGAACCAATTGGAGATAAATGAAAAGGATGAGCCACTGAGACACGCTCAGCAGAGTACAAGCAGCAGTGCTTGAACAAGTAACTGGAGCGTGATCTGCACTCAAAAAAGTAAAAAACACAGACTGAAGTGAACACTGAAACACAACTGTCCACAATCTGTGAAAAGCTCCTTTCTGTACTTCTATAGTGTTTGCAACCAATGTATTGTATACGGATGGAAGCGCGTCACACTAATAGATTAGATTTATTTTAAATGGAATGTAGCAGAACCATTGGAGATAAATGAAAAGGATGAGCCACTGAGACACGCTCAGCAGAGTACAAGCAGCAGTGCTTGAACAAGTAACTGGAGCGTGATCTGCACTCAAAAAAGTAAAAAACACAGACTGAAGTGAACACTGAAACACAACTGTCCACAATCTGTGAAAAGCTCCTTTCTGTACTTCTATAGTGTTTGCAACCAATGTATTGTATACGGATGGAAGCGCGTCACACTAATAGATTAGATTTATTTTAAATGGAATGTAGCAGAACCAATTGGAGATAAATGAAAAGGATGAGCCACTGAGACACGCTCAGCAGAGTACAAGCAGCAGTGCTTGAACAAGTAACTGGAGCGTGATCTGCACTCAAAAAAGTAAAAAACACAGACTGAAGTGAACACTGAAACACAACTGTCCACAATCTGTGAAAAGCTCCTTTCTGTACTTCTATAGTGTTTGCAACCAATGTATTGTATACGGATGGAAGCACGTCACACTAATAGATTTGATTTTTTTCTAATATAATGGAGCTGCACCAATTCCACTAAATAAAATAAAAAAAAAAAAAAAAAGTGACACGTGCAGATGCCTACAAACAGCGGTGGATGCAGAGCAAACTGCAGCGTCACCTGCACTGTCACACACACACCTTGCACAGAGCTGTTAAAACAACACTGGCAAAATGAAGCTTTACACAGCGGTTGGTAAACTAGCCTGCCTCAAGCACAGTAGTACACAAAATCGCAATATCTAACTGTCCCTCAGAGTCAGCACAGCAGCGTTCTGTCCCTAACTGAGTTCACAGCACAGTGACGCTAAAATTGCTGCGGCGCCTTTTATAGTGCATTTTGACATCATTTCAGCAGCCAATCACAGCCATGCCATTAGTTAAGATGACCGCATCATTACAGGATGTGCCCACACTTCGTAGGATTCCTCATTGGCTGACTAAAATCACATTGCCTCTCAAAGAATTATGGGAACTTCCGATTCCGGTATACGATATTGAAAAAGTATCGGAATTAAGTATCGGAATTCCGATAACGCGAATATCGGCCGATACCCGATACTTGCGGTATCGGAATGCTCAACACTAGTGGGTACCTCTGATGAAACTGACGGAGCAAGCGAGGAGCATTAACGTTATTGACTGGTTCCCATGAGTTGTCCTCCACTGGGTAGCCCTGCCATTTAATCAGATATTGTAACTGATTTCTATACAACCTGGAATCTAAAATCCTTTCCACCACAAATTCTTCCTGACCATCGACTAGCACTGGGTCAGGGCAAGGAGAAGAACGTCCAGGAAACGTATTGGGTGTCACAGCCTTTAGTAGGGATACATGAAAGACAGGGTGAATTCTCATAGTTCTGGCAGTTGAAGACGACAAGCAACGGCACTTATAATTTTACTGATTTTATAGGGTCCAATGTACTTATGTCCCAACTTAGACAATGGAATCCTTAACTTAAGATTTCTGGTTGACAGCCAGACCAAGTCTCCTACCTTGAAAGCTGGTGCAGGTTTACGAAATTTATCTGCTGCTTTCTTGTACCTTTCCTGAGCCGATTCCAGATTCTCCTTTAGAAGATCCATATTCTTCTGTAAAGACGTGATTCTTTCAGCCACTGCTGGTAAAGGCGTTTCTATGGGAAATCGTGGTAGAATGTTAGGATGATAACCTAGATTAGAGTAAAAAGGAGACTGCTTAGTGGAGGCACTCTGAGAGTTGTTATACGAGAACTCAGCTAATGGAAGTAGATCCACCCAATCATCCTGTAGGTGGCAGATAAAGCAGCGGAGATACTGCTCCAGGGTTTGATTGGTTCGTTCTGTCTGTCCATTAGTCTGAGGATGAAAAGCAGAAGAAAGGTTTACTTTAATGTCCAATGCTGCACAGAAATTTTGCCAAAACCTAGAAGTGAATTGCACCCCTCGATCCGAAATAACCTCATCCGGTACTCCATGTAAGCGAAACACATCTTTAATCATCAAATCTGATGTCTGTTTTGCAGTGGGTAAGCCGACACAAGGGATAAAATGAGCTGCCTTTGTTAGACGGTCAACCACCACTAGAATGGTGTTCTTCCCTTGAGAGGTTGGTAACTCCACAATGAAGTCCATAGAAATGGATCCCCACGGGCGGGACGGGGTGGGAAGAGGCTGTAACAGACCAGTTGGTAAGGAGCGAGGTGTTTTGCATCTTGCACAGACTTCACATGAAGTGACATAGTTTAAAACATCCTTCCTGCAAGTGGGCCACCAAAAGAAACGAGAGAGAAATTCCTGTGTCTTTAGAATTCCTCTATGCCCAGCTATCTTGGAATCGTGAATGAGTTGCAATACTCTCAATCTGACTGTTTCAGAAATATACAGGCGTTGTCCCTGAATCCACACACCATTCTTAAAGACAAGACTTACGTCCCTTGGGGGTTGTGCCAAAAAGGAATCCGCATGGTATGCTTCCTTGATGTCCTTAAGTAGGTCTTGATTATGAATTACTCCTAGGAAGTCAGGAAGAATAGTCTTAGGAGTAGTAATTGGACGTGTCTCTGCTGAGTAAATCCTAGAGAGTGCATCAGCCTTTCCATTGCGCAATCCTGGTCTATAAGAAATGATAAAATTAAATTGGTTTAAGAAAAGATTCCAGCGAGCCTGGCGAGGAGTCAGGCACTTAGCCGACCTGATAAACTCAAGGTTACGATGGTCTGTCAGGACGACTATTTGCTGTGCAGCTCCCTGAAGAAGGTGTCTCCATTCTTTGAAGGCGGCAATAATGGCCAACAACTCTCTATTGCCCACATCGTAGTTCCTCTCAGCCGAAGACAACTGCTGGGAAAAGAAGGCACAGGGATGCAAGACATTCTTCTCACCTGTTCTCTGAGAGAGTATAGCTCCAACGGCACAGTCTGAAGCATCCACCTCTATTATGAAGGCAAGCTCGGGGTTGGGATGTACTAGGATAGGTGCAGTGGTAAATTTATCTTTTAGACGGGAAAATGCTTCCTGGGCTTGGGGAGTCCAGGAGAACCCAGACTCTTTCCGGGTAAGTTGGGTGATAGGTGACACTACCTCAGAGAAATTCCTAATGAAACGTCTATAGAAGTTGGCAAACCCGATGAAGCGCTGCACCTCCTTCACATTTCTAGGACTTGGCCAATCCTTGATGGCTTGGGTTTTGCTTCCATCCATACTAATTCCTTGTGTAGACAGTACATACCCCAGAAATTGAATTTCGGTCCTATGGAATTCACACTTTTCAAGTTTGATGTAAAGATGATTTTGTCTTAGACGTTCCAAGACCATTCTCACATGTCCATGATGTTCCTCTGTGGAGTTAGAAAAAATTAGAATATCATCCAAATAAATTACCACAAATTTATCTAGGAGATCCCTGAAGATGTCATTCACCAAGTGTTGGAAAGTGGCTGGGGCGGTACTCAGACCAAAAGGCATAACTAGATATTCAAAGTGTCCATAGCGTGACCTGAATGCAGTCTTCCATTCATCCCCAGGTCTAATACGGACTAAGTTATAGGCCTCACGAAGATCTAGTTTAGAGAAAATTTTGGCATGTCGCACTCTCTCCAATAACTCAGGGATTAAAGGCAATGGATAACGGTTTCTAATAGTAACCTTATTGAGTTCCCTATAGTATACGCATGGTCTCAGAGATCCATCTTTCTTCTTTACAAAGAAGATGGGTGCACCTGCAGGAGATGAAGAGGGGCGTATGAAGCCCTTGGCTAGATTTTCGTCTATGTAATCCTTTAAAGCCTTTAGCTCGGGCCCCGCAAGGGGGTAGATCTTACCAAAAGGTATCTCCGCTCCAGGCAATAATTCAATTGGACAATCATATGGACGGTGAGGAGGAAGCTGGTCAGCGTTCTTCTTGTCACATAAATCCACATAGTCCTGGTATACAGCTGGTAGTTCAGGGACTGACATGGTTCCTTTAGGAACAGAGCAAGCTGAAACTTTTGGACTCATCTGTTTCTCTGGAAAGTGTAATTCCTTGGTCTCCCAGTTAATGGTAGGATTCTGAGCCTGAGAAGAGATAAGCATAAAGGACAGTTTCTCTTGATGATCTTTACCCATAAGAACCCTCAAAGGCTCTGTTTCCTGATCCACTGGTCCAGAGGTCAGCAGGGAGCCATCCACAGTTTCCATCTGTACTGAAGTAGCCTTCTTCACTGAACATATCCCCTGTTTCAGAGCAAAGGAGACATCCATAAAATTTCCACTTGCCCCTGAGTCGATCATAGCAGAGCTAGACACCCAAGCTGAGTCAACCCAGAGTTTGATGGAAAGAAAGCAATGAGAATTGTTTTTCTTACAACTCAGCTGGGACACCGCTGAGGAAACTTGAAAAATGGCAGCGTTTACACAGTCAACGTCCTCAGAGGTAACGGAGTTTAAGTCCGAAAAATCAAGATCTGTTGCTGCAGATCTCTCTGGAGCCTGAGGCTCGGACCTGACAGATCCCCTCTCGCAACACTCACAATGAATGAGTGCTGCAGTAGTCTTACGAGAACGGCTGGGGCAGTTTATAATGAAGTGCCCTGACTTACCACAATAGAAACATAGATTCTCCTTAAAACGATGTTCCTTGCGTGCATCACTAACCCGTCGTTGTAAAGAGTCTACCTGCATGGTTTCAGGTTCAGGTTCCCGTGTAATCCTACTCAAAGGTTCCTTAGCTGGAGAGGAAGGTAGGAAAAGGTTAGTGCGATTGCTTTCGAACCATCTCTCTTGCCTGCGTTCAGTCAGACGAGTATCAATACGGATGCAGTAGTTAATAAAGTCACCTAACGCAGTGGGAGGGTCGGCACGAGCAAGTTCATCCTTAATCAGTGGAGATAACCCCTTTCGAAAAATAGATTTTTTTGGCAGAACTGTCCCAGGTGGTATCAAGGGCCCATCTCCTGAACTCCAAAGCATATTCAGCTACCGAGTGCTTACCTTGGCGCAAAGCTAACATGGCTGCTTCAGCTGTTGCACCTCGATTGGGGTCATCAAACACCTGCCCCATGGCTGAAATAAAAGCATCAAGGTGATTCAAACAATCATCCTCAGTCTCAATCAGAGGGTTTGCCCACATCAAAGCCTTGTTGGTAAGCAACATAATTATAGTAAGCACCTTAGATCGTTCAGTGGGAAATTGTGAAGCATGTGCAGAAAAAAAAAGATTGCATTGATTAATAAATCCCCTGAATTTCTCACGTTCACCGCCAAAACGAAAAGGGGGCAACTTGGGAATCCCAGAACTCGGGGCTACAGCAGGAGCCTGGACTCGCTCTTCTAGAACCTCAATCCTGGCTCGCAAATCCTGGGCAGTCTGTCCAAACACTTGCAAATTGTGATTAGTGAGGTCCTGTAGGCTTGAAAAACGGGTCTTTATATTCTGCAAATCTGCAAGGATATTATCAGTCACTCCGCAAAGTTCCTTTATGCGGGCCTCCATTTTCCAGATCTTTTAAGACAGGAGTACTGGAAGAAGAGGAGAGGAGAAAAAAAAAACAATAGTGTTTACCTGTGGTAACACTGCAGAGAGAAAAAAAAATTAAGGGAACTGCTCACCTGGAATGGTTGTGAGAAGTCACAACCACTATCATCACAGAAAGTTCACCCGGACATCTGATATCCACAGTTACAGCAGACAAAAAAGAGAAAAGAAAAAAAAAAAAAACAATAGTGTTTACCTGTGGTAACACTGCAGAAAAAAAAACACTTAAGGGAATTGCTCACCTGGAATGGTTGTGAGAAGTCACAACCACTGTCATCACAGAAAGTACAACCGGACATCCGATATCCACAGTTACAGCAGACACAGCCTTTCCAGACCCAGCAGACACTAACGTTTTGGCTTCAGAATCTTGTAATGTATGTGGTACAGTTCATATAGCGTCTTGTGCTTGGGTGCGATGAAAATACATGAGACACAGGTTTGATATAGAAAGTCTTGTATTACTTCATACAAGTTGGCAAAAATAGTCACACAGTTTGCAGACACAGAAGCAGGAGACACAGCAGGCCAGAGTAATCTAAGCTCAGCAATAACTCTCCACAACAGGTTCAGGATCTTCTTCTCTGTTACCGTAAGTCCATGCAAACGTGGGTCTTTCAAAGAGCAGGGTTCAGAGTCCACAAGTGCTTCAGAGTTCCTCAGTAGGAATAGCTGGAGTACAAGGTCCAAGGCTTTAGGAGTCAGGTCACAGGTTCACTGCAGGCTAGATTCTGAAGCACTGATTGCTCAGCTGTGGCTGCTTAAGAAGCAAAAGGAGAGAATCAGGGCGGGAACATGCAAGCTGGAAATTCCATTTTGACTGAGGGCAAGATAGCTGCAGCAAGACAGAAAGTAAAATGGCTGACGAACAAACTGAGTTTCAGGAACATGTACACAGAACCTTACACTGACCTTATTCACTGTGGAAAACAAAAAAAAAATTAGACAATGCACTGTAGGCCAGGATAACACAAATGTGTGTGATGATAGAAACTCACAGGAGTTACTAGCATCTCAAACAGTTGTGTGATCCCGACCAAAGGTCACTGCTGCATCACACAGCATTGAAATACTTACGAAATTCCTTGCGGACCCGGGGAGAGGCGTTGTCCCAGCCATCCATCAACGCTGCGGCCACCACATTCCAGAGCCACCGGATCACCACGTTGTCACAGTGCAGTGGATCACGGCTGTCCCACAACGGGACTCGCTCCTGGACTAACCCTATCAGCGTGTCATTGTCCAGGGCGAGTTCCTCATCCCGTTGTGAAGCCTAGAAAAGAAAGCAAAACATTAAACTTGGAAAGATTTGGAAATGAAAAAGATAGAAAACAAGACAGAATAGAAGCAAGATTCAGAATAGAAGCAAGATTGAATAGGATAAACAGGCAAGAAAAAAGTCAGGGGAAAAAAAAGAGTACAATCTATCAGTCTATACTTAAAGGCTGTCTCCCCGCCTGCACAAGGACTGGCTGCTCCCGTTCTTCCTCCGCTGCCGTGGACAATGAGGTTAGAAAAAAAATAAATATTTGCCACATGTGTACATGCAACAGCAAATACTTACTGATCAGTATGGAAGGAAGGTACTCACTTCCCTCTCTGCTTGGGCCAGTTCACCAGGGGCCGGCTGGTACTCATCTCCAGAAGACATGCTGCAATAAAAAAGAGACATTAGTACATAATACATTGAGAAAAAAGGAGAGACAGACATTAGGTTTTTATACTCACATTATCCCAGTTCTTCAAAGCTCCTTGTGTAGCTGGCTCTGTCTGTAGCAGGCTGTAGAGTACTGGACTGACAGTGCCAACACCTTCTTTTATATACACTACCCCAAGCAATGTTTCTTTGTTTAGGGGGTGGTTTAAACCAGTGTCTAGACATGTGTAATCTTTGACAACGCATGGTTACAAAAAAGCTGACGTGCTCATGTCCAAGTGCATGCCAGCGATCCCATAGACTGTAATCTGTTGTTTTGGCGCATTCCGTGTGCAAAGCAAACGCATGTGTCTTTTTAATGACTTTTGGCGGACCAAAAAATGCAACATGTTGCGTCGTGCGTGCCAAGGCGCTCACCTCAAAATAACGCATGCACAAGAAAACGCTGATGATCGCATGAAAATGCTAAACCATGCGCCCGCCATGTTAAACATAGGGGCGCATGCGATCGGGTGAGCACGATGTGCTGCGATAAAAAACGCTAATGTGAAACCAGCCTAAGCCAGATGACGGGCATAGGAGTCACTAATGTGACTTATCTCCAAGTCATCCGAATAGTAGTTGGACAGTATGGATTAGGTGCACTTCATACAGGTGAGGTATATGGTTGTCGATTATTTTTCTTTTTTTCATAGGGAACATGGAAATCGGTGGATGAGGTGTAAGGTGAGCATTTTTGTTGTTTATTATTTTCTGTTTTTTTTACAGGGGACAATGGCTGCAATGGAAGGGTGTAAAGTGAGTATAACAGTTTTTTTCTGAATTTCAAATAAAAGGCATCTGTCATTTATTTCAATTAAATGACTTCTTTCTGGCTGTGTGTTTATTTCAAAACTTAATATGGGGTTAGTAGTTATAGACACCTCTCCATTACAAACTTGTGGGCTTGATGTCAACAGCAATAAAACAGCTGACATCAACCCCACAAATATTACCCCATGGCAAATGAGTAATTTCAGAAAAAGCGCCAGAAATGGCACATCTAATAGATGTGACTTTTCTGGAGTGGCAGTATTCATGACCCCTTGACAGGTAGGGAATACCAGCCACCAGCTGTCTGCTTTAGCTTTGCTGATTGTCAAAAATAAGTTTAAAAAACTGTCTTGGGACTCTTCTATTCTTGATAGCCAGCATTAATAAAGCCGACAGCTGATGGTTGCAGCCAGCAGTTGTCAAGTTTGCATTCAGATTATCAAAATTAGAACAGACCCCATGTCATTGTTTTAAATTAATTTCTTTATAGCACAGGTTGATGAATACTACCAACAGTAGTACTCACATCAGCCGATACCTCTCTTACCGGCTCACCGCAGCACTCTGAACGCAGCTCTCAGACCAGTATTAATGATTTTACCACCAATCAGTATGTATGGACCCCAAAGTTTACTGCTCGGGTTCGCCCATCACTACTCTGAAGTATTAGGCAGTGTCAGTTACTGATGTCTCTTATTTTGTCATGGTTCAGTAAGGGTGGAATTCATAGCAATAATATCATAGAAACTTAATTGGTTCTCTTTATATTTTCATGGTGCCATAGATCAGATACTATATTACAAAATAAATCTTAGTCAAACTATAGAAAAGGAAATGTGAGACATGAAAGCAGAAAATATGCATTTCGGTGAACGCAGTGTCAATTTGTTTAAATGATATCCATAATCATAGGCAACTTTTTCACAATTCCGTTCACATTTTCATCTTGGCTTGTATATTAAACTTATATAATAATATACTTTTTTATTTTATAGCGTCAACATATTCCGTAGCACTTGACAATAATATAGAAGGGATTACATCATTGCCCAATAGACTACATTGATTTGTTTTTACTTATATTTTGGGTCTGTAGGGTTCAATTTGGTGTCTGTCATTGAAGCAGGAAAAAATCTTAATGCATATAAAATTTAGAAGAAAGATGTGTTTTAACGGTTTGGAGAAACAAAAGTAATGGCTTTACAGTAATCTTAGTATGTCTTATTCAAGTCTGCCAGCATGTACCTTTATCACTAATTATCATTGCTACAGATAGGATATAATGTGTCAAAATGATATAACAATAGTACTATTACTTTTTGCAATAAGAACATAAAATGACATTGTGTGCGATGGTACTTAACTAGTAAGATTTTTAATAAGATGTAATTACTTTCAATTGAATTCATCACCATGTTTCTGGCATTGGATGCTTGTGCAGCGCACCTAGGAGATGGGTTTTGAGATTCTAAGAGCTTTGACTGTCAGGCGCAACCATTTTGCTAGTTAATATAATGGTTGATAATATTATGAATTTCAGATGTATAAAGGATATAAAAAATTCAGTAGAGGGATTTGAACAGTAATGATTTACCACTTTTGTAGACAATTACAGTACAGCAAGTAAAATGTTAGTAGCTTTGACTTCCTGCCAAAATCAGAGGAACTAAAAAGAAAGAGAAATAATTCTAAAAAAAAAATCATACAAAGCCTCTTCATATAGTATTGTAAATCCTAATTTCCTAAAGCTGTAGATAATAGGGTACAGTGTAAATTTATCTATTGCATTTCCAATGGAGGAAGGTTGATATCTATCTGCCTAACACAATTAAACCTGCTTAATAATGTGTTGGTCACTCTTGCACCATTAAAACAGATGTGAACTGTCGAGACATGGACTCAACATGATCTCTGAAGGTGTCGTGTGGTATCTGGCACTAAGGCATTAGCAGCATATTTCTCAAGTCCTATAAGGTACATACTACTGTCTCCATGGGTCAAACTACTTTCTTCAACAAACTCCACAGATGCTCCATCACATGGAGATCTGGAGAATCTGTAGACCAAATCAACACCTTGAAATCATTGCCTGCCTTGCTCCTCAAGCTATTTCTAAGTTTTCTTTTGCACTGTGGGGTGTGAACTGTACTGTTGAAAAAGGCCACTTCCTTAAGGTAATATAGCTCTGTTGAGTTGAAGTATTTGGCCTGCAATTAAGGTCAAGTAGAGTGCCCATGTCAGTAACATCCACATGCATGCCAACATCCAAGGTTTCCTAGCAGGACATTGCACAGAGCCTCCATCAGCTTCTTTTTTTACCTTGCAACATCCTTCCTCAGATGGACCACACAAAAATAACCACTCACCCACAAAATTATAACAAGAAATGACCCACTCATCTTCCAATATTCAATTGTCCATTGTAGGCATTGTGGGAAGTGGAGAGGTGCTGGCATTAGACATTTTGATTGATCTGTGGCTATGCAGCTCTGTGTAACCAGACTAGTTTCTCTCATGCCCAGAAGTACCTGTTTTAGCTAGAGTTGAGCGATACTTTCCGATACCCCTAAGTATCGGAATCGGAATGGTATCGCCGATACCATTAAAATATCGGCGATACCCGATACCGATACCGGAAGTCCCATGTAAGTCTATGGGAACAAAATATCGGAACTAAAAAAACCCCATTCTTTCCTTGTAAACACTAAATATACACACATAGAATACATATATATATATATACACATGTCATTGTGACATATATATATACATATATGTATCGTTTATACACTTCTACATAGTAAAATATCCTCTGATTCAATTGCCGGGTAAAGCCGGCTTCAGTGAAAAGACAGAAGCACCCGACATGAAATGACACTTGGTGTACATAGGGTTAACCATGTCTTTTCATGTCGTTTGCTATCTGATTTGCACAAACAATTAAATCAGTCTATGTTTGCAAAATTTCACACCTGTAGGGGTTAATTAAAGGTGTAAATTTGTTTTAAAAAAAACGGACTTTTTTGCTACGAATTTACACCTTTAATTAACCCCTACAGGTGTGAAATTTTGCACACATAGACTGATTTAATTGTTTGTGCAAATCAGATAGCAAAGGACATGGTTAACCCTATGTACACCAAATGTCATTTCATGTCGGGTTCTGCATTTTCACAAAAGCCGGCAATTGAATTAGCGGCTATTATACTATGTAGAAGTGTATGAACTATAAATATATATATACATATATGTGTCACAAACTCAATGACATGTATATATATATATATGAGGTGTAAAATTGCTGAAAAAAAATGCGTGGGCTCCCGCCCTATTTTCGCAACCAGACAGACAAAGCCAGTGAGTGGGGGCAGATAATAATAGCCCAGAGAGGGACCATTATTTTTGCCCCCCCCCCGGCTACTAACATCTGCCCCCAGACACCCCAGAAAGGGCAAATCTCTAATTAGATTTGCCCTTTCTGGCACTTTGCCCGTCTATTCCCATTGCCCTGTAGCGGTGGCGAATGGGTTAATAAGGGGTTAAAATGACCTTGCAATTGAAAGGTCACTTTAAGCCAGGTTAATAATTGAGAGCTGTCAATTAGACAACTATCAATTATTAATCCTATTGTATGAAAGAAAAATCAAACACACACACTTTAATAAAAAAGAAGTTTAATGAAATAATCACACAGTTTTTGACCATATTTTATTTACCTGCTAAAACCATTTCCTGTAATAAAAATAAAATAATAAAGTAAAATTATTCTTACCAATCCGATGCACAGTCAGGTCCCACGGTGTAATCCTTCAGAAAGGGTTAATGTTTACTGCAGGGACCGCAGCTAATGCTGCAGCCTCACAGTAAACCCCCAAATGAATGAGTTCCTCTCCTGGCTGACAGGAGAGGAAGTGGAAAGCTTAATTGATTGCTTTCCACTTTCACTTCAGGTCAGCCAGGGACACCATCAGTGACGTCAGAGGGAACTGATTAACAAAAATAGGGGTTCCCTTCGAAAAAAAAATGGCGTGGGGTCCCCCCTATTTTTGTTAACCAGCCAGATGAAGCAGACCGCTGAGGCCTGATTTTTCAGGCTGGTAAGGATCCAATATCCATGGACCTTGCAAGCCTGATAATACCAGGCCACAGCAGTCTGCTTAGCTTGGCTGGTTAACAAAAATAGGGAATCCCCTCGAAAAAAAAACGGCGTGGGGATCCCCCTATTTTTGTTAACCAGCCAAGTAAAATGCAGACTGCTGCGGCCTGGTATTAAAAGACTGTCAAGGCCCATGGATTTTGGCCCTCAACAGCCTGATAATACCAGGCTACAGCAGCCCCACATTTTGCGCATCAAAAGATGTGCCAATTGTGGCACTTTACCCGGCTCTTCCCACTTGCCCTGTAGCGGTGGCAAGCGGGGTAATAAGGGGTTATTGTCACCGTTGATTGCACGGTGACAATAAGCCCGGTTAATAATGGAGAGGTGTCAATAAGACACCGATCCATTATTAATCTCAAAGTTATTAAATGTTTAAAAAAAGACACAGCAAGAAAAAAGTATTTTAATGAAATAAAAGAGACAACACAGTTTTCATTTTTTTTATTACTCTCATTCCTGCGACGCCATCGATCTCCTGTAAAAAAATAAAAAAAAACAAACCAACAGTATACCACCTGTCCGACGCAGTCCATAGTAACGATTGTCCCACGACGATCCAGCTCTGCTACATCGGAATGACAGGCAGAGCCTGTCATCCCGGCGCAGCACAGCTGCTTACCAGCTTCCCCGGCGGTGACGTCATCGGACTGCTTTACGGCCGCGATTACCCAGCAGTCACTGCAGTTATCGCGAGAAACTGCATGTGACCGCCGGGGAGAAGAGGATGGCGGCCAATAAGCAGTCCGGGATGTGACCGCCGGAGATCTTCTGCCGGGTAAGTGCCGCTGACTCCTGACAGACCCGACCGACGGACACTGACAGTGACAGTGACAATTCCGATTCCGGTATCCGATATGACGAAAATATCGGAACTCGGGATCGGAATTCCGATACAGCGAATATCGGCCGATACCCGATATTTGCAGTATCGTATCGCTCAACACTAGTTTTAGCACTTTGTGCTCCAATAGCTTTCTGCTGGGATCCAACCAGACAGGTTAGCCTTTTTTTCCTGTATGAATCAATGTGCTCTTGAGAGCAAACTCTTATCATTCATAGTTGTCCTTCCTTCAACCACTTTTAGTAGCTCCTTACTTTGTTCAGTTTTTCAACTACATACTTACCAACCTATTAATTTTTGTCAAATATATCCCACAACTTCACATCTGCTATTGTAACAATATAATACTCTATGGTATTCACTTAACCTACCAGTATATCTAATGTTATGGATGATCTAAATTATCAAGTAAAAAATACTGAGCAAAGATAGATATCTCTTAATGGCATCAAAATATTTACATTGAAAAAGATGTTAAAAATTGAACCAAATCTTTTATTTTGGGGGTTATTGTGAGTGTCAGCATATGAACCTCTAGTGGTTAATTAGTACAGCAGAAGAAACAGGAGGAAGATCTTAGTGGATATGACGGGGTTACACTATCATTTAAACAACTGTCCATATACTGTATTGTTAAGGGGAGTTTTTGACATGTATCACATGGTTGTCCATTGTAATCTGTGTACCCCATATAATACTGCATAATGTGCAAGAGCTGACAGTTTACCCGGATGATAACAGCTGTTCCAACAGAAATCAGCTCAGTGTGAAATGAGGAGCCGAATTAGGCAAGGCAAGAACCAGTCCATTAAAACTCTCTTTACTGTATAAATTGGACCCTAAATTTTTATTATCTTATTATAAGAAAACTAGAATTTGGTTGTTTCTTTGCTTTTTAATTTGTATGTAGATACCGTAAACCTTATCTTGACACTTAATAGTTTAATTTGCTTGTCCTGTCTGTTAAGTATTAAGTGAAAAGGGTTTTTCCCACAAAGTAAATTTTAATTAATAGGTTTTATAATAATAATAATAATAACTTCTGCAATCAGATGTCTTAAACAAAAGTTCCTTTGTTAAAAATCTTATAAATGTGCCCCTGCTATGTACTGTAAAATGGATGTAATAGTGCTGTATATAGCAGCATCACTGTCTCTTAAGAACAAAATTGCACATTGAGTAAAGCAGTAGTATATAATGGAAAGCAATGTATGAAGTAACACAATAATCCTAGAATTAGATGCCCATATATACTTCCTCGTGTAATGTAAATGTTAGACCATTAGGATAAGATATAAATAAACAGGTAAAGGACTGCGGTGGGTAGATAACAGAGTATATGTATGTATACTAAAAAAAAAATTTAAAAAGAAGATCTGTATGAAAGTGCCTACAATTGGTAAAGTATGGTGATGGCCATGACAGGGATTTGATGTGGTGGTCTTTCATCCACACATTAATTGGCCTACTGTACAGTACAGACCAAAAGTTTGGACACAAGTTCAAATTCAAAGATTTTTCTGTATTTTCATGACTATGAAAATTGTACATTCACACTGAAGGCATCAAAACTATGAATTAACACATGTGGAATTATACATTACACTTTACAAAAAAGTGTGAAAAAAACTGAAAATATGTCTTATATTCTAGGTTCTTCAAAGTAGCCTCCTTTTGCTTTGATTACTGCTTTGCACACTCTGGGCATTCTCTTGATGAGCTTCAAGAGGTAGTCACCGGAAATCGTCTTCCAACAGTCTTGAAGGAGTCCCAGAGATGCTTAGCACTTGTTGGCCTTTTTGCCTTCACTCTGCAGTCCAGCTCACCCCAAACCATCTCGATTGGGTTCAGGTCTGGTGACTGTGGAGGCCAGGACATCTGGCGTAGCACCCCATCACTCTCTGTTAGGATCTGCGGAACGCACCAAATATATGATGTGGAGAGGTACGTTCGCAGCCCGGGGTCCACCGTGCAGGCGGAGACTGCTGCTAGTAAAATGGCGCAAGAAGCGAACTCTGTTATCCCGCAGAGTCGCCAAAATAAACGCCGTAACGCGCTGTGGCAAAATGTGCGAACTCTGTTAATCCACAGAGCTGCTAGAAGGAGTGCCGCAGCGCTATATGGCGATGTGTGCGAACTCACTTAACACAACTGAGTCGCAAAATAAACACGCTAGGGCGCTGTCTAGCGTTGAAAGCGAACCCTGTTACATCACAGAGCCGCTGAGACAAACTTCTGTGTCCTGTCAGGCACCCAGGTACACAGTTAACTGCTAAGCGAACATAGAACGTGATCATGCGCTAATGTCCTCACGGGAGTCACCCGCAATCTATGGCGTCTGAACGCCAGGCCCTGAATACGGCAATCAAACTCCTCACTGGCTATGCCAGTAATCTAGGGCATCTAGGACACCGACCCTGACCAGCTAGCATACCAAACTCCTCACCCATAAGTCGGTATTCTAGGGGCTTATTTCAGCCGGGCCCTAACCACACACACGCATGACCGCACTAGCGCAAAGCATATAAAGATTGACACTAGCGCATGGCGGCCCAGCCATGCCACCCTTTTATAGTAACAGCTGCAGGACCTGCCAGAAACAAGGACCAATGAAACTGTTCCAGAACACCAGTAGTCACAGGACCTTCCTGGTGGACAAATAGGAGCTGCTGCAGTACCTGAGCATGTGACCCCTGATCTCCAATGAGAGATCTCATCCTGGGCATGCTCAGAAGGGGAAAACAAGGACTTTGTCCTAAAGACGTCTGCTTGCCGCTAACCAGTACTGGCCACAATAGCAGAGCCTGGAGATGCACACTGTTAGACTGGGCGAGACGCTGGGACCGATGTCTAAGCTGAGCAGAGTCCACTGCGGCCGGAGACGAATGGGAGACCGCAGCGGGATGGCTCGAGATTCCCCTTGTGCAGAAGTGGGAACTCGACCCCTAACACTATCTAACACTCTCCTTCTTGGTCAAATAGCCCTTACACAGCCTGGAGGTGTGTTTGGGGTTATTGTCCTGTTGAAAAATAAATGATGGTCCAACTAAACGCAAACCGGATGGAATAGTATGCAAGATGCTGTGGTAGCCATGCTGATTTAGTATACCTTCAATTTTGAATAAATCCCCAACAGTGTCACCAGCAAAGCACCCCCACACCATCACACCACCTCCTCCATGCTTCACGGTGGGAGCCAGGCATGTAGAGTCCATCCGTTCACCTTTTCTGCGTCGCACAAAGACACGGTGGTTGGAACCAAAGATCTCAAATTTGGACTCATCAGACCAAAGCACAGATTTCCACAGGTCTATTGTACATTCCTTGTGTTCTTTAGCCCAAACAAGTCTCTTCTGCTTGTTGACTGTTATTAGCAGCGGTTTCATAGCAGCTATTTTACCATGAAGGCCTGCTGCACAAAGTCTCCTCTTAACAGTTGTTGTAGAGATGTGTCTGCTGCTAGAACTCTGTGTGGCATTGACCTGGTCTCTAATCTGAGCTGCTGTTAACCTGCGATTTCTGAGGCTGGTGACTCGGATAAACTCATCCTCAGAAGCAGAGGTGACTCTTGGTCTTCCTTTCCTGGGGCGGTCCTCATGTGAGCCAGTTTCTTTGTAGTGCTTGATGGTTTTTGCAACTGCACTTGGGGACACTTTCAAAGTTTTCCCAATTTTTCGGACTGACTGACCTTCATTTCTTAAAGTAATGATGGCCACTCATTTTCCTTTACTTAGCTGCTTTTTTCTTGCCATAATAACATAACAGTCTATTCAGTAGGACTATCAGCTGCGTATCCACCAGACTTCTGCACAACACAGCTGATGGTCCCAACCCCATTTGTAAGGCAAGAAATCACACTTATTAAACCTGACAGGGCACACCTGTGAAGTAAAAACCATTTCCCGTGACTACCTCTTGAAGCTCATCTAGAGAATGCCAAGAGTGTGCAAAGCAGTAATCAAAGCAAAAGGTGGCTACTTTGAAGAACCTAGTATATAAGACATATTTTCAGTTGTTTCACACTTTTTTGTTAAGTATATTATTCCACATGTGTTAATTCATAGTTTTGATGCTTCAGTGTGAATGTACAATTATCATAGTGATGAAAATACAGAAAAATCTTTGAATGAGAAGGTGTATCAAAACTTTTGGTCTGTACTGTAGCTGTGGCACATTGTCCTGCTGGAAAAAACAGTCCTCAAGTTGGGGAACATTGCATGAGCAGAAGGAATCAACTGTTTTTATAGGATAGCCTTGTATGCGGCTTGATTCATACGTCCTTCGAAAAAAATAACCTGCCCAATTCCAGCCTTGCTGAAGTATCCCCAGATCATCACCGATCCTCCACCAAATTTCACAGAAGGTGCAAGACACTGTGGCTTGTACGCCTCTCCAGGTCTCCATCTAAACATTAGATAGCGAGGTGTTGGGCAAAGCTGAGAATTAGAATCATCAGAGAAGATTACCTTACTCCAGTCCTCTATGGTCCAATTCTTATGGTCTTCGGCAAACTTCAGCCTGGCTCTCCTTTGCTTCTCATTGATGAAATGCTTTTTTCTAGCTTTACATGACTTGAGCCCTGCCTCTATTTAACATTCCTTTTGTAGGTCACTTCATGTCATCCTGTAGTTGCTGAGTGACATTCAAATAAGATGACGGTCATCCGATCAGTGGAGGGTGGTTTTCGCCCTCTGCTGGTCTGTAGTTTTGTTGTCCCCAATGTCTGCTGCTTCACCTTTTTGTAGTGGACTTACGTCTTCAAAATTTTAAGGATGGAGGCAACATGACGGTCACTGTATCCCTCAAGACTTTTCCTTTCAACTCCTTTGGCTTGGTTAAAAGATATATTTTCATTCCTATTACTCTTGGGATATTACTAGCACTTGTTTTGCCATCCAGCTTGTCCTATTGCAAGAGGATTGTGAACACCACAGCAGTGTTTTTTATACTTTCCTTCGTTAAATAAGATTTGGTTCAGGTGATCACCTAATCAGAAGCACATTAAGTAGAATGAGGTGTACTCTGATTGGAATTCAACTGACAATGGAATGAAATGGCTGTTAAGGTACTGCCACACTAAACAATCCCGCTAGCGATCACGATAACGACGCATACTAATGCGATCGCTAGCGGGATTGTTTCTATATCGCTAAGTGCGGCCACATTTAGCGATATAGTTAACGACGCTATCGCCGTTAGCGATCTTCTTAACGACTTTAGCGGTACAAAAGTACCGCTAAATCGCTAAGAAAAGGTGCCACACTAGCGATATATACTTACCCAGCGGGAGCGCCGACGAGAAAATAGGGTCCGGAACGATTCCAGCGACGAGCGAGATCACAGCAGGAAGCTCGTCGCTGGCAGATGCCGCACTGAACAACATCGCTAACGGGATCGCTAAATAGTGACGTTTTTTAGCGATCCCGTTAGCGATATTGTTCAGTGTGGCATACCCTTTAGACATGTAGAGAAGCTGATATTATAAAACTGTGAAGTGGTCTCTTAATTTTTGCCAGAGCTGTATATATATATATATATATATATATATATATATATATATTATAATTGTCAACACATCTCCTATTGGTGTTTTGTAATCTTTATATGCATGACTGATGTTTTTTACTATATTCTCATTTATTGTCACTCTTCATCCACAGTCCATTGTTTTTGATCCATTACTGTCTCATATTTTACAATTATTGTGTTCACTCCTTTGGAACAATACTTTATTGCTTTTGTGATTGCATGCAGTTTTTGTGTTGTTAGTGCCACCTTTTACCCCTTTTTTTATCCCAATAAACTTAATGTTTTATCTTTCACAATTATTGTCCTTTCATCTTTTTTGACCTCCGGTTTGGTTATTCCTCCTTGTTTATTTAACTCTCTCTTATGAGCAATGGAGATCACTTCCTGAGCCTGTATCCAAATAAGGGAGCTGGAATATCACCTAACTGCATGTCATGTTGGTAAGGGGTTAAAGTCTATGGGATCCAGGAGACACAGATGAAACACAGAAGACATGCTGCGCAGCAGTGTTCCATCATAGTTTTATCTGATACTCTTACCAAAGTAAGTGAATAAAAAGAGTATTGAGAATCTACCTGCTTTAGTTTAAAAAATACATGAGGAAAAAACTGATGCAACTAAGAAGCAACTAGGATGACAGCGGAGAAAAATGTTTGCAGTGTCTCTTGGATGGTAACACTCACAGAGATGCTAGAATACAGCCTAAGGTTGGTTTCAGACAGTGGTACTTAAACTTGAACCTGTCATGTCCTCACTAGAGTTGAGCGATACTTTCCGATATCCTAAAGTATCGGAATCGGAATGGTATCGCCGATATCACTAAAATATCGGCGATACCCGATATCGATACCGGAAGTCCCATGTAAGTCTATGGGAACAAAATATCGAAATTAAAAAAAACCCATTGTTGCCTTGTTGGTTAATTGTACATGAAGGAAAACAAGAAAGAGTAATGTAGAATGTATTGGGGAAGGTTGAGGAGACATTAAAGGCATAGATGTTTAACCCAATCAAATGGAATAGCATAAATATTTTTTTTTTTAAAGATGTTCGGATTGACGAAGAAATTGACAATGTTAACGTTTTTTATATTTGGCAAATATGTATATTACACAACTTCCATGCTCTTCATCTTCACCTTTTTAACTTTTCACACACTTTCTCCTTCATAATCTTCTGCAGCATCATCTTTTTCATCAAATTATTCTTCATCTTCACCTTCTTTATCTTCTTCTTAAACTTCTTGCTATTCATCTTTGTTAACATTACTCATATTCTTCTTATTAAACTATTATTCTTATTCATATTCTGCTTCATCTTCTTCATCATATTCTTATTTGTGACAGAGAATCCTGTACTTGTAATCTGTCAAAGTATGAATTTTTCATCCTTCCGTTCTTGCTGTCACAAAAGATTTAAATTACAACAGTATTTGTCCGTGTTCAGTTTAGCCTGCAGCAGCAGGCATTTTCCAGGGGCACCATGAGGAGGAACGGACTCACCCCCATACACTGCTTAGTCTTCTTCTGCTTAGAATTTAGAGCATATATTTTGCTCTTCATTTTGGTCTTATACTTCATGTTCTTCTGCTTTTAGATCTTCTGCTTATTGTTCTTGTGTCTCTTGTTCCGTATCTTGTATTTGTAGCACAATCTTGTACCAGCTGATGTTACTGGGACACGGTTACTAAGCAGGAGGTACCTGTGCTCCAAAGCACTACCAAGGACCAGCAGACGTTGCTGGAACTCGGATACCGAGATGGAGGCACCTAGACCAAAGGCACTGCGGAGAACCAGTTGACGGTACTGGAACCCGGAGGGGCAGCAGAAGGAAAAGAGCCAATGGCACAACCGAGGACCAGTTGACGTTACTGGGACACGGTTACTAAGCAGGAGGTACCTGTGCTCCAAAGCACTACCAAGGACCAGCAGACGTTGCTGGAACTCGGATACCGAGATGGAGGCACCTAGACCAAAGGCACTGCGGAGAACCAGTTGACGGTACTGGAACCCGGAGGGGCAGCAGAAGGAAAAGAGCCAATGGCACAACCGAGGACCAGCTGACGTTACTGGGACACGGTTACTAAGCAGGAGGTACCTGTGCTCCAAAGCACTACCAAGGACCAGCAGACGTTGCTGGAACTCGGATACCGAGATGGAGGCACCTAGGCCAAAGGCACTGCGGAGAACCAGTTGACGGTACTGGAACCCGGACGGGTAGCAGAAGGTACAAGAGCCAATGCAAGTAACGAGGACCAGCTGACTGTGCTGGAACCCGGAGGGGCAGCAGAAGGAAAAGAGCCAATGGCACAACCGAGGACCAGCTGACGTTACTGAACCCCAGTAACACAGGAGCAAGTGTTGACTGTGCTAACAGCACTTCCGAGCAACAACTGGCGGTGTTGGAGCCCAGGGTCAAGGAGGATGTTTAAATACTAGATCAAGTAATTTCCTTGTTACCTGTCAATTTTAAATGTCTATACTTCAAACAAGAGAAAGATAACCTTTACTACCATAAGATGATGATTTCATTTAAACTAATATCTAGATAAATAAAGAATTGACAAACATAAACACATACATTAACATGTTGAACAGCAATGCAAACCACAAAATAAATTAGTTAAGGAATCTGCTATACGGTTGTACATAAAAGCATACAAGTACATATCTGAATCCATTAATGATGGATAAGTAACAGTATGTACACCATTTTTATTGTATAGACAATGAATGTCTGACTTCAAAACATCATCAGCATTACAAGTTATCTGTGACATTACTAAAATGTTACATTTGCTGAATAATGTCACTAAACAGTTTATACAAAATTATACAATTTCCATCATGTAATACTCATAATATGTGGCAATAATCATGTTTATTAACAAACATAACCTTTAAAAAGTGCATAGTGCATAGCGAAAATTGCTATTTATGCCTGACTGTCGACTTGCAAGCATGACAACGGATAGATAAGGTATATATAGATGAGACTGCATTGCCACAGATGGTGAATGGCGATGTAATACTGTACCTCAATAAAGTGTGCGTCACTACTACATAATTTTTTTTATATAGCTTTATAAACAGGGTACGTGGATGTATGCTTGCGCCTTTGTTTTGACGCACAGACTGCCTTCCTGCTGAGACGCGTTGGGTAGTGAACAGTTGTGTGCAGTGTTCACTGTAGTCTGAGGTTTTCCTTTTTGGAGTGCAGATCACGCTCCAGTTAGTTCTTCAACCACTGCTGGTTGTAGTCTGCTGAGCGTGTGTCACTGGCACATCCTTGAAATTTTTCTCTAATTGTTGCTGCTCCATTCTATTACAAATAAATAAAATCTATTAGTGTGACGCGCTTCCATCCGTATACAATACATTGGTTGCAAACACTATAGAAGTACACAAAGGGGCCTTTCACACCTACTGAACAGTTGTGTGCAGTGTTCACTGCAGTCTCTGCGGAATAACCACACTTAGGCCTTATAACTTTTCAGACTTTCTTTATCAATCTACCAAGATGAAGAAGGCAGGGAGTAAGGCACGTGGTCGTGGAGTTTCTTCAGGGAGAGGACGTGGGGATTCTGTGGCTGCTGCGGCCCCCAGTGACACAGCATCCACCAGTTTTCCCCGGGCCGTGAGCGTTCCTTTATGCGCACTTTTGTAGGAGCTCGGAGTACCCCCCTGCTGCGGGAAGAACAAATTGAAGCCGTTGTTGTTTGGATCTCAGCCAATGCATCGACTTCAATTGCTTCCACCTCCTCTCAGGACCACAGCACTGTTGGGCAACCATCTGTCTCTTCACCGCCTGGCAAATTGCCCAGGCAGTCAGAGAGTTCTGTACAGGAGCCAGCTGAGTGTCTGCTTCTGTTCTCAGAATCTATTGGCTTGCAAACAGGGGCCCAGCCAAGCAGCATTCTGTAATGTGAAGAAGAGGGAGTATGCAGTGATGCGCAACAGCTGTGTCTCTCTGAATCTGAAGAGGCGGGTGAGACAGTGCCGATGGTCAGCACACCGCAGAACGCATCTGATGATGATGATGAGACCCAGGTGCCAGTTTCTGTTGAGCATGGTGCTGGCCAGACCACCCAACAGCAGGTGTTGGAAGAGGGTAGTGGAGATGATGAGGTCCAATACCCAACATGGCATGAAGAACAGGAAGGTGGTGGGAGCAGCTCAGAGGAATAATAATAATATTTATTTATATAGCGCCATCATATTCCGCAGCGCTTTACAGTTTAGCAGTTTCAGAACACAAGTCATAAGTAACAACGTTAACAATACAATAATTTAAGCTAAATAAGTCGCCCCTGCTCGTGACAGCTTACAATGTACAATGAGATGGGGGAGATACAAAGTATAGGTGTTTATATACAATGGTGCATTTACAATGATGTTCCAGTCATCTTAAGGGACTGAGGGATGGAGATAGTGAATGGGCTAGAGACACACACACACTTACACAGAATACATAGAATGACTTTGATTAGTGAATGTGATAGGCCGCTCTGAACAAATGTGTTTTGAGTGAGCGCCTGAAACCATGCAAATTGTGGATAGTCCTAATTTCTTGGGGTACAGCATTCCAGAGGATTGGCGTAGAGCAGGAGAAGTCTTGGAGTCGGGAGTGGGAGGTACGTATTAGTGCAGAGGTTAGTCGAAAGTCGTTTGCAGAGCGCAGCAGTCGGTTAGGCCGATAGATAGAAATGAGGGAGGAGATGTAGGAGGGGTGCTGCACTGTGGAGAGCTTTGTGGGTGAGAACCAGTACTTTGGTTGAAAGCTGGGAGAGGCCTAGAGAAATGGTTAGTGATAGAAGGAAGATAGAGGAAGACATTGCCCCAACGGTACAAACAGGAGGGAGAGTTAGGCTGCAGACTCGGTTGCCTGTAGCCTCCAGTTTGGCACCTGTTCGGAGCAGTTGTCTTCCAAAAGTCAAAACGTGCGCTCCCAGGACTTGCACTGCGTGGTCCTTTTTTCACACACTTGCACATGATATTTGCTATGTGAAATGCAAGCTGTGTAATCAAAAATTAAAAATAGCTAAAAGTGTCAGTCACCTCAATACCACAAATATGTGGAAACATGTGCGGACAAAGCACGTAGTTGAGTTACAAAGACACACTGGAGATGTAGGCCAACCTACAGCAGCACCTACATCTTCAGGTTGTGTTGAAGCCTCTTCATCGAGCTCACACACAGCTGGTTATGCTTCCTCACAGGATCGCCATGGAAGAACCTCGGCCACTGTTGTCCAGAGACAAACTGTTATTCCACACACAGCAGCAAGTTCCCTGTCATCCTCACACTCCCAGGCCACAAAACAGCCAGCGGTAGCACAGGCATGGGATAAAAGACGGCCATACTCCGCAAACCATGCACGAGCACAGGCTCTGAATGCTGGCATTGCAAAACTCCTGTCCCTTGAAATGCTGTGATTCAGGCTGGTGGAGACAGACAGTTTCCGTAACTGAATATCATTGTCAATCCCACAATACAATGTGCCAAGCCGATTTCATTTCAGCAGGCAAGCCGTCGCTGGTCTGCAAAAGCATGTTGAGGGAAAAATTAAACATGCGCTACTAAAAGCCCTCAGTAGCAAGGTCCACCTGACCACCGATGCGTGGACCAGTACCCATTGTTATGATCTGCTACAACCAGTAAGGAAAGAAGGGAATTCTGTCCCTACAATACAACTAAGCTGAATCCCTACGATGTAACGGGGAACCTGATCCTGCGACCAGACCCGCTAAAGTCCTCATCTAGTGTGAACGAAGACCTATAGTTGCGAGGGAGTAATCCCTACAAGATCTAGGGACTGGGAGAAAAGGTGGACACCTCCTAGTCCTAACATAAATTGTAGCATGGATAATTAAACAGAAAAATAAATACTTTGTGATCCTAACATCAAGCAAAACTCACAGATTAAGGCACCTAAGCACCCGGCTAGCTTAACAGTAGATAATACAATGAAGTCAAGCAAAGCCAGAAGGGCGGAGCCAGACTAAATAGGGAAAAAAGGTCATGTGACCAGCAAACTGAAACAAAACCTAACAAGAGGGTTCTAACACCCATGGCCAGGGACAATACCTTTCCCTCACTGCCCATTGGGTCAATGTTGTGCAGCCGGGTACTGATCTTGCGAGTGGCGCTGTACGTGTTCTGCCAACTCCAAGGATTGCAGGAATCAAGTCTGTACACATTGATTCCTCCTCCTATTCCAGTTCCTCAGAATCATCGCTGCAGGAGCCGTCACGGTCTACCTCCACATGGACCCGTGAACGTTTACCTGTTGCGACCGATATGAGCACAGCCGTGTCCAAATGTCAACAGGCCATCCTGAAATTAATTTCCATGGGGAATCTTAGCCACACAGCGCAGGAGCTCTGTAATGCCATAAAGCAGGAGAGCGACGTGTGGTTTTTGGAAGAGAATCTACAGGCAGGCTTGGTAGTGTGTGACAATGGCCGAAATCTGGTGTCAGCTCTGGGCCTTGGCAACCTCACTCACATACCATGTCTGTCATATGTGCTCAACTTGGTCGTGCAGAGTTTTTTGAGGGACTATCCGGATCTTGATGCACTGCTGCACAAGGTCCGCCTAGAGTGCGCTCACTTGCGACGTTCCAGCATGGCCAGATCGCTGATTGCAGCTCTGCAACGCAGATTTCACCTTCATGAACATCGCATTATATGTGACGTACCCACCAGGTGGAATTCCTCGTTACATATGTTGGAGCGGTTGTGTGAGCAGCAGCCAACAGTAATGGAGTATCAGCTGCATCAGGCGCAGTCAACTCGCAATTTGCGGCGTTCACACTTCACCACTACTGAGTGGGCCTCTATAATAAGAATAATAATATTATTTATTTATATAGCGCCATAATATTCCGCAGTGCTTTACAGTTTAACAGTTTCAAAACACGAGTCATAAGTAACAACGTTAACAATACAATAATTAAAGCAAAATCAGCCGCCCCTGCTGGTGAAAGCTTACAATCTACAATGAGGTGTGGGAGATACAAAGTACAGGTGTTTATATACAATGGTGTTTTTACAATGATGGTCCAGCCATTTTAAGGAAGTGAGGGATGCATGGAGATAGTGAATGGGCTACACACACAGAATTACACATAGAATGACTTTGATTAGTGAATGTGATAGGCCACTGTGAACAAATGTGTTTTGAGGGAGCGCCTGAAACCATCCAAATTGCGGATAGTCCTAATTTCTTGGGGTAGAGCATTCCAGAGGATTGGCGCAGCGCGGGTGAAGTCTTGGAGTTGGGAGTGGGAGGTACGGATTAGTGCAGAGGTTAGTCGAAGGTCGTTTGCAGAGTGCAGCAGTCGGTTAGGCCGATAAATATAAATAAGGGAGGAGATGTAGGGGGGTGCTGCGCTGTGGAGAGCTATGTTGGTGAGAACCAGTAATTAGAATTGGATCCTATAATGAATGGGCAGCCACTGCCAGTGTAATGAGTGGCGAATAACTCTATGAAGGATATCTGCCACGTTTTGCGTGCGTTTGATGAGTCAACGCGGATGGCGAGTGCAGATGATGCACTAGTCAGCCTGACTGTCCCCCTTATCTGCCTGCTTCAAAAAACACTGCAAGCACTAAGGCATGAGGTTTTGGAAGAGGTGGAGGATGAGGAGTCACAAATTCCATCACCTTCTGGACAGTCAGCGCAACGTGGTTCCTCACAAAGGGCTGGAGGACTTTCAAAGTACCATGCTGTATCAACAATTGAACCTCCAGAGTCGCTGTCTATATTTTCATAACCATTACAAACTTTTAATGTATTTACAAAGCACATAATGTACATTTTTTGTCTATCCTTTTGTAATGCTATTGTGTTTCCATAAACTGATGTTACAGAATTATGATACAAAGTTTTTAAATTTTGAGTTTTAAATTTTGTAAATTTATATGTATTTGAAGGACTTTGTGAGGAGGATGAGGAGGAGTCAATGGAGGAGGAAGACATCGCTCCAGAGGGAGGTAGACAATGCTCTAGTCAGTATGTAGACCAAGGGTGGGGTGATGCACAGCAGGCGGAGATGACGCCTCTTGCAGGGGACAACGTTTCTTGGCCAGTTGGGAGTCTGCAGCACATGGTTGATTTCATGCTGCAGTGGCTGAGAAACGACCGCCGCATCGAACACATTCACACCACGTCTGATTATTGGGTGTACACCCTCCTAGACCCTCGCTACCGGGACAACTTACAAAGCCTCATCACACCGTTGAACCGGGAGCGTAAAATGCGGAAGTACCAAGACACACTGGTGCAATCCATAATGTTCTCCATTCCAGCCGAGAGCACTGCTGCTGCTACTGATTTACAAAGCAGCTCTGTGCGTCGAGGCAGTGGAGACAGCTCTGCAACAAGAGGGAGCACAAGCAGCGCCTCTGCACAGGGCAAGAACAGTATGTTCCAAATGTGTCGAAGTTTTGTGGCAGCGCCACCAATGTCTACACCATCCGAGACGGCTCCAGTCAGCAGGAGGCAACATTTCCGTAAGATGGTGACAGACTACATGTCTTGCCCTCTCAGTGTACTCCCAGATGGCTCTTCCCCATTCAAGTTTTGTGTCTCTAAGCTGGATACATGGCCAGAGCTTAGCCAGTATGCATTGGAGGTGCTGGCTTGATCTGCTGGCAGTGTATTATCGGAGCGCGTCTTTACTGCTGCAGGTGGTGTACTAACAGACCGTTGCATGCGACTATCCTACGATAATGTAGAACGGCTTACTTTTCTGAAAATGAACTAGGCATGGATCTCGCCTGAATTTGCCTGTCCGGTTTCAGATTAACTAACTGGTTGACAACGTTTTCCATGTCTCCTGTTATGTTCATCTTTCTACCACCTGAGCTATACTCCCTGGGCTACAACACTGCCAGTTGCTGCTCAGAAGTGTCGTGTCCACAGACCAATACACAAGCTATAGTGATAGTGGGGTTCAGTAACGCCTGCTGTTCCCCTGCTGTGTGTCCGGCAAAAATTACTGCTACCTAGCTACACATGTTTAAAAAAACATGACATGTTAAAGTGGCTAGTGCTACACATAGATATCAGGCTACACCCTTATTTCTAAGCTGTAAACAAGTGAAACGTCAAATTTAAAACCATTCAATGATTAGTGTTGGTAACAAATCTGTAACTAAATAATTGTGACATATTATGGCAGATATCCACATGTCTAACACAAATGCTAACACAAAAGCATACTTATGCTATAGGGTACTGATGGTGAACCTTCTCACTCCATAACTTTGACCAATCCAACTCACATCATGCCTCAAATGCTGCAATGTTGGAAGTGCATAATGTGGGTTGAACTTTGACAACAGCTGCAGTGCGAAGGTTATCCTTCTGTGTTCTTGGCTTTTAAATAAAAGCATACAAGTAAATATAATAATACATTGTTGATTAAGGGACATGATGTACACCTGTAATATTGTGCAAACAATGGATGTAGGACTATTCCTCTTCAACATTACTTATATTTGTGTCATTTGAAAAAATACATATTTTAGTTAAAAATTAAAAACCCATGTTCAGTAGCTGTGAAAGGCCCGTTTGTGTACTTCTATATTGTTTGCAACCAATGTATTGTATACGGGTGGAAGCGCGTCACACTAATAGATTAGATTTATTTTAAATGGAATGTAGCAGAACCAATTGGAGATAAATGAAAAGGATGAGCCACTGAGACACGCTCAGCAGAGTACAAGCAGCAGTGCTTGAACATGTAACTGGAGCGTGATCTGCACTCAAAAAAGTAAAAAACACAGACTGAAGTGAACACTGAAACACAACTGTCCACAATCTGTGAAAAGCTCCTTTCTGTACTTCTATAGTGTTTGCAACCAATGTATTGTATACGGATGGAAGCGCGTCACACTAATAGATTAGATTTATTTTAAATGGAATGTAGCAGAACCAATTGGAGATAAATGAAAAGGATGAGCCACTGAGACACGCTCAGCAGAGTACAAGCAGCAGTGCTTGAACATGTAACTGGAGCGTGATCTGCACTCAAAAAAGTAAAAAACACAGACTGAAGTGAACACTGAAACACAACTGTCCACAATCTGTGAAAAGCTCCTTTCTGTACTTCTATAGTGTTTGCAACCAATGTATTGTATACGGATGGAAGCGCGTCACACTAATAGATTAGATTTATTTTAAATGGAATGTAGCAGAACCAATTGGAGATAAATGAAAAGGATGAGCCACTGAGACACGCTCAGCAGAGTACAAGCAGCAGTGCTTGAACATGTAACTGGAGCGTGATCTGCACTCAAAAAAGTAAAAAACACAGACTGAAGTGAACACTGAAACACAACTGTCCACAATCTGTGAAAAGCTCCTTTCTGTACTTCTATAGTGTTTGCAACCAATGTATTGTATACGGATGGAAGCACGTCACACTAATAGATTTGATTTTTTACTAATATAATGGAGCTGCACCAATTCCACTAAATAAAATAAAAAAAAAAAAAAAAAAAAGGGACACGTGCAGATGCCTACAAACAGCGGTGGATGCAGAGCAAACTGCAGCGTCACCTGCACTGTCACACACACACCTTGCACAGAGCTGTTAAAACAACACTGGCAAAATGAAGCTTTACACAGCGGTTGGTAAACTAGCCTGCCTCAAGCACAGTAGTACACAAAATCGCAATATCTAACTGTCCCTCAGAGTGAGCAGAGTAGCGTTCTGTCCCTTACTGAGTTCACAGCACAGTGACGCTAAAATGGCGGCGGCGCCTTTTATAGTGCATTCTGACATCATTTCAGCAGCCAATCACAGCCATGCCATTAGTTAAGATGACCGCAGCATCACAGGATGTGCCCACACTTCGTAGGATTCCTCATTGGCTGACTAAAATCACATTGCCTCTCAAAGAATTATGGGAACTTCCGATTCCGGTATACGATATGGAAAAAGTATCGGAATTAAGTATCGGAATTCCGATAACGCGAATATCGGCCGATACCCGATACTTGCGGTATCGGAATGCTCAACACTAGTCCTCACATTGCGGATGTGATTGGCTTGTATGCAGCTCCATATGTTCGTCCGCACAGCAGACAAGAGCAGGAGCTGCCGGCTATCTACATGCAGTTGTCTAGTCTGTAAATTGAGCCAAAATGGTGCATGGTGTGATTTTTTTTCATGCAGATCATTGGCCCATATGAAAATTTGGACATGTGCACTGTCACACTGGCTGTTATGAGTGTGTGTGCTCTCAGTGTGCGGTGAATAGTGCACATGGAAAACACTCGTCCATATAACAGGCTTATCTGAATGAGCCCTAATATTGGAAAAGGAGAAAGCACATATACTGTATGTTTTAGTTTTTTTGCACGCTTACATAAGTAATATTTTATAGTTCATTAAAGGGGTTACCTGGGACTTTTTTTTTAAATGTGCCCAAACAGTGAGGTAATGGCTATCAACCTGCCTGTTGTAGCCAACATTGATCTCTGCCGGCACAGACTGTCCCTGTTGGCAATTCAGCAGCTTCTGCTGACATCACATCTCTTCTCTGTTGCCTGGGCATTACGACCAATGTAACGCTGATTGAAAGCTGATTCCCCGCTACCTAAATGCAGGAAGCATACTGTCAATCAGCATGACGCCAGCAGTCATGCGCCATCGACAGAGCAGCCCAGATGAAGAGCTGCTCTGTAGGAGTGGTCAGTGACAGCTCTGATATGACGCCAGGTGCAGCAGACAGGTGGCTGCCTCTGGGAACCACCTGCCTGTTAGTTTTTAGATCCATAGTAAAAAAAATAAAGAAAAATAATCCTGGAAACCTCTTTAACTGTTACTGCCTCCACTATTGTGAAAACTATGTATTATGATGTATTCAATATAAATGTAAAACAAGTAGGAATAAAACATTCTCCACTGTATTGTCTGATTTATTGCTGTATAACTTGATTTGGGTATACAACAATTAATGTTTTTATCCATTTTTATATTACAGCTGTAAGGTCAATTGAAGAATTTCACGAAGAACACCACACCAGAAAACAAGACGACACTTTCCTGACAGGACGTATACACACATGCCTATCATCAGCAGCTATGTCCTCTATAAACCTACACAGACCTCTACGTCAGTAAATAATATATTGGTTGGTTGAAGCAGCAGTTGGTGCCTTTCAGTCCAGTCTTGAGTGATTTGAGTTTTGGCAGGTGCTAATGTGCTCTGAGAAAGTGGAACCCCTACAGCTGTGTCAATTGGGGGATATCCAACAGAGTGCATTGTACGTTACTATGGCAACAGTAATATTGCACGGTTCTATGGCAACACTAGAGCAGACGTGTAGATTTAGGTGTCTACAGTGGCAGAGACGTATAGCCATTTGATGTTAATATAAGCAGCGTTGCCTGGAAATGCACTGTAAGGTAGATATATGATTTTTTGGGCTTTGCTAATACAGAATGAAAAAAAAGCTTTTTCAGAAGGTTATTATAAAAAGACGAATGAGGACAGATGTATCATGCCAGCGCTTTCTAACTTGCATGGCTAACAGGTTAGATTCCAAATGTGATTGTAGGATGACTTAACCATATTAGAGCAAATAATGATCATGTATTTCTGATTCTCAGCCACAAGTCATTATAATAATTAGATTTTTCAAGCTTAACTTCTCAACCTAATTTAGGTTTACTACACACTAATCTAGGCTAATTAGTAGCTTGTAAATGCATTTCTCGCTAGACAAGGCGTAACATGCCTTATAGAAAAGTACTACTCTGGAATATATATAATCTATAAATATACATGTATTATCTGCTTCTATATAATTTCCTATTAGTACTCACTGTAGTTCCTAAATTAGCTTGTTTTGTCAATATTTAATGAGTTTGGTCACTTATACAAAGAATACTAAAAGAGTTAAAAAAATGTCTAGCTACAAACTGTTTAAAATGGCAAGTTATTATTATTATTTATTATTATAGCGCCATTTGTTCCATGGAGCTTTACATGTAAAAAGGGTATACGTAAAAATCGAGAGGAGAGAAGACCCTACCCGCGAGGGCTCACAATCTACAAGATCCACAAATTATTAATATACTATCATTACAAGTGAATGATACTTCTGAAAATATCAGCAGTCTGAGTACCCAACTCAAGTTTGTGTTAAACCAAGAGAACGGTTATTGTGGGAGAGTGTCATCGGTGCTTTGTGCGAATGGGGTTGGCTGATGGGCTGTCTTCAACATCTCAACTACCACCTGCTAAGTGCTAAACACAATGTTGTTGCAAGGCAACATACACACTCAGTCATGGCCGAAAGTGTTTTCACCCTTGAAATTGTTTCAGAAAATGAAGTGTATTGGTACAACACAAAAATAAACTGCAAAAAAAAGGCAAATTGATCATAACTTTTTCACCTAAAAACCACAAAAGAGCCCAAACAAAATTATTGGCACCTTTACAAAACAGTGGGTAAACAACTTTGTTTCAAGCATGTGATGCTTGTTCAAACTTACCTGTGGCAAGTAATCGATATGTAATATGAAAATCACATCTGAAACAAGAGAAAAAGGGGAGAAGTTTACAATCTTTGCAGTGTGTGTCTGCGTGTGCCACACTAAGCATATACAACAAAAAGAAAAGAGAACTGTCTGAGGACTGGAGAACCAAAATTATTGAAAAATATCAACAATCTCAAGGTTACAAGTCCATCTCCAGTGATCTTGAAGTTCCTTTGTCCACAATGCGCAACATAAATCAAGAAGTTTACAATCCATGGCTAATCTGCTTGACATGGACAGCAGAAAAAAACTGATGAAAGGTTACAATGCAGGATAGTCTAAATGGTGAAGAGCCAGCCTCAATCAAGTTCCAAAGAAATCCAAGCTTTCCTGCAGGCTCAAGGTGCATCAGTGTCAACACGAACTATACGTCGACAATTCATTGAAATGAAATGCTAAGGCAGGGAGCCAGGAAGACCCCTCTGATGACACAGAGACACAAAAAAACTAGCCTGTAGTTTGTCAAAATGTATGTGAGTGAGACAAATCCTTCTGGGAAAGCGTCTTTAGATCAGATGAGACCAAGGTAGAGCTGTTAGGTAAAGCATATATTTTACTGTTTACCAAAAATGGAATGAGGCCTACAAACAAAACCACACATTAGTTACAAGTAAATATATTGGAGGTTCAAAGATGTGTTGGTTTGCTGCCTCTGGCATGGGCGCCTTCAGAGTGTTCAAGACACCATGAAATCTGAAAATTACCAAAGGTTTTTGGGTTGCAATGTAGCGCCCAGGGTCAGAAAGCTGGATTTGCGACCTAGGTCACAGGTCTTCCAGTAGGACAATAAACGCAAACATTTCAAAAAGCACCCAGAAATGTATGGAAACCAAGTGCTGGAGAGTTCTGAATTGGCCAGCAATGAGTCCGGATCAAAATCCAATTGAACACTTATGGAGAGATCTTAAAATTGATGTTTGGAGAAGGTGCTTTAAATTATGAGAGATCTGGAGCAGTTTGCAAAAGAAGAGAGGTCCAAAATTCCATTTGAGAGGAGTAAGAAGCTTATTCATCGTTATAGGGATAGATTGATTTCAGTTATTTATTCCAAAGGGTGTGCAACCATTTTGTCCTGGCCATTTTTGGACATTTTGTTTGAAATTATCCCCAATTTGCCTCTTTTTCTCTGTTTTTTTGTGATGCTCCAATAAACACAAAGGAAATTTCAAGGGTGCCAACATTTTCGACTATGCCTGTATAGTATATACTGTACTCACTCACCAGTGGTTTTCTTGATTATCATAGTAATTAATTTTCTCTTTTCTTTTCCACACCAAAGCACTGTGACCACTTCACCCATCCATAAACAATCCCTGCAAAATGTAAAAGATTCATCTTTTCAAGACCTTCCTCGCATTCCCATCTCTACTCAAACTATATAGTGATATAACCAAAGCCCTAGACAGTAATTATGCCCTATAAAGTAATAGTACCCTTCCTTTGTGTCTCACACAATAAGAGTGTCTCCTCTGCGCCCCTACACAGTACTTCCACATACTAATTATGCTCCCTTGTGCCATCCTATAGTTATACTTTACTATGTAATAATAATGCCCCCTTAGTTCCCTGTGTCTAATAATAATAACAACAATAACAATAATAATAATAATAATAATAACCCCCTATGCCTTTTTACAGTTATATGCTTCACCCTATAGAGGTATTGTACCCCAGGGCCTCCTTATAATAATCATTTCCCATGTGCCTCATTTTAATAATTCATCTCCTGTTCCTCCCTTAATAATATTCCCATTCATCCAAAAAAATAATAACCACACACCTCCTCATAATAATAATAATACTCTCCTGTGCTTTCTGACAATAATAATGCCTCCTGCGCTTCCCTTATAATGATAATGAACTGCCAATGTGCCTTAGTGTTCTCACCCACACAGTATGAGACCCCACGCATAATCATTTCCCCCACATTGCTCCACCTACATAGTATGACACCCTACAGCACCTCACACAGTATGATGGTCACCAGGGATGGACAGGTACTGAAATTCAACACTGGCATTTGAAATCACACAGGCGCACGCTCTCTTCACCCCCGAGCCCCAGATGGGCAAATATTACTAATATTACCCTGCCTGGAGGAAATCAAGATCTATTACAAGATCAATATTTCTAATAATACCAATAATATTGCTACATAAGATTAAACAGTTATAATATTGCAGTATTACAGACCAATACCAACAAACCATAACCAAATATCTAATATATAATTACCTTAAATTGTCCGTCATCCACTTCCGTCTGGATGTCCTCGAATCCCACAATCTACCGCACTGCACCGGAAGTACACCGACCGCCACATTTTAATACCCAAGTGATGGGTATTCAAATATGGCACCCACTGGTGGTACCAGGCCCTTGAGCAGTACCACCAGTGGGACACACACGTCGGACCGGCCACCCACTGAACCCGCCGCCAGACCCCCGCCAGGACCCGCCGCTGGACCCCCGCCAGGACCCGCCATCGGATCGCCACCAGGAACCACTGCCGAACCCCCGCTAGGACCCGCCGCCTGACTACACGCGCCGGATCCCGCAGCTGACTGCACACCAACCTCCATGCAGTCACAGACGGCCGGAAAGACTGCGGCTTGTGGCCTGTGCTGGAGATGGGGTGCGGACGCTCTCTGGTGGCGCCGCACCTCACCACCGTCTTTTCTGCCAGCTGTGACTGCTGTTGGGTGGGCAAGCAGCGGCGGAACACACCCCCCACATACACACTACAAACATGAATGTACACACACACACTACAGACATGAATGTACTCACATATATACACACATAGACATGCATACATATACACACAGTATAATGTCCCCACACGCACTTACACATGCACGCACTTACACACACAAACACACGCATACACAGACACATACATACACAGAGTATAATGTCCCCACATACACACACAAGCACCTGCATATACCATGCATATATATAAATGCAGATACACACATACGCACAAACACAAACACGCATACACACAGTGTAATGTGCCCACAGACACATTCACATGCATGCACATACACACATGCAAGCACGCACATACAAACACACAAACGCACGTGCTTACACACACAGTATAATGAATACACACACACACCCATGCATACACATACGCATATATACACATGTAGATACACACACGCACATACAAACACGCATGCACACACAGTATAATGTTCCCACAAGCACATACACATTCACTCACATACACACATGCAAACACGCACATACACACAAACACGCATACACACACAGTATAAGGTCCTCACATACTCATACACACATGCACGCACATATACACACGCAATCATGCACATACATGCGCAAGCACAAACATACGCACATACACACGCAAGCGCATAAACGCCCGTGCATACCCACACGCAGATACGCACATACACATGCAAGCACATACATACACCCATGCACATACAGTACACACATGCATACACATACACACAGTATAATATCCCCATACACACAAACACACATGCCCGTGCATACACACACACAGATACATACGCACTCACAAACACGCACACGCACGTGTATATACACAGTATAATGTCCGCACGTAAACATGCACGCACATACACACAGGCAAGCACGAACATACAAACACATACACACATTATAATGTCCTCACACACACATGCAGTTACACAGATGCACATAAACACGCAAGCATGCACATAAACACATACACATGTGCATACACAGACATACACACAGTATAATGTCCGCACACACATACACATATACACACAAACACGCAGATATATGTACACATACATACACATGCACACACAAACACACATATACACACGCAAGCATGCACATATACACACACACGCAAGCATGTACATACACACAAACGTGCATATATGGACCCAGAAAAACGAACACATACACGCACATACATACCCAAACAAGCATACACACGAGCATACACATACACAAAAAAACACGCATGCACGCAGTATAATGTCCCCACACACACGCAGATACGCACATACACAAACTTGCACATACACACAAAAGCACGCACGTGTAAACTCTCGCAGAAATACGCACACACATGCATACACAAACACGCATACATGCAAACACGCATGTACTTATGCACATATGTGTAGCCCAGCTGCGCTTGGTGCCACATGTTACCCTAGAGGATGCATGAAAGGTAATCACCTGATCACCTGATATTCATTCACACTTCACATTTCCCTGGTACCACCAGAGGGAGCCCTTTATAATACGCAGGTATATAAGGGTGTGGGGAGATAGAGCAGAGGGATGAAGGCAGTCTAGCTGAATGTTAGCTAGTCGTTGGTGGTACCTCAGAGAGACGAGCGGAGAGGAAAGTTACCTCAGAACGTGCAGACTGATAGTTCCCTAGGGAAGTGGAAAGTGACTCTCGAAGTGAGCATAGATCAGTCTGACGGAAGGTCCTGATAGCTACTTTGGACAGAGCCTAAGAAGGAAGTGAAGGAAAGGGAACTGCAGTATTTGTAAGACCGAGTCAACTGAGGTATTGTTAGAGAGCGAGCGTGCCGACGCTTGGAGAGCGGTGAAGAGAAGGAAGCTGACATCTACTGCTGCTTGTGCTTATGTTAAAGGTGTGAGTAGGACGACAGACAAGTAGAAAAAGGGAAAGAGAGTGACTGAGGAGAAATAGCAATGATAGCTTACCTCCACTCTGCACTACCGGACACCGGGTCCGAGCTTGATAGTACCTTCACGGCTAGTGGGAAAAACTGGAGACCCTGCTGGACTTCAGGTCGCAGAGGGGCCCAACAGTGCTGATACGTAACCGGGGTCAGGAAGAACAGGAGTCTGGTCAGCGCAACCATTGGAGACTTAGTTCTGTCCAAAAGAAGGCTCCACCACAAGATCAGCCGGGCGTAGCAAAGAGAACGGAGTTAAACTTTGTTTCATGCAAGTTAGAAACTCACACACATATAGACGTAAGGAGGCCCTACACCTACTCAGCGATTACTGGACGTGCATCCTTCCTCCACCCTGACGGCCTCCCGGGACGTGCCTGCAACTTCATCACCAGTAAAGGTACAGAAAGAGACTGTCTTGTGTATGTCTGCATTATTGCTCCTTCACCTCTACACCGCCATATACTCCGAGGGATCAGTCTCACCTGTGGGAGACTTAACACCTTGCTGCCCCAAACCCTCAGAGGATCTACACTGCAGCGCTGGTCATCCTGACCAGGAACCACAGGTGGCTGTCACGACGTATAACAGATATATTCAAAGATAGCAACCTATATCTAATGTGACATCTTTCTAAATTTCATATAATAGAGAAAATCAACATGTATACATAGTATCTGCCAGCAATGTCTTACCTGACATAATATCCTATGTATTGTGGGTCAATACTGTGTACGTGTCACGCTGTCTCTGGATAGAGGTGGACCGGGGTCTATGCTGACCCTGAACTGGGGTCCTGACTAGTCCCTCTACCTGGAGGTACTGTTAATGGTACAGAGGTCCAGGCCGCCAGCGTAACCCTGTCTCCTGTAGATCCCTGACCACTGTAATCTAGTCCTGAGAAGGACCCTGATTACCACCACAGGGAATGAGCAGGTCACAGCTTACACACAGTCTAAGACAAATGAGACAGACAAGGGGTAAAGAAAACACAGCCTTGCATACAACACTTCCACTACAGAGGAACACAAAAGGTTAAGGAGATAAACAATAAGCGAGGAGAGGAAAAACCACAACAGGCACTCTTAGCTTAAGTCTTCTCAGAAACGATCCGCTCTGCTGGTCTGAATGAATGCTTTCACCGGCAACTTCCCCAGCAGACCAGCAGGTATATGAAGGAAGCTAATTAACAAAACATCAATCGCAGCTGGGCGAGGCTGGTCAGCCCAGCACCAAGAGAGAAAGAATTAACTCCCTCAGTGCCGAAAAACACCCAGCACCAGAAACTCAGCTGTGCGAAGTCAGGGTGTGCAATCGCGACGATCTCCGCCGCGACACACCCGTGACAGTACCCCCCCTTCTACGAGGGGCCTCTGGACCCTCAGGGCCTGGTCTATCTGGGTGAGTAGTGTGGAAGGCCCGAACCAAACGGTCTGCGTTAATATCCGACGCAGAAACCCACATCCTCTCCTCAGGACCATACCCCCTCCAATGAACAAGTTACTGAAGGGACCGGCGATTCAGACGTGAGTCAATGATCTTCGATACCTGAAACTCCAAATTACCATTGACCACCACTGGAGGAGGAGGTAGAGGTGACGGTATAACTGGTGCCACGTACCTCGTCATCAACGATTTGTGGAACACATTGTGGATTATAAATGTAGGAGGGAGGTCAAGACGGAAAGCCACCGGATTAACTATTGAACTGATCCTGTATGGCCCGATGAATCTGGGACCGAGTTTCCAGGAGGGAACCTTAAGTTTTATATTCTTGGTAGACAACCATACCAGATCGTTCACACTTAGGTCCGGACCAGACACTCTCCTCCTATCAGCCATACGTTTGTATCGGTTCCCCATAGTGCTCAGATTATTAAGCACTCCTCTCCACACTGAAGCAAGTGACGACGAAAATCGTTCCTCCTCAGGAACCCCAGAAGAGCCCCCCCCATTGAAAGTACAAAACTGGGGGTGAAAACCATATGCCCCAAAAAACGGGGACTTACCAGTGGACTCGCTCCGCCTATTGTTAAGAGCGAACTCTGCCAGAGGCAAGAAAGAAGACCAGTCCTCTTGGTTCTCTGAGACAAAACACCGGAGATACGTCTCTAAGCTCTGATTCAGACGCTCTGTCTGACCATTGGTCTGCGGATGAAAAGCTGAAGAAAATGACAACTGCATCCCCGACGAGAACAAAATGCCTTCCAGAATTTGGACACAAACTGAGACCCCGATCCGACACCACATCGGAAGGCAACCCGTGAAGTCTCACAATCTCCCCAATGAACACCTGCGCCAGAGTTTTAGCATTAGGAAGAGCAGGAAGAGCAATAAAATGTGCCATTTTGCTGAACCTGTCAACTACAACTAGTATGACAGTTTTACCTGAAGACGGAGGAAGGTCCGTAATGAAGTCCATAGACAGATGGGTCCATGGACGCTCCGGGATTTTCAACGGTAAAAGGGCCCCAGACGGACGGGTATGTGGGGTCTTAGAGCGCGCACATACCCCACAGGACGCGACAAATGTTACCACCTCTTTATTTAAGTTAGGCCACCAAAACCGGCGAGAAACGAGATCTACAGTTGCTTTACTCCCTGGGTGTCCTGCCAAAGCAGAATTATGATGTGCCTCGATAACCTTTTGTCTTAACTGATCTGGAACAAACAGTTTCCCTGGAGGTCCTACAGGGGCGTCCCCCTGAGCCTCCAATACCTCCTCCTCAAGCTCAGAGCATACAGCCGACACCACAACTCCCTCCTGAAGAATAGGAACCGGGTCATCCGTCTTCCCGGCCCCTGGGAAACTACGAGATAAGGCATCAGCCTTTACATTTTTTGACCCAGGACGATATGTGACGACAAAATTAAACCTGGTAAAAAACAACGACCATCTAGCTTGTCTGGAATTCAGACGTTTTGCAGACTCTAAATACAGCAGGTTCTTGTGATCAGTAATGACGGTGACTGGGTGGACTGCCCCCTCCAAAAAGTGACGCCACTCTTCAAAAGCCAACTTAATGGCCAAGAGTTCCCTATTGCCGACATCATAATTCCTCTCGGCGGACGACAATTTTTTAGAGAAGAAAGCGCACGGATGCCATTTACCAGGGGACGGACCTTGAGATAATACCGCACCCACTCCTACGTCAGATGCGTCTACCTCCACAATGAACGGTTGTGATGCATCAGGTTGGATGAGTATGGGTGCTGAAGCAAAACATTTTTTCAAGGAGGAAAATGCTTGACAAGCTTTGTCAGACCACCTAGAAAAATCCGTCCCTTTTTTTGTCATGTCAGTGAGAGGTTTGACAACAGATGAGAAATTACGAATAAATTTCCGGTAGTAGTTAGCAAACCCCAGGAAACGCTGCAGTGCTTTAAGATCCTCTGGCCGATCCCATTCAAGCACAGCCTTCACTTTCCCAGGGTCCATATGGAAACCGGAGGCTGACACCAAGAATCCTAAAAACTGAAGTTCTTGTACAGCGAATACACACTTCTCCCATTTGGCGTACAGTTTATTATCTCGCAAGATCTGCAACACTTGTCTCACATGCTCCTGATGAGACACAAGATCCGGCGAGTAAATTAAGATGTCATCTAGATAAATGACAACAAATTGTCCCACTAGGTGACGAAAGATGTCATTAACAAAATGTTGAAACACCGCCGGGGCAGTAGTCAGACCGAAAGGCATGACAAGGTTCTCATAATGTCCCTCCGGAGTGTTAAACGCCGTCTTCCACTCATCCCCCTCCTTTATCCTAATCAGATTATACGCCCCCCTGAGATCCAACTTAGAGAACCATTTGGCGCCCACAATCTGATTGAAGAGATCAGGAATAAGTGGGAGCGGATACGGATCTCGGACCGTAATCCGATTAAGCTCACGGAAATCCAGGCAAGGGCGTAGGCCTCCATCTTTTTTCTTCACAAAGAAGAACCCGCGGCCACTGGGGAAGATGAAGGTCTAATATGCCCCTTGGCCAGACTTTCCGAAATGTAATCCATCATAGCTTGCCTCTCAGGACCAGAAAGGTTATATAACCTAGATTTTGGTAACTTAGCATCAGGAAGCAATTTTATAGCACAGTCATATGCGCGATGAGGAGGTAATTCTTGACACCCTTCCTCTGAAAACACATCCTCAAAGTCCTCCAGAAAAGGAGGTAAGGTTCTAGGCACGACCGTACCGATGACCGTGTTCATGCAGTTACTATTGCAAAATTCACCCCACTGGCTTATCTCTCTGGATTGCCAATTAATAACTGGGTTATGTTTAGTTAACCAAGAAAGTCCCAACACAATAGGAGTGGGAAGGCCCTCCAACACATAACAAGACAATAGTTCTTTATGTATTGCCCCCACTCGAAGGTCTATGTTATGCACGGCTTGCACAAAGCTACCTTGACCGAGAGGCCTGGCGTCAATAGAGAATATAGGGATAGGTTTGGCCAATACACTCAGTTGCATACCTTGCACCTGGGCAAACCGAGCGTCCACCAGATTAGCCGCGGCCCCACTATCCAGAAGAACAGAAATCCTCTCAGTTCTCGTACCTACCACCACCTCCGCTGGTACGAGAAACTGAGATGGACTTGGGGACGAAATACATACTCCCAGATTGTCGTCCACCACACAACCTGGGATTAATAGTTTTCCGGCGACTTCTTGCTCAGTACAGTACGGGATGGACACCCCTCAATAAAATGTCCCTCTCTCCCGCAGAAGAAACACCTTCTTGTTTTGCGGCGCACCGCCGATCCCTCCCTCGGAATGATGTCCCTACCAACTGCATAGGTTCCTCGGAACAAACCAGGGGAACCTCAATATTAGGGACTTTAGAAGGAGGTGGAGTCATCACAGGGGGCGGAGTTACCCCACACCTCTCCCGAAGCCGTCTATCAATGCGAATAGCAAGAGCCATAGCTGCCTCCAGTGACGGGGGAGAATCATACTGAGCCAACACATCTTTTAATTTGTCAGATAAACCTTGACAAAACTGGCTCTTAAGAGCCGGGTCATTCCACTGAGTATCCGTGGCCCACCTACGGAACTCTGAAGAAAATTCCTCCGCCGGACGATCTCCCTGCTGTATCCTACATAACTTCATTTCAGCAAGGGAGACCCGATCCGGGTCATCATATACCAGACCCAGGGCTGTAAAAAATCGGTCCACTGACTGGAGAGCCGGGGAGCCCAGGGGGAGAGAGAAAGCCCAGGATTGAGGGTCCCCTTGTAAGAGCGAGATGACAATTCCCACCCTCTGATCCTCACTCCCCGACGACTGCGGCCGCAGCCGAAAATACAATTTACATGCTTCCCGGAAAGTAAAAAACTTGTCCCGCCCACCAGTGAACCTGTCCGGGAGAGCTACTTTAGGTTCAAATCTGGTTTGCTCCCGGGGTACAAAACCTTGGATTTAACGTCCGTCAGCTCCATGGACAAACTCTGCAACTGCTGAGCTAAATGGGCTACTGGATCCATGGTGGCTGGGGAGAATCTTTAGATGGCCGGTGAAAATGTCACGACGTATAACAGATATATTCAAAGATAGCAACCTATATCTAATGTGACATCATTCTAAATTTCATATAATAGAGAAAATCAACATGTATACATAGTATCTGCCAGCAATGTCTTACCTGACATAATATCCTATGTATTGTGGGTCAATACTGTGTACGTGTCACGCTGTCTCTGGATAGAGGTGGACCGGGGTCTATGCTGACCCTGAACTGGGGTCCTGACTAGTCCCTCTACCTGGAGGTACTGTTAATGGTACAGAGGTCCAGGCCGCCAGCGTAACCCTGTCTCCTGTAGATCCCTGACCACTGTAATCTAGTCCTGAGAAGGACCCTGATTACCACCACAGGGAATGAGCAGTCACAGCTTACACACAGTCTAAGACAAACGAGACAGACAAGGGGTAAAGGAAACACAGCCTTGCATACAACACTTCCACTACAGAGGAACACAAAAGGTTAAGGAGATAAACAATAAGCGAGGAGAGGAAAAACCACAACAGGCACTCTTAGCTTAAGTCTTCTCAGAAACGATCCGCTCTGCTGGTCTGAATGAATGCTTTCACCGGCAACTTCCCCAGCAGACCAGCAGGTATATGAAGGAAGCTAATTAACAAAACATCAATCGCAGCTGGGCGAGGCTGGTCAGCCCAGCACCGAGAGAGAAAGAATTAACTCCCTCAGTGCCGAAAAACACCCAGCACCAGAAACTCAGCTGTGGGAAGTCAGGGTGTGCAATCGCGACGATCTCCGCCGCGACACACCCGTGACAGTGGCGTCACGAACATTTCTACAATCCCCTGTAAATATCCCCCCTTTAGTGAGCGCCCAGGGCAATGGACCGAGCTGCGCTGCCCATGACATCCCCCAGTAAAGTGAACGGGCTCGGTGCCGAGTACCCCAAAGCCCTGCTACGTGCGACTCACATACACACCCACATACATGCGCATAGGGCCTCACCACACTGAGATTGCCAGCCCCAAGTTGTCTGGGTTACCTTGGCTGGCAACAGAAAATATGGTGGTGCCCACACAAATTTTTTTTTTTAGTTATTTATTTTAATAACTAAAAAAAAAAATAAGGCTTCCCTGTATTTTTCATTGCCAGCGAAGGTAACACCAGGTAGCGGGGGTTGGCAGCCAGTAGCTGCTAGGTTTACCTGCGCTGGCAATACAAAATACAGCGAAGCTCTACATGTTTTTTTACCAAGAAATTAAATAGATTGCCAGATTGACACTTTATTATTAAACCCTCCCCCCACCAGAAACAGGTTTTTAACTACAAATACATTTACTTACATACATTGGGAGAGAGCACGGTGGTGGATGGGGGGGGAGACAGCGGCCACCCCCAGTGCCACAGAGCTGCCCCCATCGTGATGTCACTGCCCTGCCGATGCGATAGCATCGGGCCCACATCTAGTTACTAGTATATACAGTATTGATAATACCACCATACTGATTGTTAAAGGGGTTAAGTTTAAAGTCTATGTAACTTCTGACTTCTGAATCCTCATAGCGCTTACTGTGAAGATTCTCCGGTGTCGGCATTGAGAGCAGGCTGTAATGGCTTTGCTAATTTCACTTGTATTGAGTGAGGCCATGCACATATAGTCAGCACGTGACCGCATTTACGCAAATTGCATACTTGCGGTAAAATGAACAGGGGCTAAACTACAGTAGGTGCAACTGTTGAAATTATTAAAGACTTGCAATTATTGGGTGCTAAATTGAAGATTTTGCTTTTTTGCCCAGGAGAGGCGACATGTCAACGTATGCGCTAAGTACCTTCTTTTTTACTGTATTTTTCATAGCAATTTTGCAGCTGAAAATTTCATATATATACCTTATATAGCACTCTTTTCCTTTTTCCCATTTTCTGTGTCACTAATGCAGTTTCAATTTTCTAGAGTAACCATTCTTGGTAATTCATGATGCAACTTTTATAGGTTTTCAAGTTAAACACTTTTTTGGTTGGCACCTGTTCACAGTAGCTTGGATGAGCTGGTCTTTTTATCTATTTGTATCAAACCCTTTTTGAAGATGTGCACTCCCACTCCCATCAGCCACAGGTGATTTTAAGTAGTTAACTGGTCCATTCCTGCCCCATAAATTGTAGGCTTTTTTGCCCAGGAGAGGTGACATATGAGGACAGGGACCCAACTTTGAAGGATGCCTTAAAATGGCAGTTGGGTTCACATATATTGGCCAATCTATGCGCTAGGTACCTTCATTTTTACTGTATTTTTCATAGCAATTTTGCAGATGAATATTTCATATATACATTATGTAGCGTTTTTTTCTTTTTTCCCATTTTCTGTGACAGTAATGCAGCTTCAAGGTTCTAGAGTAATCATTCTTGGTAATTCATGGTGCAACCTTTACAGTTTTTCATGTTACCCTGTTGGTGCTGGCCTCGGCAGGTGGCAGACGAAAGGGATGCCTATGGCCTGAAGTAGGTGATGAAGCCAGCGGTTTTGTGCTGTGTCACAACTGCTAACAGTGTGGGTGTCTTGAGGATGCAGATCCTGATAACATTGTAGCAGCTAAAGCGGCCCAAGACCAGACAGGCCCTTCTGGCTTTTGCCAGAATTGCCAGATGGACTGTCCGGCTTTGATGGTCACAATAGATCCCCCTTAAAGTATAATGCCCCATACATCACACTATACAGTATGGCCACCACTCCCCTTTAAACCAATGATAATTTAAATCCACATTTGAATTCTATTTGTTAGACTAACCTGCAAATAGCTTTATATATTAGAGGTTTCAGAGTAGTTACTATGACAATACAAATGAAAAACTTGTGACAACTAATTCAGTACTTAAAAGGAATACTAAATAACAAAATATTGAACTTATATATTAGTTTGTGAAAATCAATTCCTAAACTGATTTCTTGTTAAATAAGATGTTTGTCCTCTGCTTGATGACATGCATGAAGGGTCTTTTTTTTTTACTTTTAGAAAAGTGGACCACAAGATGTTGCCAGTCATGTGAAATAAAATCTTACAGTACTCGCCCTCCTCGAGTCCAGCCCTGCGCAAGCTCTCTGATGCTGCTCTCGTCTCAGAGTTTTACTTGCATATTTTTAATGCTTTCTGTGTTGTTAACCCCATCTTACACTGGAAAAGTTAGCTTTTTGCTGGAGTTTTGGGGATTGAATTTGTGGAGATCAGTTCCTTTAAATAAGAAGTTAACTTAGCAAAATATTTTGATCTGATGTTACTTTTAGCAATTGTGGAGCTCCAGACAACAACAACATTATGTTTCTTTTATCCTTCGATTTGCTGGCCCTTACAGTAAATAACTTCAGGAAGTGTGTAAAAAGTAATAAAATTAGAATAACCATAGCAAGGCACCATGAGAAATTAAGTAGGTACAACGGTGTTCATCAGCTCTTCCAGTTGCTCAATATGCACAGCAAGTTCTCTACAAAGTCAGCACATTACTTACATAAGTGTTGTTTCTATTGATTACAAAGATGGTATCTTTTGACTCTAAATGGCGAAAAAGGAAATAAATACTTGGTTGAGAAACTAGTTTGGCAAAACAAGATTTGCAATTTTGTTACAGTTATAAAAGAGAACTGTAAAAAATTAAAGAATATGAAGAGAGAAGTAAAATAAATCAAATAGATTCACTTGAGGAAAAAAATACAATTTTTGGTTTCTTGAGCAATAAAGAAAATGAAAAAGGCTTTTAGTGCTTGCAATTTTCACACACTTTTCAGACCTCATTGCTGCCACTTGCATAAATTGGTCCTAAATAAAGAAAATATTACTAGTTCTTTGGAATCCATGAAAAGAACCAAATATATATTTCATGTTATGATACTGTAGCCTTATATTGGGCAATTTATGTAAGCATTCTGCTTACAGATCTCTCTATACCTGGCATATTAAAGCATTTCAAAATATATTAGTGTATTACTTATCATATTTACAACCATAGATGTGTTAAAGAAAGTCTCAAAGCCTTACAAAAAAGTAAAATCGTGAAAAAAAATGTCCATGAAGAAATATTTATTAGGCGATGACAGGGTCATAAAAAAAATGCAAAAGACAGAATAAAAAGGTTCTGTGCTTCTTTTAAGCTTTTTTTGTTGTTGCTACTTCTGGCTTATAAAAAAGCTATGCTGTCAGGTAATATGGTAGCTTAGGTGTCCACAAATTAGACTTTGCTTTAGCCTTTCAGCCTGTTAGAAACGCTCCGGTTTTCATCCTTCTACCTCTGGTCTTTGTGTCCACAAAGTAGCTGTTGGAGCTAGTTGGACAATATGAAACAAATCAGTACCAAAGAACCAGAAATAATGGAAAAATAGAAGACAATCTGGTTTTAATTCCAGGTCAAACAGTACCCTAAGAGATTAGGCAGAAAGTCTAAAGGTCAATCCAATAGGGCATCTGGGATATAAAACAAGAGAAAAAGACAAACAGAAATTAAGTTGGGTCAAAATCACATACATCAACCCTAGCAGATCATTAGTTTAGTGATACAATAGCTATCAACCAAAGTATGAATTAAAGGGAAATAAATTACGGTAGGTGTTGTAAGCGCTTATTAGCCACCAAATAAGTCCTTCGCATACTTTGACTGACTTGTAATTGACTGGTCAGCAGGAGCTTTACTAATGCTGGCAGCACGGTCATTTTCACAGACTGGGAAGTACCTCCAACAATAGATGAGTCACTGCTTTCACCACTGTCCACCCCATCCCAGGGTAGCAAGGATGGCATTGCTAACCAATGAAGGAGATGGATTGGTGAGTATGCAGAAAAGTTGTATAACTAAGGTTTTTTTCCACTACACTTTTTTTTAACACTTTAAACATGCATTTTTTCTGCCATTTTCTATTATACAGAGAACCTTACAGAAAAGCAAGAAAAAAATTGGTGTTAATAAAATGCTGAAAATAATCAAATGCAAAAAAAAGACAAAATTTCTTGGTCTACACTGTATTATATAGTGCACTAAAATCTTTACAGTCACATCGAACAGCATAAAGAAATGCTAAAAAAGAAAAACACTACTAGTGAAATCAATCTATGAGAATGTGCACACAACATCAAAACTGCCAAGGTTTTCTTTGCAAAGTCAGATTAGGGAACCGCCGGCATTATGTTTATTGAAGAGGTTTCACTAGCAGCTTTGTCTCTTCTCTGCATGTTCCACTGTAGTGGCGAGCGGCTTTCACCCCAGAATGCACGTTACTTCTTTTAACCACTTGATTATTTTCAATCCCTGAAGCAGTAAAAAGAATGAACATGTGCACAGAAATAATAATAATAATTATAATTTTATTTCTATAGCGCTGCCACAGCACTTGCATTTTAAAGGGGACTTGTTCAGACAATAGACATTTAAGCATAACAATAAACACATAGATCAAAACAGATACCAAGAGGCATGAGGTCTCTGCTCGCAAGCTTACAATCTATGAGGAAAAGGGGAGACACGGAAGGTGGATGGTAACAATTGCTTTAATTGTTTGGAACAGCCAAAGTGTAAGAATCAGGTGTTCATGTAATGCTGCATGAACCGGTTATCAGCTTAAGTATGTAACAATACAGACACAGAGGACTGTTATAATTTGGTAGCTGAGGAGAGCAGGCAAAAAAGGCAATACACCAGAGAGGTTGGAATCTACTGGATTGCAGTACCCTGACTAACCACCACAACTAAAGGCAGCCGTGGAGCGTACCTACGTTGGTCCTGACGCCTCGTCACAGCCTGAGAAGCTAACTACACCTAAAGATAGAAAGAAGAAAACTATCTGCCCGGAGCAGATCCCCAAAGAACATAGAAAGCCCCCAAACATGTAATGGCGGTTAGACAAGAGGAAATACAGACACAAACAGAAAATAGTATGAGCAAACGTTGGGGCCCAATCTTCCTAGAAAGAAAAGGATAGGAAGGACACTTACTGCAATCCAAAAAACCCTAAAAAAAATACCAACTCACTAATTGCAAAAACACCTGAGATCACACGACCTCTACCACCTAAATTAGTTCTCTGGTGTAACAAAACCTAGCAGCAGCCACTGAAAAAACTGGAAAAGGCAAATGAACAAACAACAGTGGCTCAGACAAACTGAGAGGAGCACAAGCCCCGGAGGGGACCTGGCTGAACTCCACAGAAGTGCAGGACAAAATGCAAAAAGCAAGCACAAAAATAAAAGCAGAAAATATCTTATCTGTTAGCAGAAGATGCAGGCAAGACACAGCAAGCTTCCAAGTGAACCAGGAACCAAAGTTGAGACAAGAACAATTGATCACTGGCAACCCTGATGGGAGGGAACCTCCCTTATATAAGACCAGTCTGTAACACCTGATTGCCAATCTTCACAATCTTCATTGAATAGTTCAGTACTGTTTGTAACCACCAGAGGGAGCTTCTGCTCAGAATTAATTTCTAACACATTCACAACATAGGACTATTAATGCATAAAGCATGAGGCGAGGAACCTGGTTATGGTAGAAATGTTGAATGGGCAACACAGGAATAGTTAGGTTGATGCGTTGAGATGGTAGGCCAGTCTGAACAAATGCATTCTTAGGGCACACTTAAAACTGTGGAGTTTGGGGATCAATTATATTAACCTGGGTAGCGCAATCCAAAGAATTGGTGCAGCATGTGATAAGTCTTGGAGATGGGAGTAGGAGGTTCTGATTATTGAGGATGTTAACCTCAGGTCATCAGCAGAACGGAGGGCACGTTAGGGTGGTAGACTGAGGAGAGGGAGGAGATATAGTGTGGTGCTGAGCCATGGAGTGCTTTGTGGGTGAGGGCAACAAGTTTGTACAGGATTCTGGAGTGGATGGGTAACCAGTGTAGTGACTGGCACAAGGTAGAGGCATTGGTGTAATGATTGGTGATGAATATGATCCTGGCTGCAGCATTCCAGACAGATTGGAGAGGGGAGAGTTTGGTAAGAGGGAGACCAATTAGTAGAGAGTTACAATAGTCCAGATAAGAATGAATAAGAGAAACCTTAAGAGCTTTTGCAGAGTCAATAGTAAGGAAGGGTCAAATTCTAGAAATGTTTTTGAGGTGCAGATAACAAGAGCGAGTCAGTGATCGGATGTGGGATGTGAATGAGAGCTCGGAATCAAGTATTACCCCAAGACAGTGGGCATGTTGCTGGGGAGTAATGGTGTAACCACACATGGAAATGGCAATATCGAGCATAGGTGTTACACTCGGTCCCCGTGCTGGCTCTGCACTCCATCCTGCTCACTCACCTGTTCCTCTGGCTGTCCCTCTGCAGCAGTCTGCGCGCAGGCTGAGGTCTTCTGTCCCATCTGCTCCTCGGCGTCCTGTGTCCTCCTCCACTTCCTGGCACGCTGCTAGCAGGCCTCCAGATAGATTGCTTAGGACGCGAGGCCGCGCCCACCGTCTCTCTTAAAGGGGCAGCGTGCATTTTTTTAAATAGCTAATTAACCAATGGCAGCGCACTCAGTACTATATCTGGTCACTCCACCATAAGGGGAGTGCCGGAGCAACGTGTTCTATCATTGCTACATCCGGTTCTGTTCCTGATCTGTCTGTGCTGCGTCTGCAGTCTCTGTGCTTCGCTTATACTATTTGTCTCCACAGATCATTGCTAACCCGTATCTGGCTAACCTGGACAATCTCGGTTATTACTGGCACAAGTGTCATCCCGTTCCGCCATCAGCCATCCGTACCCGTGGACGGTGACAAGGTCACTGAAGCCAGCCTCCCACCATCCATTCTGGACCAGGACCTTAATCTGCTCCGTCAAGAACCCTCCACGGACTCTGTATATACCTGTTACCCTTTTGGTCCCTCTGGGACAGCTGCCACGTGTCCAGGGTCTAACTGGAGGTAGCACCTGTGTCCTCCGGGTATTCCATTCTGGTCCTGTTCGAGGGGCCTTACTACGGGTACCCGGGGCTCATTAGTCACGCCCCCTTCGGAGCCCCCTGGACCGCGGTCTCGAGGTTCCACATTAAAAAATAAAGACGAATGTGAACTTCACCATCTCTGCCTCTGCTTCCATTCGTTACAGATTGCTCCGGCCATGGAACCGCTGGATTCCAGAGACCTCCGACCACGGATCTGTGCCTGGAGGTGGCCCGTTTAGGAGTTCAACAGGACAAGACTTATCTACACAGCTTGTCTACCCGCATGGATTCCTTGGGGTACTCGTCTGCACCTGACTCTTCTATCAATACTCAGGTACCAGTTCCTATGGCAAGTAAAGGTCCCCGCCTGGCGGCTCCTACCCGTTTCCAGGGTGATCCTACTCAGTGTCGGGTTTTCTCAATCAGTGCACTCTACACTTCGAAATCTTGGGGCATATGTTTGCTTCTGACTGAGCCAAGGTGGGCTTCATCATGTCACACCTGGGAGGAGAGGCCCTCGCCTGGCTAAACCCGCTATGGGAGAGAGGGGATCCGCTGGTTAATGATCTTCAATCTTTCCTAGAGGCTTTTCGCAGGACCTTCGATGAACCTGGTCGCACCACTTTGACTGCTTCTGCCTTGCTCCGCCTGCGCCAAGGTACTCTCACGGTAGCTCAGTATGCTGTTAAATTCCACACCCTCTCGTCTGAATTGTCGTGGAACAATGAGGCCCTGGTTGCTAACTTCTGGGAAGACCTGTCAGGAAGAGTCAAGGATGAGCTGGCAGGACGGGACAGACCTACCCTCTTGGAAGAGCTAATATCCTTGGCAACCCGAATTGACCTGCGTTTTCAGGAGCGTTCCATGGAGATCAAGCGGGACAAAAGGTCCTATCACCTGGACTCTAGTTTGTTCAAAACAGGTACCTCGCCTTCCTCCTCCGAGGCCATGGAGGTAGACCATGTAAGTTTGGCCACCCGCCGCCGGGAGGCACGTCGCAAGGAGGGAAGTTGTTACTACTGCGGTAGCTCTGAACATTTGATCCATTTCTGCCCTAAAAAGTCGGAAAACTCCAGTGCTTAGGTTCAGTAGGAGGGGCCAACCTAGGTAGAGAACAGTCCTCTCCCTCTTTACACATCTCAGTCTCCGTGTCCTATGGAGCAATAAAATTCTCCGAACATTGTCTACTGGATTCTGGAGCTGCAGGGAACTTCATCCAGCAGGCGGTTGTGGATCGTTACCGCTTACCAGTCCAGCGTCTTCCTGATCCGTTGCAGGTGACTGCAGGTGACAAACCGAGTTGGTGGAACTCCGGGTAGGTCTAATGCATGCTGAACGAATGTGATTTTATGTATATCCCGGTTTCTCCCATCCCATGCTTTTAGGTTTACCTTGGCTCCAGATGCATGAACCAGTCCTTAATTGGAAAACTGGAGAAGTTCTGCGTTGGGGAGATACCTGCATGAATCGTTGCTTAACCCGGATTCAACCTGTTTCGCCTCCAGTCCAGCCTGATACCCTGCCAGGGTTGCTTTCCGCCTATTGGTCCTTCTCTGACGTCTTTGGGAAAAAGGAGGCTGGAGACTACCTCCACACAGGTCGTATGACTGTCAGATAGAGCTTCTTCCTGGAGTATCTCCTCCTCGCGGGAGAGTTTATCCCCTTTCACAGGCAGAGACTCAGGCTATGTCGGACTACATCCAAGAGAATCTGGCTAGAGGATTTATCCGAAAGTCATCGTCACCGGAAGGAGCTGGATTCATCTTTGTGAAGAAGAAGGATGGATCCTTGCGGCCCTGTATCGACTATCGGGGTCTAAATCAGATCACGGTAAAAAACAGGTATCCATTACCTCTTATTTCAGAGCTGTTTGATCGTCTCTGAGGGGCCAAGATCTTCACCAAATTGGATCTCAGAGGGGCCTACAACCTGATCCGAGTCAGAGAGGGAGACGAATGGAAAACAGCCTTCAACACCCGTGACGGCCACTATGAATACCTGGTAATGCCATTTGGCCTAAGCAATGCACCTGCGGTCTTTCAGGAATTTGTTAATGACATTTTCAGGGACTTGCTCTATACTTGTGTCGTGGTCTACCTGGACGATATTTTGATTTTCTCTGCAGACTTGGCGTCACACCGGAGGCAAGTACGCCTGGTCTTACAAAGACAGAGAGAACAGGCTATATGCCAAATATGAGAAATGCCTCTTTGAGCAGTCTTCCTTGCCTTTCCTTGGGTACATTGTATCTTCCACAGGATTAAAGATGGATCCGGAGAAGTTGTCTGCAGTTCTCAACTGGCCTCGTCCGTCTGGGCTAAAAGCCATACAACGGTTCCTAGGGTTCGCCAATTACTACCGGCAATTCATTCCACACTTTTCCACCCGAGTGGCTCCTATCACAGCCTTAACCCGGAAAGGTGTCAACTCTAAGGAATGGTCCTCCGAGGCAGAAGAGGCCTTTGTTTCTCTCAAAAAAGCCTTCGCTTCCGCACCCGTTCTCCATCGTCCTAATTCGAATGAGCAATTTTTTCTTGAGGTTGACGCTTCTTCCATAGGTGCAGGAGCAGTTCTCACCCAGAAGTCGTCTACCGGGCGGATGATCTCGTGTGGTTTTTTTTCCAAGGTTTTTTCTCCTGCAGAAAGGAACTACTCTGTCGGTGATCGCAAACTGTTGGCCATCAAATTGGCTCTGCAAGAATGGAGACATCTTCTTGAGGGAGCTCATCACCAGGTAATCATAGTCACCGACCATAAAAACTTTGCCTATCTCCAATCTGCTTTAAGACTGAATCTTGGTCAGGCCCGTTGGGCATTATTTTTTGCCCTTTTCAATTTTGTACTTCATTTCCGTCCAGCTGACAAGAACATCAAGGCAGACGCACTCTCTAGAGCCTTTTTGCCTCCTGAACTGGAGGAAGAACCTCAGCACATTATTGAACCTTCTAAGTTAGTCTCTGTTGCCTCCACTGATCTGGCCCGGCTTCCTCCAGGGAAGACTCTCGTGTCCGCTTCTGATTGTAGTCGTGTTCTGCGCTGGGGTCATTCTTCTAAGTTGGCTGGCCATGCTGGTCAGAAAAAGACGCAGCAACTCATCTCCCGTTATTACTGGTGGCCTACCATGGGCAAGGATATCCAGGAGTTCGTCGCAGCCTGTCCTTCATGTGCCCGTAACAAAACTGTTAAACATCTACCAGCCGGCAGGCTTCTGCTTCTTCCGATTCCGTCCGCTCCCTGGCAGCACATCGCAATGGATTTCATCACGGATCTTCCCATTTCTTCTGGCTGCTCAGTGGTATGGGTTGTGGTGGACCGCTTCTCTAAAATGGCCCACTTCGTTCCGCTATCTGGTCTCCCGTCTGCTCCAGAACTGGCCGCTCACTTCATTCAGCACATCTTCCGTCTACATGGATTTCCTCTCCACATCGTGTCCGACAGGGGCGTCCAGTTCACCTCTAAGTTCTGGAGAGGACTCTGTAAAATGGTAGAGGGGGATACTGTTACACTCGGTCCCCGTGCTGGCCCTGCACTCCGTCCTGCTCACTCACCTGTTCCTCTGGCTGTCCCTCTGCAGCAGTCTGCGCGCAGGCTGAGGTCTTCTGTCCCATCTGCTCCTCGGCGTCCTGTGTCCTCCTCCACTTCCTGGCACGCTGCTAGCAGGCCTCCAGATTGATTGCTTAGGACACGAGGCCGCGCCCACCGTCTCTCTTAAAGGGGCAGCGTGCATTTTTTGAAATAGCTAATTAACCAATGGCAGCGCACTCAGTACTATATCTGGTCACTCCACCATAAGGGGAGTGCCGGAGCAACATGTTCTATCATTGCTACATCCGGTTCTGTTCCTGATCTGACTGCGCTTCGTCTGCAGTCTCTGTGCTTCGCTTATACTATTTGTCTCCACAGATCATTGCTAACCCGTATCTGGCTAACCTGGACAATCTCGGTTATTACTGGCACAAGTGTCATCCCGTTCCGCCATCAGCCATCCGTACCCGTGGACGGTGACAAGGTCACTGAAGCCAGCCTCCCACCATCCATTCTGGACCAGGACCTTAATCTGCTCCGTCAAGAACCCTCTACGGACTCTGTATATACCTGTTACCCTTTTGGTCCCTCTGGGACAGCTGCCACGTGTCCGAGGTCTAACTGGAGGTAGCACCTGTGTCCTTCGGGTATTCCATTCTGGTCCTGTTCGAGGGGCCTTACTACGGGTACCCGGGGCTCATTAGTCACGCCCCCTTCGGAGCCCCCCGGACCGCGGTCTCGAGGTTCCACATTAAAAAATAAAGACGAATGTGAACTTCACCATCTCTGCCTCCACTTCCATTCGTTACAATAGGTAACAGTGTGCACCTGCCTAATGTGCTCCCGGTCAATCATCACGAGGCCTCTAGTATTTAGGGCAGATCCACCCAGTGGAACTTGCTTGAGCAATGTCTTCACTCAGTTAGTGTCTTGCTACTGAGTTGCCAGGTCCTGTCTTGTGTCTCGCCTTCTCTGGAGGCTTGATTCCTAGCTTTGCCTTGTACTTGTCTGTCTGCCCTCCAGGAGGCTGTATATCCTGGTCTCTGTGTCTTTGTTCCTGTGCTTTGTCTGGTTCCTTTCCCTGCCTGTACTCTGTCCTATACCTGTGTCTGTCTTATCCCTGTCTCTGTGCCTTGCACGTTTCCTAGTCTTACTCTGTCCTATACCTGTGTCTGTTCTATCCCAGTCTGTGGCCTTTCCTTCCCTGCTCTGTGTAACCTTGTGTTTACTTCTCTGTCTTGTCTGCTGCCGCAGAACCTCTTGCTGCAGCTCCTCTCCGCATACCTTGCAGTTCCGCTTTGCTTCAATCTTGCTGCTGAAGAACCTTTTGCTGCAGCTCCTCTCTGCATACCTTGTGGTTCCGCTTTGCTCTGCTCCTGCTGCTGCTGCTGAACCACTTTCTGCCTCTGCTCTGCACTCCTGCAGTTCTGCTTCGTTCTGCTTCTGCTACTGCTGAACCTCTTGCTGCCAATTGCAGCTCCTCTCTGCAGCCTTGCGGTTTTCTCCAGTGTGAACAGGGCCAAACCTGTTCCTTCATTCCCATCTATATTTCCATCCTTCAAGTACCAATACCTGCAACTCCTGTGTGCACAGGTTCAAACCTGTTCCTTCATACACCACTCCTTCCTGCCAGTACCAATGCCTGCATGTCCTGTGAACAGGTCTCTACCTTCCATACACCACTCCTTCCTATTCGTGTCCCTGTCTCAGCTGTGCCCACCTGCCAGTGTCTCAGTTATGACTGCCTACCAGAGTACCAGCCGTGCCTGTCGTGCTCACCTGCCTGTCTGACTGTTGCATCTGTCCTAGTGTCTTGTTCCCCAGTGGGATCAGCAGCCACAGCCAGACACCACCCTGGAGTGGCACCTGGCAGCTACCTGCCTCACAAGCCTGACCTCACCATTAGAGGCTCCAGAGAAGACCAAGGTAGCTGCATTAGTTACGCCCCTTGCAGGGTAGTCTAGTTTGTGGCACAGTTGGTCCACAACCCTCCCGCTCGCGCCAATCTGCCAAGGCACGAGCGTGACAGAAATACCTAAAAAAAGACATTCATGTACACATAGTCTAAAGAGAACTTGGCATCGCTGCTACTGATATATAAATAATTGTTTAGCCCATGAACTAACAATTCTAGAATATATTTTCATAGAACTCTATAGTGTGCATTCCTTTGTTATTCCATTTGGAAATGTATTAATAAAATCACAAGTGAGTGTTACCATCCCTACTGTCAAAGGGTTATGTCCTTGCACATTTGTGAGGAGGTCAGGGTGGTAGTAGTGGCGAGAAGCTGCTGCGTTGCCACACCCTGGCTCCCCACAAAGGAAACAAAGTAGAACACTCACTGTAGACTCTAGGGTTCCTTCTTCTTCGGCCATCCTGGCCCCAGATTTCTTGTTCCCACAAACAACTCCAGAATCTGTGTCCATGCTTAACAGTTCAACTTTACTTAGCAACAGGGTTCTTGTTGCAGATGCAGAACAGTTCATGCAGTGACATTCCTGAAGCTTTCTCTGTCTTCACTGGCATTCTCTGCCTTGCTGGAAAAAGCCTGTCCTAAAGTGGCAATCTCTGCCTTGTCACTGATGCAACACTTCTCCTTGCCCTCGGCCTGGCCACCTGGGCTTTGCTCTCTAACGAGGAAGTCCCACCACTAAATCCCACTGTCCTGTACAACACCCATCTGTAATTCCTCCCAGTCTGGAAAACCCCTTAAGCTAACTATGCCTACTCTAAAGGCTGGGTCTCACATAACGATACACCAGCGATCCCGACAACTATATGCACTTGTCAGGATCGCTGGTGTATCGCTACATGATCGCTACTGAGCTGCCAAACAGGCAGCTCAGGCAGCGATCTGGGACAGCGACACTGCGGGTAACATCGCTTAGTTACCCGCAGTGTACCTTGGATACCAGCGCGTTGATGCAGGGAGCTGGTATCCAAGGTACACAGCGGGTTTCCAAGCGCTGCGCCGTGCCTGGAAACCCGTTGTGTACCTTGGATACCAGCTCCCTGCTTCAGGGCGCTGGTATTCAAGGTACACAGCGGGTTTCTAGGCACAGCCCCACGCCTGGAAACCCGCTGTGTACCTTGGTTACCAGCGAATCGCTGGTCTCCCGCCTGTCACACGCAGCGATGCGTGCCTGTCAGCGGGAGACCAGCGATCAAAAAAATGTCCTGACATTTCAGCGACAATCAGCGATACCCAGCAGGGGCGCTGATCGTCGCTGAATGTCACACACAGCGATATCGCTGGTGAGCTCGGTGCTGCGTCACAAAACTAGTGACTCAGCACCGATCTCGGTAGCGATATCTCTATGTGAGACGGGCCCTTAAGACTCTCATTCCCTATCTAGTAGCCCGCCTATTCTAGTCCCACTATTGTCCTGTACTATCCCTAATCCTACACACAATACAGTAACAATAAATTAATACATTTACCTTTATACTTTTACAGATATAGCCACTATGGAATTGCACTCATTTAATGGGAATACTGATCAAAGAGGGGGAGTCATATAACGGCTTCTATCAGCTCCTTACTCTTTAATACTGCACAGAAACCTTTAACCCCTTCCTGACATGCGCCATGCATATACTGTTCTGTGGGAGGTGCGTTCCTGCAAAGAACAGTACAGTATATCTACGGTGGCACGATCGTGCAGCCTCATGCTGAGCGCCGCGGCGATCGGGTGTGGATGTCAGCTGTATGTGACAGCTGACACCCAGCAGCAATGGCCACAATCAGTGCCAGCACCGATTAAGATCATTTACCCCCTCTGATGGCGCTGTCAGTAGTGACAGCGGCATAGAGAAGCATCGCACAGGGAGGGGGCTCCCTGCACGCTTCCATCGGCACATCGCGATGTGATCGCTATGGCCTAATGGTCTCCATGGAGACCCCCATCACAAAGGCTGCGGCATCCTCCCGGGTCCTGTAGGGAAGGTGGCTTGCGAGCGCCTGCTGAGAGCAGGAACCGGAATGCCTCCTTCTCTGCCTGTCAGATCGCTGATCAGATCAGCAATCTAACATTATATAGTGATGCCCCATAATGGGACAATGTAATAAAGTAAAAAATAAACATTAGAATTAGTGTTGAGCGATACTTTCCGATATCCCTAAGTATCGGAATCGGAATGGTATCGCCGATACCATTAAAATATCGGCGATACCCGATTCCGATACCGGAAATCCAATGTAAGTCTATGGGAACAAAATATCGGAACTAAAAAAACCCCATTCTCTCCTTGTAAACACTAAATATACACACATAGAATACATATATATATATATATATATATATATATATATATATATATATACATGTCATTGTGACATATATATATACATATATGTATAGTTTATACACTTTTACATAGTAAAATATCCTCTGATTCAATTGCCGGGTAAAGCCGGCTTCAGTGAAAAGACAGAAGCACCCGACATGAAATGACACTTGCTGTACATAGGGTTAACCATGTCTTTTCATGTCCTTTGCTATCTGATTTTCACAAACAATTAAATCAGTCTATGTGTGCAAAATTTCACACCTGTAGGGGTTAATTAAAGGTGTAAATTCGTTGTAAAAAAACGGACTTTTTTGCTACGAATTTACACCTTTAATTAACCCCTACAGGTGTGAAATTTTGCACACATAGACTGATTTAATTGTTTGTGAAAATCAGATAGCAAAGGACATGGTTAACCCTATGTACACCAAGTGTCATTTCATGTCGGGTTCTGCATTTTCACAAAAGCCGGCAATTGAATTAGCAGCTATTATACTATGTAGAAGTGTATGAACTATAAATATATATATATATGTGTCACAAACTCAATGACATGTATATATATATATATGAGGTGTAAAATTGCTGAAAAAAAATGCGTGGGCTCCCGCCCTATTTTCACAACCAGACAGACAAAGCCAGTGAGTGGGGGCAGATAATAATAGCCCAGAGAGGGACCATTATTTTTGGCCCCCCCCCGGCTACTAACATCTGCCCCCAGACACCCCAGAAAGGGCAAATCTCTAATTAGATTTGCCCTTTCTGGCACTTTGCCCGTCTATTCCCATTGCCCTGTAGCGGTGGCGAATGGGTTAATAAGGGGTTAAAATGACCTTGCAATTGAAAGGTCACTTTAAGCCAGGTTAATAATTGAGAGCTGTCAATTAGACAACTATCAATTATTAATCCTATTGTATGAAAGAAAAATCAAACACACACACTTTAATAAAAAAGAAGTTTAATGAAATAATCACACAGTTTTTGACCATATTTTATTTACCTGCTAAAACCATTTCCTGTAATAAAAATAAAATAATAAAGCAAAATTATTCTTACCAATCCGATGCACAGTCAGGTCCCACGGTGTAATCCTTCAGAAAGGGTTAATGTTTACTGCAGGGACCGCAGCTAATGCTGCAGCCTCACAGTAAACCCCCAAATGAATGAGTTCCTCTCCTGGCTGACAGGAGAGGAAGTGGAAAGCTTAATTGATTGCTTTCCACTTTCACTTCAGGTCAGCCAGGGACACCATCTATGACATCAGAGGGAACTGATTAACAAAAATAGGGGTTCCCTTCGAAAAAAAAATGGCGTGGGGTCCCCCCTATTTTTGTTAACCAGCCAGATGAAGCAGACCGCTGAGGCCTGGATTTTCAGGCTGTTAAGGAGCCAAGATCCATGGACCTTGCCAGCCTGATAATACCAGGCCACAGCAGTCTGCATATCTTGGCTGATTAACAAAAATAGGGATCCCCTCGAAAAAAATTAGCGTGGGGTCCCCCCTATTTTTGTTAACCAGCCAGATGAAGCAGACCGCTGAGGCCTGGTTTTTCAGGCTGGTAAGGATCCAATATCCATGGACCTTGCAAGCCTGATAATACCAGGCCACAGCAGTCTGCTTAGCTTGGCTGGTTAACAAAAATAGGGGATCCCCTCGAAAAAAAAAACGGCGTGGGGATCCCCCCTATTTTTGTTAACCAGCCAAGTAAAATGCAGACTGCTGCGGCCTGGTATTAAAAGACTGTCAAAGCCCATGGATTTTGGCCCTCAACAGCCTGATAATACCAGGCTACAGCAGCCCCACATTTGGCGCATCAAAAGATGTGCCAATTTTGGCACTTTACCCGGCTCTTCCCACTTGCCCTGTAGCGGTGGCAAGCGGGGTAATAAGGGGTTATTGTCACCGTTTATTGCACGGTGACAATAAGCCCGGTTAATAATGGAGAGGTGTCAATAAGACACCGATCCATTATTAATCCCAAAGTTATTAAATGTTTAAAAAAAAGACACAGCAAGAAAAAAGTCTTTTAATGAAATAAAAGAGACAACACAGTTTTCATTTCTTTTATTATACACTCATTCCTGCGACGCCATCGATCTCCTGTAAAAAAATAAAAAAAACAAACCAACAGTATACCACCTGTCCGACGCAGTCCATAGTAACGATTGTCCCACGACGATCCAGCTCTGCTACATCGCAATGACAGGCAGAGCCTGTCATCGCGACGCAGCACAGCTGATTACCTGCTTCCCCGGCGGTGACGTCATCGGACTGCTTTACGGCCGCGATTACCCAGCAGTCACTGCAGTTATCGCGAGATACTGCATGTGACCGCCGGGGAGAAGAGGATGGCGGCCATTAAGCAGCCCGGGATGTGACCGCCGGAGATCTTCTGCCGGGTAAGTGCCGCTGACTCCTGACAGACCCGACAGACGGACACTGACAGTGACAGTGACATTCCGATTCCGGTATCCGATATGACGAAAATATCGGAACTCGGAATCGGAATTCCGATACAGCCAATATCGGCCGATACCCGATATTTGCAGTGTCGGAATGCTCAACCCTAATTAGAATGTGTAAAAATCTTTTTTTTAAATATCCCTAAATAAAGAAAAAATAAATCAATTTTTTATCAATTAGTATATTAACGTAAAAAAAAAAAAAGTACACATATTTGGTATTGCCGCGTCCATAACGACCCGCTTTATAAAACAGTCCCACTAGTTAACTCCCTCAGTGAACACTGTAAAAAATAAATAAAAACGAGACAAAAAACAGTGCTTGATCATCATACTGCCAAACAAAAGTGCAATAATGGTGGCTCAGTGGTTAGCATTGCAGCCTTGCAGCGCTGGGGTCCTGGGTTCAAATCCCACCAAGGGCAAAATCTGCAAGGCGTCTGTATGTTCTCCCTGTATTTGCATGGATTTCCACCTGGTACTCTGGTTTCCACCCATATTCCAAAGACATACTGATAGGGAATTTAGATTGTGAGCCCCATCGGGGACAGAGCCAATAATGTCTGTAAAGCACTGTGGAATTAATGGCGCTATATAAATGAGTAAATAAAATAAATAAATCGCGATAAAAAAGACGGCTGTAAATAAAAATGGTACCACTGAAAACGTCAGTTTGTCCCGCAAAAAACAAGCCAGTTCCATCAGAAAAAAAATTAAAAAAGGTGTAGCTCTCAAAATAAATTGATGCAAAAATAATTATTCTTTCTATAAAATAGTTTTTATTAGGTAAATGCGCCAAAACATAAAAAAACTATATAAGTGAGGTATCGCTGTAATCGTACTGACCAGAAGATTAACGATGCCTTACCAATTTTATCACATGTGGGACGGTATAAAAAGCAAACAAAAAAAAGCAATTTCTGAATTGCTGGTTTTTGTTCATTCTGTCTCCCAAAAATCAGTTTAGAAAGGGATCAAAAAATGACATGTGCCCGAAAATGGTACCAATAAAAACGTTAGCTCGTCTTGCAAAAAAGAAGCCATCACATGAGTGTCGGCCAAAATCTGAAAAAATTATAGCTCTCCAAATATGGTGATGTGCAATAAAAAGCGTCTTTTAATGTGTGATAGCAGCCAAACATAAAAACCCGATATAAATCTGGTATCGCTGTAATCGCACCGACAAGAAGAATAAAGTCTCCAAATGAATTATACCACATGAGAAGTGGCATAAAAAATAAATAAAACCAATTATCCACATGCTATTGATTTTTTCATTCTGCCTCCCAAAGATCACAGTAAGGCTGGGTGCACATTTATCTTGCGCTCTGCGCTGAGTGCTTACACCGGTGTTTCCATGTAAATCTCTGAAATACACAATTCAGTCAGAACCCCCGGCAGAAGGTTCCCTATAATGAGGCAGATAGATGCGCTGTGGACGCCGTCTGACGTGCGATCTGGCGGTGTATGTTTTTTAGGATTGCATAAAAGTGCCATCAGCCCCAGTTTTGTGCACTTCTGAAAAGAAGGACACCGTGGAACAGAGGCCAGACGGAGTTCAGAGTAACTCTGCTGCCTCATTTTAGTGAATGGATCCATTGGGGGTTTTATCTGCCACGTCACTTGGAGATTTAGATGGAAGCTCCAAAGTAATTGGTCAGCGTAGAGCACCGGATAACTGTGACCACAAACGTTATGTAAAATGTTCCCAATAAAAACTTCAACTCAATCCACAAAAAAGCATGTTCCCACTCAGGTCTGTCATCTATTAACGGAAATATATGGGGCTTCCATGTTACTGGTAGCACAAAGACTCTGGAAAAGCTAAATAGCTCCTCACCCTCCCAAAAGAAATTCAGCAAATTCTCTGCTCCCAAATGCAAATGCCCCCCTCCTTTCTGAGCCTCAGTGTGCCTAAACCACATTAAGCACCCACATCTTTGGCATTTCTGTAGTGATGGGAGCCAGACTAACTTATGGGTTCGTGCCTCCAGAAGCACGAGCTGGGCATAATGTACTGGTGACTGCAACATAATGGTCACTACAACGGCAGTTTCTGGTTCTGCTTTTCTGGCACCTCAGGGGCTCTGCTAATGTAACAATGTAATGGCACCCTCAAACAAACTTTTCTTCTGAGCTTTGCACTGTGCCTCAAAAGTAGTTTTTGACCACAAATGGGGTATCAGTAAACTCAGGAGAAATTGCACAACAAACTTTGGGGTCCATTTTCTCATTTTTTTCAAAATTTGTAGCTAAAAATAATGTTGTCGGGAAAATGTAATTCTTTTTATTTGCGCGGCTTAAAGGGATCCTGTTAACAATTTTGGCCGATATATGATACGGCCACTGCCTTCCAGGGCTTATCTACAGCAGTCTATAATGCTTTAGATAAGCCCCCAATCCAACCTGCAAGAGAAGAAAAATAAGTTTTATTATACTCACCTGCAGGACGGTCCGGTCCAATGGGTGTCGCAGGTCTAGATCTGATGCCTCCCATCGTCTTGTGATGCCATTCTACTGCTTGCTTCACAGGCTCCCCGGCATCACACTCCAGCTGAGGGCAGACCAAAATACTGCAGTGCGCAAGCGCTGGGAAAGGTCAGAGGGGCCCAGCGCCTGCACACTGCAGGGCTTTGCTCTGCCCTCCACAGGGCAGATAAGTACACCTGCCCCTGGAGCATGATGCCAGGGAGCCATGAAGCAAGCAGGAGGGTGGCAAAGCAAGAAGATGGGAGGCGCCGGACCAAAACCTGTGACACATATTGGACCGGACCGCCCCCCGGTGAATATAATAAAAGTTATTTTTCTTATCTCTCAGGTCGGATCGGGGGCTTATCTACAGCATTACAGAATGCTGTAGATAAGCCTGAAAGGCAGTTCCCTTATCATATATCGGCCAAACCTGGTGACAGGTTTGCTTTAACATTATAAACTTCTGTGAAGCACCTGGGGGTTCAAGGTGTTCATTACTCATTTAGATAAGTTCCCTAAGGAGTCTAGTTTCCAAAATGGTGTTACTTGTTTGGGGTTTCCACTGTTTAGGCACACCTGGGGCTCTCCAAACATGACATGGTGGCCGCTAATTATGCCAGCAAATTTTACATTCGAAAAGTGAAATGGCGCTCCTTCCCTTCTGAGCCCTGCCCTGTGCCCAAACAATAGACTTACCCCACATATGGGGTATCAGCATGCTCAGGAGAAATTGCACAACAAAACTTATTGTCCATTTTCTCCTGTTACCCTTGCGAAAGTAAAAAAATTAGGTCTAAAGGAGAATTTTTGTGAAAGAAAAATAAATGTTCATTTTTTTCTTTCACATTCCAAAAATTCCTGTGAAGCACCTGAAGGGTTAAGAAACTTTTTGAATGTGGTTTTGAGTACTTTGAGGAGTTCAGTTTTTAGAATGGTGTCATTTTTGGGTATTTTCTGTCAAATAGACCTATCAAAGTCACTTCAAGTGTGAGGTGGTCTCTAAAAAAATGGTTTTACAAGTATTGTTGTAAAAATGAGAAATTGCTGGTCAACTTTTAACCCTTACAACTTCCTAACAACTTCCTAACAAAAGAAAATAATCTTTCCCCAATTGTGCTGATGTAAAGTAGACATGTGGGAAATGTTATTTATTACCTATTTTGTGCGATATGACTCTCTCATTTAAGGGCATAAAAATTAAAAGTTTGAAAATTGCAAAATTTTCAACATTTTCGCCAAATTTCCATTTCTTTAACAAATAAATGCAAGTCATATGAAAAAAATTTCCCCACTATCATAAAGTACAATATGTCATGAGAAAAAATTCTCAGAATCACCGGGATCTGTTGAAGCGTTCGAGAGTTATGACCTCTTAAAGTGACACTAGTCAGAATTAAGAAAAATGGCCTGGTCAGGAAGGTGAAAACAGGCTTCGGGTGAAGGGGTTAAACAATAATTTGCATTTAGTTTTTATCATTAGGTGAGATATAATCCATTATGACAATTTTATACCAGAAAATGAAATAAAGCAGTGTTAACTCATTGACTGGCATTTAACAACTTGTACAGTAATTTCAGACCTTGTGATATCTCAAGTGATCTGTTTATTGCTTAGTTCTTTGCATTATTAACATATAGTTTGTATTTGTGCTTTGTACAGACCATCATTTAAAGTAAGATTCTTTTAAAACCATTGTGTGAAATTCATACGTAGGAGAAGGTCAAATCCAACCTTGTTTTCACTATGTCTCGCTCAACGGATTTTCTCAGAAATGGAGATCAAGGACGAAATAACTATGCTGTGGGCTTTTTTATGTTTTTAAGATAAACTCAACAGTATGAATTCTGTTATTTCCTTTGTAGGGGTAATGATATGTAGGGTTTCATGGTCGTAACAGTGAAAAAACTCATTGTCTGTTTAATAGGAAAAAAGAAGATTTAAATGTCTCATCACAGAGAACCTGAAAATACACAAACAAATGTCTAAGTCACTCATGGTATGTTCACCCATAACTGGTTCAAATACCTTTCATGCATACATTTAAATTGAATTTTGTAGCATGTGCATGAATTTCTACAAATAAGCGAATAAGAAAATGGCAGAAATTTTGACAAAAAATATTAACATGTATGAATATACTGTACCATACTTTATACAGTCAAATATACAATTGAAAGTTGATAAATGCTCTAAAGCCCCATCAGGACTAACCAATGTGCATATGAAATAAATGAATGGAGACCCGATAAACAAAATAGGTCAAACCAATGGAAAAGTTTTTAAAGAGCAGCTGTCTTTTTTTCTTAAATTAATGGTACACATAAAAATAAGAAAGTTGGCAATATATCTTTAATAAAAAATCTGCTTAGAATAGTAATAAAAAATAAGAAATCTGCTGAAAAGGCCAAGACCGCTAAAGAGCAACTGTCATTTTAATTTTTATTAATAGTATAGATGAAAATAAGAAACTTTCTAAAATATTTTTTCAGAAAAACCTGCTTCTCTATCCTCCAGGACTGATCATTCATTCTCAAAAGTCTCAATTCACAGATGAAGTCTGTTTTCAGTGACTACACATTTTCCCATTACTGAGATGGGAGATGATAGTTGGTGTTCATAAATTTCTGTGGAGAACTCTAACTATAGCTTCAAGAAAACTTGCAGCAGAATGTTTGTGTCTTCCTCTAGAACTTCCCCTCATCTCCCTTTTCTTTAAAACTTTATGAGCAACAACTGTCATCTCCTATCTCAGTAATGGAAAAATCTGTCTTTGCTGAATACAGATTTTACCCATAAATTGAGTATGAAAGATCAATCCAGAGGGTGAAAGTTACTTATTTTCATGTATACAATTAATTTATTGAATTAAAAACAAAAGAAAAAAGACAATGGTTACACTTTAACGCTATAATTCTTAAAAATTCCATTGAATTATGTTGACACTACAGAAATGTCACAGTTTCAGGTATGATGTACAACATTTTCAGGTGCAAATTCCGAGGTAAATCAGGATGAAATCCATTGATTTCCATGCAGATTTTTCCAAGTCTAAATTTGAAACCTGCATTACAGAAAAAATTGAATTGACCCATCAGAAATCACACATGAACTAACCTACTTCACTCGAGTCAATGCCTGTGTAGGCCATCATGTTATCAAACTGCAAAACTCTAAGAAGTGAGCCTGAAGCTTCTGCTGCAGAATTTTCTGAAATTGTTTCCATTGTGTGAACCTGCTCTCCTAATTTGTTCTGAATATGTAACTGCCTTTTTTAGCTTACTATAATGAGTCCAAGTGGTCAAGGCAATATTGAGCCATTTCAAGTTGATAACCATTAAAATGAACTCGCTCTCTATAGATGTCTGTAAGTCTATTGTTTTCATGACCCAGTGGTCTTCCAACCTTGCTGTGCCCATCTCCTATAATAAACAGTTAATGCACAGGCATATAAAAAATTTAACTAAATAAAAATCAAAATATGAAGGTAATATACATGGGACCGTGTACCACTTAATGTAAACCATATAAATACTTGTAGCTACCAAATTGCAGTGTGCTATCACCCCAGGGTGGACACACAGACAAGGCACTGGTCACTTTGTAAGTATACTTTGTAGGTGATTTAGGGAACACCTTCCTCTTCTTTTTTGCTTATTGGGTTCTTGACTTTATTGGCACTTATTGATTGTTGGACCAAGATATAAAACAACATGACTCCCTTTATACTTAACTGAGACTGGTTTGCCCAGGCAAACAACCTATCTTCTCTCATAGGTCTCCATATTAATTTGAATGCACTTGCACGTTATAATCCACGTATTGTTTATTTCCCATCATGGACTCCTCTATACATAAGTGACTCCTTGCACTTTATCATGTAGAACATGTTCTGGGTAACTCAGTCTCACATTGATTTATTAATTTTATACTGATTCTAAGATGTATGATATGTCCACTTTGGTCTAGATTAGTGTTGAGCGATACGATACTGCAAATATCGGGTATCGGCCGATATTAGCTGCATCGGGCTTTCGATTCCGAGTACCGATATTTTCGTCATATCGGATACCGGAATCGGGATTGTCACTGTCACTGTCAGTGTCCGTCGGTCGGGTCTGTCACTGTCAGTGTCCGTCGGTCGGGTCTGTCAGGAGTCAGCGGCACTTACCTGGCAGAAGATCTCCGGCGGTCACAGCCTGGAATGCTTCATGGCCGCCATCATCTTTCCCCGGCGGTCACATGCAGTTTCTCGCGATAACTGCAGTGACTGCTGGGTAATCCCGGCCGTAAAGCAGTCAGTCCGATGACGTCACCGCCGGGGAAGCAGGTAATCAGCTGTGCTGCGTTGCGATGACAGGCTCAGCCTGTCATTGCGATGTAGCAGAGCTGGATCGTCGTGGGACAGTCGTTACTATGGACTGCGTCGGACAGGTGGTATACTGTTGGTTTGTTTTTTTTCTTTTTTTACAGGAGATCGATGGCGTCACAGGAATGAGTGTATAATAAAATTAATGAAAACTGTGTTGTCTCTTTTATTTCATTAAAATACTTTTTTCTTGCTTTGTCTTTTTTTTATGCATTTAATAACTTTGGGATTAATAATGGATCGGTGTCTTATTGACGCCTCTCCATTATTAACCGGGCTTATTGTCACTGTGCAATCAACGGTGACATTAACCCCTTATTACCCCACTTGCCACCGCTACAGGGCAGTGGGAAGAGCCGGGTAAAGTGCCACAATTGGCACATCTTTTGATGCGCCAAATGTGGGGCTGCTGTAGCCTGGTATTATCAGGCTGTTGAGGGCCAAAATCCATGGGCCTTGACAGTCGTTTAATACCAGGCCGCAGCAGTCTGCATTTTACTTGGCTGGTTAACAAAAATAGAGGGACCCCTACGCCATTTTTTTTTCGAGGGGATCCCCTATTTTTGTTAACCAGCCAAGCTAAGCAGACTGCTGTGGCCTGGTATTATCAGGCTTGCAAGGTCCATGGATATTGGATCCTTACCAGCCTGAAAAACCAGGCCTCGGCGGTCTGCTTCATCTGGCTGGTTAACAAAAATAGGGGGGACCCCATGCCAATTTTTTTCGAGGGGATCCCCTATTTTTGTTAACCAGCCAAGCTAAGCAGACTGCTGTGGCCTGGTATTATCAGGCTGGCAAGGTCCATGGATCTTGGCTCCTTAACAGCCTGAAAATCCAGGCCTCAGCGGTCTGCTTCATCTGGCTGGTTAACAAAAATAGGGGGGACCCCACGCCATTTTTTATTCGAAGGGAACCCCTATTTTTGTTAATCAGTTCCCTCTGACGTCACTGATTGTGTCCCTGGCTGACCTGAAGTGAAAGTGGAAAGCAATCAATTAAGCTTTCCACTTCCTCTCCTGTTAGCCAGGAGAGGAACTTATTCATTTGGGGGTTTACTGTGAGGCTGCAGCATTAGCTGCGGTCCCTGCAGTAAACATTAACCCTTTCTGAAGGATTACACCGTGGGACCTGACTGTGCATGGGATAGGTAAGAATAATTTTGCTTTTTTATTTTATTTTTATTACAGGAAATGGTTTTTGCAGTCAAATAAAAGATGGTCAAAAACGTGTCTTTATTTCATTAAAATGATTTTTAATTAAAGTGTGTGTGTTTTATTTTTATTTCATGCAATAGGATTAATAATTGATAGTTGTCTAATTGACAGCTCTCAATTATTAACCTGGCTTAAGGTCACCTTTCAATTGCAATGTGGCTTTAACCCCATATTAACCCATTCGCCACCGCTACAGGGCAATGGGAATAGACGGGCAAAGTGCCAGAAAGGGCGAATCTAATTATAGATTTGTCTTTTCTGGGGTGTCTGGGGGCAGATGTTAGTAGCCAGGGGGGGCCAAAAATAATGGTCCCTCTCTGGGCTATTATTATCTGTCCCCATTCGCTGGCTTTGTCTGTCTTGTTGCGAAAATAGGGCGGGAGCCCACGCATTTTTTTTAAACAATTTTACACCTCATATATATATATATATACATGTCATTGAATTTGTGACACATATATATATATTTATATTTATAGTTCATACACTTCTACATAGTATAATAGCCGCTAATTCAATTGCATGCTTTTGTGAAAATGCAGAACCCAAAATGAAATGACACTTGGTGTACATAGGGTTAACCATGTATTTTCATGTCCTTTGCTATCTGATTTGCACAAACAATTACATCAGTCTATGTGTGCAAAATTTCACACCTGTAGGGGTTAATTAAAGGTGTAAATTCGTAGCAAAAAGTCCGTTTTTTTTACAACGAATTTACACCTTTAATTAACCCCTACAGGTGTGAAATTTTGCACACATAGACTGATGTAATTGTTTGTGCAAATCAGATAGCAAAGGACATGAAAAGACATGGTTAACCCTATGTACACCAAGTGTCATTTCATGTCGGGTGCTTCTGCCTTTTCACAGAAGCCGACTTTACCCGGCAATTGAATCAGAGGATATTTTACTATGTAGAAGTGTATAAACTATACATATATGTATATATATATATGTCACAATGACATGTATATATATATATATATATATATATTATATGTATTCTATGTGTGTATATTTAGTGTTTACAAGGAAATAAAGGTTTTTTTTAGTTGCGATATTTTGTTCCCATAGACTTACATGGGACTTCGGTATCGGAATCGGATATCGCCGATATTTAGTGATATCGGCGATACCATTCCGATCCGATATTTTAAGATATCGAGCAGTATCGCTCAACATAGTCTAGATACATTAAGTTACCTGTTTACCTTATACATGCTTAGTTATTCTGTCTAGTGTAGCGCGCTACATTTGTCCTTCTTGTTTGAATTTTTTATTATAAATTTTAAATATATTTTTCATTAAAAATTCAATTTTTGAAATCAAATCATGCAATTAAGCCTCCTTTTTCCTGGGCTATATACTAGTAGGTGTTAGTATATATGATCATGGTAAAACAGCAAGCCACTGATTGAGAACTTTTTTTCAACAGCAGGCTCAACAGATGGCGGTGTACTGTGTGGTTTTCTTCTAAAGGCAGGCATGAAAGAGTTACTATAATTTTCTTTTTCAAAAATCAATAGTACATATGAAAATAAGCAACTTTCTAATATATTATAGCAGAGAAATCTGCTTCTTGCTCTGCCAGAAATGATCATTTATTCTTAAAATTCTCAAATATGAGAAAAAATCTGTATTCATTGAAGACAGTTCGATACATTTCTGAAATATAAGATGAGAGTTGCTGGGAGAAGAAGAAGGACATGGGTCACATTACTGGGGTGTATGTGAAACAGTTAGATTGCTGAGATAGCAAGCCATGAAATTAACTGCACTGAAGAAAACGTGGCAGAGTTAGGCCTCTTTCACACATCCGGTGTGCGCCTGACGGAGCCCCCGGCATTTAGCCGCAGCACCGAATCAGAAAACCTGATGCGCCGCATGCGTTTTTTTGCCGGATGGATTCTGATGCCCGGACACATCAGGGGAATCCGGCAAAAAAAATAAAAAACGTTACATGCTGCGTTTTGTCCGGCCGCCGGAATGTACATTTCCGCCGCATCCGGACAAAATCGCATACGACGCATTGACATGCGGCTCCATCCGGCGCTAATGCAAGTCAATGCAAAAAAAAACGCAAGCGGCGCATCAGGTTTTCTGATGTGGCGCTGCGGTTAAACGCCGGGGGCGCCGTCAGGCGCACACCGGATGTGTGAAAGAGGCCTTATCCAGACATGGCCAGAACATCCTTGGCATTGAGAAGTGAGACCTGACAGGAGGGAGCCATCTGAAATGAGTACAGCCTAGAGCCAGAAAGAGAACTGTGGAATGTGGGACCAAGCAAGCTGAAAGAAGTGGGAATGAAAAGGCACTGTGTAGGTCCTTCTTAGAAGCATAGGCACAAGATTAGGAGGACCAGGTTGGGGCACGGGGCTACTGCAGAAGTGGACTATAGAGAGACAAGATGGAATACAACATGGAGATGAAGAGTTAAAGTTATTTATACTGTGTAATTGACGTATAGTTTTCAAGCTTGGTGCCACCACTTGCAACTGGTAAGTCTGTGCCTTTGTGTAAACTAGGAGATAAAGGGAAAACTAAGCCATGTACCTGCTACCTACTGTACATGTTATACCAGTTTCAACAGAAAAGAATGTTGCATGTTAAACTGGACTGAGATCTTCCTTGTGTACTGCATAAATCACGGGTTCCCATACCATCATATTAGAGGCGTAGCTAGGGGTACAGATAAAGGGAGAGGGGGGGTGGGAAGGGCTAAACATTGGAGTGGGCCACTAACAGGTAACCCTAATTACAACCATTGGGGCACACTGATATTACTGCCATATGCTGATATAGTGATGGATACCAGTCCTGCTGAACATGCAAGTGATTATTGTTACAGTTATATATGGCAGCTTACATATGACATACTTTCTGAAGAAGTCAATCATTTTTCATGACTATTCCATCTGGCCAGACTGACATCACAATTTCTCCAGTCATGACTCATCTGCAGACATGAAAACAAAAACACATTTGACTTCTCACGGTTTCAGCAATGTCACCATCTATTCCCAACCTACATAAATGCTTCATCCTACAGATACTCCAATACTGAGACACTGGTTCCATATGTGTCCCTATTATTGTGGAGCGCCCCCAAGGGCAGTGGGGTACTCGGACCTAGGTCTTAAAGGGGAAGTGTCACAGCAGCAGTGACCTGGTCCATGGTCCTGGGCATCCAATAAAAATGATGAAAATAAAAGAAAAAGGGGATAGTTTATAAGGGATTAGTTCGTGATGCCACCCGTGGTGTTCGGCAATAAGATGGCCGACGCTGCGATTCAGGTCCACTGGGACAGTTGGTGACGCAGCAGGGTTGTTACAGATAGAGCTATGCCCCAGGGCAGTTACAGGGTTAAAGATGATGATGGTGTTTTGGGTGCAGGGAAGATGGCGCAGTAAATTAATCAGAGGACACAGCAGGGTGCAGTCTTTTCAGTTTACTTACAGTTCTTTGGTACAATCCTCAGCCATTATCCTGTGTCCTCTGGGTAGGTGGTCCAGCCAGCTCTCTGGTAGTTTGGGGTACACTTTGCCAGGACCCGCTTCTGATGTTCCTTTCCTTGCCTTCTCCCTGTGTTGGCTCCCGCCTCTCCTGCCCTGAACCTTTACACACAGTGTCCCAAGCCAGCAGCCACGGATCTTGTCGGGTGATGAGCTCCAGGTCCTCTTGATCCTATCTGGCTGCCTTTTCAGTGAATGTGTGCAGATGCGGCTGTAGCACATAAAGATACTGCAGCCTCCAGTTAGCTAGCAGAGCCCTTAGTTTCTCCACTAAACTAAGGCCGGTCACCGCACTGTGACCTGGTCCCTCCACCCGACCACAGTCAGTGTGGATTCAGGTCCCATGGGTGAATTCCTCACTTCCCATGCCCCTAGGGACCCCTTCTTCCTCTCTCTCACTGAGGCTTCTTTCTCGCTGTCTTTCTTCTCTGTCTACTGTCTTCTGGTCCAGGGATGAGCTCCTCTCTGCTCAAGTCCCCAGCACCAACTGACTTCTCCTCCTCCAACCGTCACTCCCTTCTGATTCTCTCAGCTCCTCTCCTGAGCTCCTCTCAGCTCTCCTCCAGAGCTCCAACTGTCACTAACTGTCTGTGGTCTCTCAGACCACTCACTAAGCTCCTCCCCTTATCTACTTTTTTCCACCCACACCCTTTGCATAGCACCTCCCTGGCCCTGAGAGTTCTGGTGTTGGATGTAGGTGTGTGGATTCTGGGTGATGTCCCTCCTTTACCTGAGAGCGGATCACCACACCTCCGACTGAGGTGCAGTACCTCTGCGGTGACTGGACCTCAGGTGCACCACAACTGCACCTGCTGTTTGGCACAATAATAGCGCTCCTCTAAGTGCCCCACATAGTAATGCTCACCATTGTGCTCCTTTGAGATTAATATTGCTTCCTTTGTGCCCTTTAGGTGGTATAATAATCCTCTAGAAAAAAATTAATACCCGGCTGTCCTGTCTGTATACTCTTTTGCATCCTAACCTGCCCAGTAACTGTGGTATGATCAGACCATGTCCCTGACACGGCCATTACACAGCACACAGCATTGACACATTTATAAGATTATTCAGCACAGGAACTTTAATAAATGATCAATTAATAGCGATCACCGATAGCTGCTAATGCGCAGGCTCGGCGGTGCTATCTGGGAGGAGGAAATTTTTTTTTAGTCTCCAGCAAGATGGCGCCGCCAGCTCATGTGCAATAGCAGCTATCGGATCACCTCTATATATACTTATAGCTGCTGCTCTGCAGGCGCCATTTTAAAATTGAATTTTTTTTTTAAATATCAGGATAACCTCAGTCATAATAAGTATATACACATTACACAGGCGATTATGCTACAGTGCTGGTGCCACCACCAGCGCCTGCCTGCAGAAGGGAATTTTTTTCCCCAAGCTTTTTATATATATATATATATATATATATATATATATATATATATATATATATATATTATGCATTATGTAAACTAGGGGGCAGGTCAGTGAGGGATCAGTGACCTGTTAGAATCCATACCGGTGAATACCTAATTAGAGCACCACATAAAGCCCCCCTCCAGTTCGTCCCGGAGCACGAGCATATCATTAACTCAAAACTGAAAACAAAGATTAAACAACAACCACTGTTACACCCGGTCCCAGCGCTGGCCCTGCACTCCGTTCTGCTCACTCACCTGTTCTTCGGGCTGTCCTCTGCGGCAGTCTGTGCGTGGGCTGGGGTCTCCTGTCCCATCTGTTCCCCGGCGTCCTGTGTCCTCCTCCACTTCCTGGCACGCTGCTGGCAGGCCTCCAGACAGTCTGCTTAGGACGCGAGGCCGCGCCCACCGCCTCTCTTAAAGGGGCAGCGTGCATCTTTTGAAATTGCTAATTAACCAATGGCTGCGCACTCAGTACTATATCTGGTCACTCCACCATTAGGGGAGTGCCGGAGCAACGTGTTCTATCATTGCTACATCCGGTTCTGTTCCTGATCTGTCTGCGCGGCGTCTGCAGTCTCTGTGCTTCGCTTACACTGTTTGTCTCCTCAGATCATTGCTAACCTGTATCTGGATATCTGGACAATCTCGGCTATTACTGGCGCAAGTGTCATCCCGTTCTGCCATCAGCCATCCGTACCCGTGGACCATGACAAGGTCACTGGAGCCAGCCTACTTCCATCCATTCTGGACCAGGACCTTACCCTTCTCCGTCAAGAACCCTCCACGGACTCTGTATATACCTGTTTACCTTTTGGTCCCTCTGGGACAGCTGCCACGTGTCCGGGGTCTAACTGGAGGTAGCACCTGTGTCCTCTGGGTATTCCATTCTGGTCCTGTTCGAGGGGCCTTACTACGGGTACCCGGGGCTCTCTAGATACGCCCCCTTCGGAGCCCCCCGGACCGCGGTCTCGAGGTTCCACATTAAAAAATAAATACGAATGTGAACTTCTACACCTCTGCCTCCGCTTCCATTCGTTACAGATTGCTCCGGCCATGGAACCCGCTGGATCCCAGAGACCTCCGACCACGTATCTGTGCCAGGAGGTGGCCCGTTTAGGAGTTCAACAGGACAAGATCACAACTTATCTACGCAGCTTGTCTACCCGCATGGATTCCTTGGGGTCCTCGTCTGCACCTGACTCTTCTATCAATACTCAGGTACCAGTTCCCATGGCAAGTAAAGGTCCCCGCCTGGCGGCTCCTACCTGTTTCCAGGGTGATCCTACTCTGTGTCGGGGTTTCCTCAATCAATGCACTCTACACTTCGAAATCTTGGGGCATATGTTTGCTTCTGACCGAGCCAAGGTGGGCTTCATCATGTCACACCTGGGAGGAGAGGCCCTCGCCTGGCTAAACCCGCTATAGGAGAGAGGGGATCCGCTGGTTAACGATCTTCAATCTTTCCTAGAGGCTTTTCGCAGGACGTTCGATGAACCTGGTCGCACCACTTCGACTGCATCAGCTCTGCTCCGCCTGCGCCAAGGTACTCTCATGGTAGCTCAGTATGCTGTTAAATTCCGCACCCTCTCGTCTGAATTATCGTGGAACAATGAGGCCCTGGTTGCTAACTTCTGGGAAGGCCTATCCGGAAGAATCAAGGATGAGCTGGCAGGACGGGACAGACCTACCCTCTTGGAAGAGATAATATCCTTGGCAACCCGAATTGACCTGCGTTTCCAGGAGCGCTCCATGGAGATCAAGCGGGACAAAAGGTCCTATCACTTGAACTCTAGTTTGTACAAACCAGGTACTTCGCCCTCCGCCTCTGAGGCCATGGAGGTGGACCATGTAAGTTTGGCCACCCGCCGCCGGGAGGCACGTCGCAAGGAGGGAAGTTGTTACTACTGCGGTAGTTCTGAACATTTGATCCATTTCTGTCCCAAAAAGTCGGGAAACTCCAGTGCCTAGGTCCGGTAGGAGGGGCCAACCTAGGTAGTGAACAGTCCTCTCCCTCTTTACGCATCTCAGTCACCGTGTCTTGTGGAGCAGTGAAGTTCTCCGAACATTGTCTATTGGATTCTGGAGCTGCAGGGAACTTCATCCAGCAGGCGGTTGTGGATCATTACCGCTTACCAGTCCAGCGTCTTCCTGATCCATTACAGGTGTCCGCCGTGGATGGCAAACCGCTGACCGAGCCCGTCCAGTTTCAAACCGAGTTTGTGGAACTCCGGGTAGGTCTAATGCATACTGAACGAATGCGATTTTATGTATATCCCGGTTTATCCCATCCCATGCTTCTAGGTTTACCTTGGCTCCAGATGCATGAACCAGTCCTTAATTGGAAAACTGGAGAAGTTCTGCGTTGGGGAGATACCTGCATGAATCGTTGCTTAACCCGGATTCAACCTGTTTCGCCTCCAGTCCAGCCTGATACCCTGCCAGGGTTGCCTTCCGCCTATTGGTCCTTCTCTGACGTCTTTGGAAAAAGGAGGCTGAGAGACTACCTCCACACAGGTCGTATGACTGTCAGATAGAGCTTCTACCAGGAGCATCACCCCCTCGCGGGAGAGTTTATCCCCTTTCACAGGCAGAGACTCAGGCCATGTCGGACTACATTCAAGAGAATCTGGCTAGAGGATTTATCCGGAAGTCATCGTCACCGGCAGGAGCTGGATTCTTCTTTGTGAAGAAAAAGGACGGGTCCTTGTGGCCCTGCATTGACTATCGGGGTCTAAATCAAATCACGGTAAAAAACAGGTATCCATTACCTCTTATTTCAGAGCTGTTTGATCGTCTCCGAGGGGCCAAGATCTTCACCAAATTGGACCTCAGAGGGGCCTACAACCTGATCCGAATCAGAGAGGGAGACGAAATGGAAAACAGCCTTCAACACCCGTGACGGCCACTATGAATACCTGGTAATGCCATTCGGCCTAAGCAATGCACCTGCGGTTTTTCAGGAATTTGTTAATGACATTTTCAGGGACTTGCTATATACTTGTGTCGTGGTTTACCTGGACGATATTTTGATTTTTTTCTGCTGACTTGACGTCACACCGGAGGCAAGTACGCCTGGTCTTACAAAGACTGAGAGAGAACAGGCTCTATGCCAAATATGAGAAATGCCTCTTTGAGCAGTCTTCTTTGCCTTTCCTTGGGTACATTGTATCTTCCACAGGATTAAAGATGGATCCGGAGAAGTTGTCTGCAGTTCTCAACTGGCCTCGTCCGTCTGGGCTAAAAGCCATACAAAGGTTCCTCGGATTCGCCAATTACTACCGGCAATTCATTCCACACTTTTCCACCCGAGTGGCTCCAATCACAGCCTTAACCCGGAAAGGTGTAAATTCTAAGGAATGGTCCTCCGAGGCAGAAGAGGCCTTTGTTTCTCTCAAAAAAGCCTTCGCTTCCGCACCCGTTCTCCATCGTCCTAATTCAAGTGAGCAGTTTTTTCTTGAAGTTGACGCTTCTTCCATAGGTGCAGGAGCTGTTTTGACCCAGAAGTCGTCTACCGGGCGGATGATCTCGTGTGGTTTTTTTTCCAAGGTTTTTTCTCCTGCAGAAAGGAATTACTCTGTCGGTGATCGCAAACTGTTGGCCATCAAATTGGCTCTGCAAGAATGGAGACATCTTCTTGAAGGAGCTCATCACCAGGTAATCATATTCACCGACCGTAAAAACCTTGCCTATCTCCAATCTGCTTTAAAACTGAATCCTCGTCAGGCCGGTTGGGCATTATTTTTTGCTCGTTTCAATTTTGTACTTCATTTCCGTCCAGCTGACAAGAACATCAAGGCAGACGCACTCTCTAGAGCATTCTTGCCTCCTGAACTGGAGTAGGAACCTCAGCACATTATTGAACCTTCTAAGTTAGTCTCTGTTGCCTCTACTGATCTGGCCCGGCTACCTCCTGGGAAGACTTTTGTGTCCGTCTCTGATCGTAGTCGTGTTCTGCGCTGGGGTCATTCTTCTAAGTTGGCTGGCCATGCTGGTCAGAGAAAGACGCAGCAACTCATCTCCCGGTATTACTGGTGGCCTACCATGGTCAAGGATATCCAGGAGTTCGTCGCAGCATGTCCTTCATGTGCCCGTAACAAAACTGTTAAACATCTACCAGCCGGCAGGCTTCTGCCTCTTCCGATTCCTTCCGCTCCCTGGCAGCACATCGCGATGGATTTCATCACGGATCTTCCCATCTCTTCTGGCTGCTCAGTGGTATGGGTTGTGGTGGACCTCTTCTCTAAAATGGCTCACTTCGTTCCGCTATCTGGCCTCCCGTCTGCTCCAGAACTGGCCACTCACTTCATTCAGCACATCTTCCGTCTTCATGGATTTCCTCTCCACATCGTGTCCGACAGGGGCGTCCAGTTCACCTCTAAGTTCTGGAGAGGACTCTGTAAAATGGTAAAAATTGAACTAGATTTTTCTTCTACATATCATCCCCAGTCTAATGGGCAAGTGGAGAGGATCAATCAAATCCTGGCTGGATACCTGCGTCACTTTGTCAACGCTCATCATAATGACTGGGTAGAATTACTGCCCTGGGCGGAATTCTCCTACAACAATCAAGTAAGTGAATCTTCTGGAAAGTCTCCCTTTCAGATTGTGTTTGGACTGCAACCCGGAATTCCTCTTCCTGTCTCGGGATTGTCTGATGTTCCGGCAGTCGATACCTTGTCAAAGAATTTCTCGGACATTTGGAGAGAGACCAGGTCGGCTTTGGAGAAAGCTTCTCAACGTATGAAAATGCATGCGGACAAAAGACGTTTGGAGGCTCCCATCTTTCGTCCAGGAGACAAGGTATGGCTCTCCTCCAAGTACATCCGTCTGAAGTTACCATCGTACAAATTGGGTCCCCGTTTCATTGGTCCCTTTGAAGTTTTGAGACAAATCAACCCGGTCTCTTATAAACTGAAATTGCCTAATTCTCTAAGAGTACCTAACTCCTTTCATGTTTCCCTCCTCAAACCAGTAGTGTTGAGCTCCTTCTTTAAGGACCCGGGTACCACTCCAGATCCGGTTTCTGAGGATGATGTTTTTGAGGTAAAACATATCTTGGCCTCTAAGAAAGTAAGAGGTAGGATCTATTACCTGGTGGACTTGAGGGGTTTTGGTCCTGAGGAGAGGTCTTGGGAGCCTAAAGAGAACATCCAAGCTCCTCTTCTTCTTAAAAGATTTCACGCAGGCTTGAAAAAGAGGGGGAGTAAAGAGGGGGATACTGTTACACTCGGTCCCCGTGCTGGCTCTGCACTCCGTTCTGCTCACTCACCTGTTCTTCGGGCTGTCCCTCTGCGGCAGTCTGTGCGTGGGCTGGGGTCTCCTGTCCCATCTGTTCCCCGGCGTCCTGTGTCTTCCTCCACTTCCTGGCACGCTGCTGGCAGGCCTCCAGACAGTCTGCTTAGGACGCGAGGCCGCGCCCACCGCCTCTCTTAACCCCTTCACCCCCAAGGGTGGTTTGCACGTTAATGACCGGGCCAATTTTTACAATTCTGACCACTGTCTCTTTATGAGGTTATAACTCTGGAACGCTTCAACGGATCTTCGCGATTCTGAGATTGTTTTCTCGTGACATATTGTACTTCATGTTAGTGGTAAAATTTCTTCCATATAACTTGCGTTTATTTTTGAAAAAAAACGCAAATATGGCGAAAATTTTGAAAATTTAGCAATTTTCAAACTTTGAATTTTTATTCCCTTAAAACAGAGAAATATGTAACACAAAATAGTTAAGAAATAACATTTCCCACATGTCTACTTTACATCAGCACAATTTTGGAATCAAAATTTTTTTTTGTTAGGAAGTTATAAGGGTTAAAAGTTGACCAGCGATTTCTCATTTTTACAACAAAATTTACAAAGCCATTTTTTTTAGGGACCACCTCATATTTGAAGTCACTTTGAGGGGTCTATATGGCAGAAAATACCCAAAGGTGACACCATTCTAAAAACTGCACCCCTCAAGGTACTCAAAACCACATTCAAGAAGATTATTAACCCTTCAGGTGCTTCACAGGAACTAAAGCAACGTGGAAGGAAAAAATGAACATTTAACTTTTTAGCCACAAAAATGATCTTTTACAAACTTTTTTTTTATTTTCACAAGGGTAAAAGGAGAAAATGGGCAGATAAGGTTGTTATGCAATTTCTCCTGAGTACGCCAATACCCCATATGTGGGGGAAAACCACTGTTTGGGCACACGGCAGAGCTCGTAAGGGAAGTAGCGCCGTTTGACTTTTTCAAACTAAAATTGGCTGGAGTTGAGATTGGACGCCATGTCGCGCTTGGAGAACCTCTGATGCGCCTAAACAGTGGAAACCCCCCACAAGTGACACCATTTTGGAAACTAGACCCCCTAAGGTACTTATCTAGATCTGTTGTGAGCACTTTTAACCCCCAAGTGTTTCACAAAAGTTTATAATGCCTGGGTGTGAAAAAAAAAAAAAAATTCCAAAAAAAATGATTTTTTAGTCCTAAATTTTTGAATTTTCCCAAGGAAATTGGACCCCAAAAGTTGTTGTCCAATTTGTCCTGAGTACGCTGATACCCCATATGTGGGGGTGGAAAACTGTTTGGGCGCACGGCAGGGCTTGGAAAGGAAGTAGTAACGTTTTGGAATGCAGACGTTGATGGGGGTCATGTTCCGTTTGCAGTGCCCCAGATGAGCCTAAACAGTGGAAATCCCCCACAAGTGACACCATTTTGGAAACTAGACCCCTAAGGAACTTATCTAGATCTTTGGTGAGCACTTTGAACCCCCAAGTGCTTCACACAAGTTTATAATGCCCGGGCATGAAAATAAAAAATCCTATTTTTTTCCCACAAAAATTATCTTTTAGTCACTAATTTTTTATTTTCCCAAGGGTATCAGGAGAAATTGGACCACATACGTTGTTGTCCAATTTGTCCTGAGTACGCTGATGCCCCATATGTGGGGGGAACCACTGTTTGGGCGCACGGCAGAGCTCGGAAGGGAAGGAGCACCATTTGACTTTTTCCAACCAAAATTGACTGGAATTGAGATTGGATGCCATGTTGCATTTGGAGAGCCCCTGATGTGCCTAAACAGTGGAAACCCCCCACAAATGACCCCATTTGGGAAACTAGACCCCCTAAGGAACTTATCTAGATCTTTGGTGAGCAATTTGAACCCTCAAGTGCTTCACACAAGTTTATAACGTAGAGCCGTAAAATTTAAAAATCATATTTTTTCCACAAAAATGATCTTTTCACCCGAATTTTTATTTTTCCAAGGGTAACAAGACTCCAAAAGTTATTGTGCAATTTGTCCTGAGTACACTGATACCCCATATGTGGGGGTATACCACTGTTTGGGTGCATGGCAGAGTTTGGAAGGGAAGGAGCGCCGTCTCACTTTTTCAACGCAGAATTGGCTGGACGCCATGTCGTGTTTGGAGAGCTCCTGATCTGCCTAAACAGTGGAAACCCCCCACAAATGACACCATTTGGAAACTAGACCCCTCAAGGAACTTATCTAGATGTGTGGTGAGAACTTTGAACCCCCAGGTGTTTCACTAAAGTTTATAACGTACAGCCTTAAAATAAAAAATCCTTTTTTTTTTTTACAAAAATGATTTTTTCGCCCCCAATATTTTATTTTCACAAGGGTAACAGAAGAAACTGGAACCCAAAAGTTGTTGTCCAATTTGTCCTGAGTACGCTGATACCCAATATGTAGGAGAAAACTACTGTATGGGTGCACGTCAGGGCTCGGAAGGGAAGTAGTGACGTTTTGGATTGCAGACTTTGATGGAATGGTCTGGGGGCGTCATGTCGCATTTGGAGAGCCCCTGATACGCCTAAACAGTGGAAACCCCCCACAAGTGACCCCATTTTGGAAAATAGACCCCACAAGGAACTTATCTAGATGTGTGGTGAGCACTTTGAACCCCGAAGTGCTTCACAGAAGTTTATAACGCACAGCCGTAAAAATAAAAAATCCTTTTTTTTTTTACAAAAATGATTTTTTCGCCCCCAATATTTTATTTTCACAAGGGTAACAGGAGAAATTGGACCCCAAAAGTTGTTGTCCAATTTGTCCTGAGTACGCGGATACCCAATATGTGGGAGAAAACTACTGTATGGGCGCATGTCAGGGCTCGGAAAGGGAAGTAGTGACGTTTTGGATTGCAGACTTTGATGGAATGGTCTGGGGGCGTCATGTCGCATTTGGAGACCCCTGATGCGCCTAAACAGTGGAAACCCCCACAAGTGACCCCATTTTGGAAAATAGACCCCACAAGGAACTTACCTAGATGTGTGGTGAGCACTTTGAACCCCGAAGTGCTTCACAGAAGTTTATAACGCACAGCCGTAAAAATAAAAAATCCTTTTTTTTTTTACAAAAATGATTTTTTCGCCCCCAATATTTTATTTTCACAAGGGTAACAGGAGAAATTGGACCCCAAAAGTTGTTGTCCAATTTGTCCTGAGTACGCTGATACCCAATATGTGGGAGAAAACTACTGTATGGGCGCATGTCAGGGCTCGGAAAGGGAAGTAGTGACGTTTTGGATTGCAGACTTTGATGGAATGGTCTGGGGGCGTCATGTCGCATTTGGAGAGCCCCTGATGCGCCTAAACAGTGGAAATCCCCAACAAGTGACCCCATTTTGGAAAATAGACCCCACAAGGAACTTATTTAGATGTGTGGTGAGCGCTATGAAGCCCCAAGTGCTTCACAGAAGTTTATAATGTACAGCCGTAAAAACAAAAAAATCTTATTTTTTTTACAAAAATAATATTTTCGCCCCCAGTTTTTTATTTTCCCAAGGGTAACAGAAGAAATAGGACAAATTTCACAATAACTCTTGGGGTCCAGAGTACGCTGATACCCCATATGTGGGGATAAACTACTGTTTGGACGCATGGCAGAGCTCAGAAGTGAAGGAACACCGTTTGACTTTTTCAAAGCAGAATTGGCTGGAATGGAGATCAGACGCCATGTCACATTTGGAGAGCCCCTGATGTGCCTAAACAGCGGAAACCCCCCAATTCTAACTCCAACCCTAACCCCAACACACCCCTAACCCTAGTCCCAACCCTAATCCCAACCCTAACCCTAATCCAAACTCTAACCCTAATCCTAACTTTAGCGCCAACCCTAACCCTGACTTTAGCCGAAACCCTAACCCTAACCCTAATGGGAAAATGGAAATAAATACATTTTTTTTATTTTATTATTTTTCCCTAACTAAGGGGGTGATAAAGGGGGGTTTGATTTATTATTTATAGCGGTTTTTATGATTGGCAGCTGTCACGCTAAAAGACGCTTTTTATTGCAAAAAGTAGTTTTTTGCATTGCCACATTTTGAGAGCTATAATTTTTTCATATTTTGGCCCACAATGTCATGTGAGGTCTTAATTTTTGCAGGACGAGGTGACGCTTTTATTGGTACCATTTTTGAGCACGTGACATTTTTTGATCGCTTTTTATTTCGATTTTTGGGAGGTTAGAATGAACAAAAATCAGCAATTCATGAATTTCTTTTGGGTGAGGCGTTTTTATTGTTCCGCGTATGGTAAAATCGATAAAGCAGTTTTATTCTTCGGGTCAGTACGATTATGGCGATACCTCATATATATAATTTTTTTATGTTTTGGCGCTTTTATAGAATAAAAACAATTTTATATAAAAAATAATTATTTTTGCATCGCTTTATTCTGCGAGCTATAACTTTTTTATTTTTTTGCTGATGATGCTGTGTGATGGCTCATTTTTTGTGGGACAAGATGACGTTTTCAGAGTTACCATGTTTATTTATATCGGTCTTTTTGATCGCGTGTTATTCCACTTTTTGTTCAGCGGTATGATGATAAAGCACTGATTTTTTGCTTCGTTTTTATTTTTTATTTTTTAAGGGGTTCACAAAAGGGGTTAACTAGTGGGACATTTTTATAGGGGGGGTCGTTACGGACGCGGCGATACCATATATGTGTACTTTTATTGTTTTATTTTTTTTATTTACAATAAGTAATGAATTTATTGGGGAATATTTTTTTTTTTTTTTTTTTATTTTTAATTTTTTTTTACACATGTTTATTTTTACTTTTTTTTACTTTTTTACTTTGTCCCAGGGTGGGACATCACTGTATTTCATCAGATCGCTGGTGTGACAGTGTGCACAGCACTCTGTCACACCAGCGATGTGACAGGCAGTGCAGGACGCTTCCTCATGCCTGCTCTCGGCAGGCACTGAGGAAGCCGCCTCCCTCCAGGACCCCAGCGCCATCTTGGATCCGGGTCCTGGGAGGGAGGAAGCCCTCAGAGCAGCGCGATCACATCGCGCTGGTCTGAGGGTCTCAGGGGGCGCGCAGGGAGCCCCCACCCTGCGCGATCCTCCCCTGTGCCCCAGTACACCGCGATCATGTTTGATCGCGGTGTGCAAGGGGTTAATGTGCCGGGAGCGGTCCGTGACCGCTCCTGACACACAGTCACGGGTGTCAGCTGTGATAATCAGCTGACACCCGGCGGCGATTAGCTGCGCTCCCGGAGGGAGCGCAGCTAATCGCCTATGACGTACTATCCCGTCCATGGTCAGAATAGCACGGGTTTTATGGACGGGATAGTACGTCTAATGTCAGAGAGGGGTTAAAGGGTCAGCGTGCATCTTTTGAAATTGCTAATTAACCAATGGCTGCGCACTCAGTACTATATCTGGTCACTCCACCATTAGGGGAGTGCCGGAGCAACGTGTTCTATCATTGCTACATCCGGTTCTGTTCCTGATCTGTCTGCGCTGCATCTGCAGTCTCTGTGCTTCGCTTACACTGTTTGTCTCCTCAGATCATTGCTAACCTGTATCTGGATATCTGGACAATCTCAGCTATTACTGGCGCAAGTGTCATCCCGTTCCGCCATCAGCCATCCGTACCCGTGGACCGTGACAAGGTCACTGGAGCCAGCCTACTTCCATCCATTCTGGACCAGGACCTTACCCTTCTCCGTCAAGAACCCTCCACGGACTCTGTATATACCTGTTTACCTTTTGGTCCCTCTGGGACAGCTGCCACGTGTCCGGGGTCTAACTGGAGGTAGCACCTGTGTCCTCCGGGTATTCCATTCTGGTCCTGTTCGAGGGGCCTTACTACGGGTACCCGGGGCTCACTAGTTACGCCCCCTTCGGAGCCCCCGGACCGCGGTCTCGAGGTTCCACATTAAAAAATAAATACGAATGTGAACTTCTACACCTCTGCCTCCGCTTCCATTCGTTACAACCACAAGACGGATTTCATCAACAAAGGTATCATTGTAATCAGTATAACGGCACCAACCTGACAGTGTCTGTGGGTTACTGTGCACAATCCTGCTGATAGGTTCCCTTTAAATAAGCAATTATCCAGCCCTCTGCACAAATGTGATGATACATGGAACCATCTCTTATGTCCAGCATAAGTTAGATATGGAGCTACCAGTAAAACTGACAGATCGCTGAAGTTTTCCTAACACAACAGTATTAGTAAGGTTTATGTATGAAACTTATTAAACATATTATCCCCTTATAACTTACCGATCTCCAAAATGAGCTGGAGTTTTAAATTAAACATGTTGGATCATCAGAACTTTACTATACATAAGGTACTATTTGGAATATGATCATTTAGTTGAACTTTCCATGAGACTTTATTAAACGCCACATTTCAACATCTTAGATATATTGTACATTATAGAGATACAAGTCTAGCTGTGCGGTTTTATAAAATTTATCAAGAATGAAATATGCCACAGATCATTCAAGTTTCCTCTTTCCAGTTCACAATTTGTAGAACAAGTTTCTGTAATCACTAGAATAAAGCACAATACATACTCTCCTTAAATTTATGATGCAAGGTGATGTGTTTGCTCTATAACAAAAAAATGCAACAATGATAAGTTCACATAATGATGGCTGCCTCCCAGTCTGACAGCCCATTATGGAAATTCATCAGTGACATAAAAAGCTAAAATACCGTCTGCTTCTAGGGGCTGCATGCATACATTGTACCAATGCGTTAAAAATGCATGGCACAAGCAGAAAACAAAATGTTCTGTATTCTAGGGGTCATTTGTTATTCATAGTTCTGCTCTGGAGACAGAAGAGGGTCTGCTGTTATCCGGATTGTAAACTATCTCCTCAGTCATTCTGGTCACTGAGTGCTTGCTCATCATGTTAATAAAAGCAGCAACATGGCAGGATGTGGTCAAAGGTGAGAAACCATTATACGACAGCACATGGCTACATCTAATGGCGTCTAATACCTAGAAAATTCTAACATGTCAATGTTGGCTATAATATATACAGGAGAGACACTGACATCTCTCATGTGACTATCGTAAAATAGGAAAATAGGTGCAGTACCAGCAAAAACTGTTGGGTGTCAAAACCTCCCATGCAAGACTCATCCCTCCAAATAGAGCAAAAAAAAATGGAGAAAGGTCCTCATGTGGACACAATCCTCGCCATTAGGGGCCAATAAAAATCCAACGTATATCTAACTTTATTGCAGTGCTGCCCCCATTTGTTTGCTCTATTGTATCTACAATATATGTCTATAGTATCTATTTATCAATCTGTCTATCCATATATAATAATAATAATCTTTATTTTTGTATAGCGCTAACATATTCCGCAGCACTTTACAGATTTCACACATTATAGTTGCTGTCCCCGATGGTGCTCACAATCTAGATTCCCTATCAGTATGTCTTTGGAATGTGGGAGGAAACCGGAGAATCCGGAGGAAACCCACGCAAACATGGGGAGAACATACAAGCTCCTTGCAGATGTTGTCCTTGGGGATTTGAACCCAGGACTCCAGCGCTGCAATGCTAACCACTGAGACACCGTGCCGCCCATATCTGTCTATAAAAATAAGGGTGAAAAGTCAACCTAGTAAGTACCAAACCATCCAGATAAAAAAGAAAAACAGGAAGGAGCACACCAAAAGTGTGCACAAAATGTGATGATTAGTGTTGAGCGATACTGCTCGATATCTAAAAATATCGTATCGAAATGGTATCGCCGATATCACTAAATATCGTCGATATCCGATTCCGATTCCGGAAGTCCAATGTAAGTCTATGGGAACAAAATATCGACATTAAAAAAAAACATTCTTGCCTTGTTGGTTAATTGTACATGAAGGAAAACAACAAAGACTAATGTAGAATGTATTGGGGGAGGTTGAGGAGACAATAAAGGCATACATGTTTAACCCAATGCATTGGAATAGCATTAATATATTTTTTTTTTGAAATACGTTTGGATTGACTAACAAATTGACAATGTTGTTAACCTTTTTTCTATTTTGGCAAATATGTATGTTTCACAACTTCCATGCTCTTCACCTTTTTAACTTTTGCCAGTGCCACACTTTCTCCTTCATAATCTTCAGCAGCAGCATCATCTTTCTCATCAAATTATTCTTCATCTTCACCTTCTTAATCTTCTTCTTAAACTTCTTGCTATTCATGTTTTGTTTACATTACTCATATTGTTATTATTAAACTAATTAATCTTCTTCATATTCAAATTCTTCATCTTCTTCCTCTTCATCTTCTTCATCATATTCTTATTTGTGACAGAGATTCCTGTACTTGTAATCTGTAAAAGTATGAATTGTTCATCCTTCCGTTCTTGCTGTCACAAAAGATTTAAATTACAACAGTATTTGTCCGTGTTCAGTTTAGCCTGCAGCAGCAGCAGGCATTTTCCAGGGGCACCACGAGGAGGAACGGACTCACCCCCATACACTGCTTAGTCTTCTTCTGCTTAGAATTTAGAGCATATATTTTGCTCTTCATTTTGGTCTTATACTTCATATTCTTCTGCTTTTTGATCTTTTGCTTATTGTTCTTCTGTCTCTTGTTCTGTATCTTGTAGTTTGTCTTAACCTTCTTTGTCCTGTTGGTGATCTTCTTCTGGGTAATCTTTTATTTTTTCTTTGTGATGGTGTTCAGGCTGGTTGGCTTCATGCTCGTCGTCCTTGTTGTCGTCATCTTCTTCTGGGTGGTCTTTAAGGTCGTCTAATTTCCGAGAAACAGCTGACGTTACTGGAACCCTGACGGGTTACAGATGGAGCAAGAGACAATGGAAGTAACGAGGACCAGCTGACTGTGCTGGACCCCGGACGGGTAGCAGAAGGAAAAGAGGCAATGTCACAACCGAGTACCAGCTGACGTTACTGTGACACGGTTACTAAGCAGGAGGTACCTGTGCTCCAAAGCACTACCAAGGACCAGCAGACGTTGCTGGAACTCTGATACGGAGATGGAGGCACCTAGGCCAAAGGCACTGGGGAGGATCACTTGACGGTACTGGACCCCGGACGGGTAGAAGAACGCACCCATGAAAATGTAAGTTGACAGGACGCAAGCCGTCCGCAGTTACCGAATCACACAGTCCTACAGTGGGTGCTTATCCTATTGTCACAATGGAAACCGCCTTTATTTACATATCCCACAGCACACATAGGAATCACCTAAACTGCAGGCACCATAGAGTCGGCTAACCCGAATGCAACACGACAGCACAACTTATTGGAGGATAATTGACGTTCACACTGCCAGGAAACAGCTGTCGTGCTGTAACCAGGCTGGCCAGGAGTCAGTACCCCTGCCAATTACTTACGAGCAACAAATGGCGGTGTTGTAGCCCAGGGAGTAGAGTTCAGGTGGTAGAAAGATGAACATAACAGGAGACATGGAAAACGTTGCCAAACAGTTATTTAATCTGAAAACGGACAGGCAAATTCAGGTGAGATCCATGCCTTGTTCATTTTCAGAAAAGTAAGCCGGTCTACATTCTCTGAGGATAGTCGCATGCGACGGTCTGTTACTACACCACCTGCAGAACTAAAGACACGCTCAGATAATACACTGGCAGCAGGGCAAGCCAGCACCTCCAATGCATACTGGCTAAGCTCTGGCCATGTATCCAACTTAGAGACCCAAAATTTGAAAGGGGAAGAGGCATCTGGGAGTACACTTAGAGGGAAAGCCAAGTAGTCTGTCACCATCTTACGGAAACGTTTCTTCCTGGTGACTGGAGCCGTCTCGGATGGTGTAGGCCTTGCTGGCGCTGTCACAAACTTTGCCACATTTGTAACATACAGTTCTTGCCCTGTGCAGAGGCGCTGCTTCTGATCCCTCTGTTGTAGAGGTGTCTACACTGCCTCGACGCACAGAGCTGCTTGTAAAAGCAGTAGCAGCAGCAGCAGCAGCTCTCTCGCTGGAATGTACAACAGTATGGATTGCACCAGTGCGTCTTGGTACTCCTGCATTTTACGGTCCCGGTTCACCGGTGTGATGAGGGTTTGTAAGTTGTCCTGGTAGCGAGGGTCTAGGAGGGTGTACACCCAATAATCTGACGTGCTGAAATGTGGGCGATGCGGCGGTCGTTTCTCAGGCACTGAAGCATAAAATCAACCATGTGCTGCAGACTCCCAACTGGCCAACAAAGGCTGTCCTCTGGAAGAGGCTTAGCTCGTCTCCTCTGCATCACCCCACCCTCGCTCTACATACTGACTACAGCGTTGTGTACCTCCCTCTGTAGGGATTTCTTCCTCCTCCATTGACTCCTCCTCCTCCTCACCCCTCACAAAGTGAGCCTGCCCACCCTTTGTGAGGAACCACGTTGCGCTGACTGTCCTGAAGGTAATTGAATTTGTGACTCCTCATCCTCCACCTCTTCCAAAACCTCTTCCTTTAGTGCTTTCAGTGATTTCTGAAGCAGGCAGATAAGGGGACAGTCATGCTGACTAGTGCATCATCTGCACTCGCCATCCGCGTTGAGACATCAAACGCACGCAAAACGTCGCAGATGTCCTTCATAGAGGCCCACTCAGTAGTGGTGAAGTGTGAACGGCGCAAATTGTGAGTTGATTGCGCCTGTTGCAGCTGATACTCCATTACTGCTGGCTGCTGCTCACACAACCGCTCCAACATATGTAACGTGGAATTCCACCTGGGGTACGTCACATATGATGCGATGTTCAGGAAGGCGAAATCTGACTTGCAGAGCTGCAATGCGCGATCTGGCCATGCTGGAACATCGCAAGTGAGCGCACTCTAGGCGGACCTTGTGCAGCAGTGCATCAAGATCCGGATAGTCCCTCAAAAAACTCTGCACGACCAAGTTGAGCACATGTGCCAGACATGGTATGCGAGTGAGTTGCCAAGGCCCAGAGCTGCCACCAGATTTCGGCCATTGTCACACACTACCAAGCCTGGCTAGAGATTAACTGACAAAAACCACACATCGCTCTCCTGCTTGATGCATCCCAGAGCTCCTGCGCTGTGTGGCTTCGATTCCCCATGGGAATTAATTTCAGTACGGCCTGTTGACGTTGGCCACGGCTGTGCTCATATCGGTCGCAACAGGTAAAGCGTTCACGGTCCATGTGGAGGTATACCGTGACGGCTCGTGCAGCGATGATCTGAGGAACTGGAGTAGGAGGAGGAATCAATGTGCACAGACTGGATTCCTGCAATCCTTGGAGTTGGCAGAACACGTACAGCGCCACTGGCAAGATCTGTACTGGCTCCACAACATTGACCCAATGGGCAGTGAGGGAAAGGTATCGTCCTGGCCAGGGTACTGGTCCACGCATCGGTGGTTAGGTGGGCCCTGCTACTGACGGCGTTAGTAGCGCATGTTTAATGTTTCCCTCGACATGTTTTTGCAGAGCAGGGACAGCTTGCCTGCTGAAATAAAATCGGCTTGGCACATTATATTGTGGGACTGCCAATGCATAAAGTTCCTGAAACTGTCAGTCTCCACCAGCCTGAATGACAGCATTTCAAGGGACAGGAGTTTTGCAAGGCCAGCATTCAGAGCCTGTGCTCGTGGATGGTTTGCCGAGTATGGCCCGTCTTTATCCCATGCCTGTGTTACCGATGGCTGTTTTTTGTTCTGGGAGTGTGACGATGACTGTGAACTTGCTGCAGTGGTGGAATAACAGTTTGTCTATGGACAACAGTGACCGAGGTTCTTCCATGGAGATCCTGTGAGAAGCCGAAACAGGTGTGTGAGAGCTGGAGGCAGAGGCTCGAACATGACCTAAAGATGTAGGTGCTGCTGTAGGTTGCCTACATCTCCAGTGTGTCTTTGGACTCAGCTACGTGCTTTGTCCGTACATGTGTCCACATATTTGTGGTATTCAGTTCCTGATATTTTTACCCTTTTTAACTTTTTGCTTACACAGCTTGCATTGAACATAGCAAATATCATCTACAAGTCTGTCAAAAAAGGACCACGCAGTGCAAGTCATGGGAGCGCCAATTTTGACAGTTCTAAGAGAACTGCTCCCAACAGGTGCCAAACTGGAGGCTACAGGCAAGCGAGTCTGCAGCCTACCTCTCCCTCCTCTTTGTACGTTGGGACAATCTCTTCCTCAGAGCTGCTCCCACCACCTTCCTGTTGCTCACGCCATGTTGGGTCTCGGACTTCATCATCTCCACTACCCTCTTCCAACACCTGCTGCTTGAAAGCAAATTGGTGAAAACACCAAAAAAACGACAACAGATTCCAATTGTATTATAGAAAAAATACCAAAGTTTTATTCATTTAATTACATGTATATAGACGGACAGGTGTATTAAAACGGTAAACAACTAGAAAGGTATGATGTCAATCCAGGACTCTACCACTGAATACATCCACCTGGGTTCCCTAAGGTGGTTAAATAGTATGGGCATATATTTATCTGAGCGATTGTAAAAAAGCGGTATCATATGGTCAGTTTTAGTATAGGGATAAATATATATATATATACACCTCGCCAATATGTCGGATAATATATATGTCACACATGTGACCAGACAAAGATAATGACATCAGTGTGTCTAAACAAGGATGTGTATCCACTTCCAATCCATCTAATGCCAGATACTGAAAAATCCGCCTTAAAATATTTTTCTGAAACAATTATAAAGAGCGGTCATATATGATCAAATTGTAAAGAGGATACAAACATATCACCGATACATATGGAACAAAGCAAGCCACACATATAGCAAAAACTATGACACCATGTGTCTAATAAGGATCTATACTAATTCGAACCAACATTAATGTCATGTGCTGAAAATCCGCTTAAAAAGCATCAGATTGTGCCTATTGAAAACCACCAGTGCCTGTAGGTAATCCACAGAAACATGTGGAACTAAGTCATACCCAGCAGAACATATTGACCGGATGTGTATAGATGAGGGAACATTACCTCTACAATAGTAACCGGCACATGTAAGGGAACACCAGGTGAGTGCAAACGTGCCCCGACGCACGTTTCGATAAGCTCCTTCGTCAGGGGGGCGTAACAATGCTACTGAGACTGTGCTTTAAAAACCGCTGGACCGGAAGTCATAAGCGGCAATACCGGAAATGACGCGTGTGAAGCCGACGACGTCACCCGATGAACCGCGCATGCGTCAAACAGATGGACGCCACGGGGAACCCATGGTAACCAAATGCCGGAGACACACGGAGCGGAACATCGCGCAGCGCCCCAGCCCACACGCGTGCAGGTATGCAGCTTAAACTAGTAGATATCTACATGGAAACCATACATACATACAATAATTCAAAAAGAAAAATTATATATATGTACAATCACAAATGCCATCATAAACATGTCGGTCAATCTATATATCTAAACAATACTAAATATTCAGATGTTTCTTGGAAAGATCGATGTTAAATAGATCAATACAATATAAAATCCATATGATGGTGAATCCATAGATGGCATCCAGGAAGGCATCAATAATTGATAACAGAACTATATGTAGATAGCATGCAGTAATCTTCATATCAAAGGTCCAACAGAATATAGTGTTAGGGAAACCTAAAATATT
>JARQOD010000004.1:440249813-440341256 GCA_033576555.1 Oophaga sylvatica
CACAGCGGTTGGTGCTAGCCTGCCTACAGCACAGTACACTAAATCGCAATCTCTAACTGTCCCTCAGAGTCAGCACAGCAGCGTTCTGTCCCTTACTGAATTCACAGCACAGTGACGCTAAAATGGCGGCGGCGCCTTTTATAGTGCATTCTGACATCATTTCAGCATCCAATCACAGCCATGCCATTAGTTAACATGACCGCAGCAGTACAGGATGTGCCCACACTTCTTAGGATTCCTCATTGGCTGACTAAAATCACATTGCCTCGCAAAGAATTATGGGAACTTCCGATTCCGGTATTCGATAAGACGAAAATATCGAAACGAATTATCGAAAGGCCGATAGAGCTAATATCGGCCGATATCCGATATTTGCAGTATCGTATCGCTCAACACTAGTGATGATTTATTAAAAAGCCTATATATTTAAAGGTGCAGTGATTACAAAAAAATTATGCATAATTAATAAAATATGTGTACATATAGTGTCATAATACCAAACATATCACAATGTGCCTTTGTGCATACCGCACAGATATTGCTAACACTAGTGGGCAAATAGCGTAGAGTAATATATAAAGTGCTTAATTACACTAATAACAAAAAGTGTGTGTGCAGTAATATCATATAAAAACCATAGATGACTCACGCTATCAAAGGAGAAAGATGTACAGATCAAAAGTACCACATTACATCTCGTAATGAATCCACTGCACAGGTTAAACCCGCTAAGGGAAGGAAAAGTCCCAGATGTAAAGAGCCTGATTGCATTCAATCACAGGAAGTCCTGCCAGGGAGCGATGTAATAGAGTCAGGCCACCATTTTGGAAAAGGGAAAGCTGCACTTTGCCAGCAATGGAACACGGCATTGTGTCAGAGGTTCAAATCACCATTTTTGAAAAGGAAATAACATCCATAAAGCTAGCAATGAGATGTGGACAAAAAAAATTACTGAAAAAGCACGAACCTTATGGTCTTAAGTATCCGTCAGTATCCGTCATTTTAACTTAATAAATCAATAGCACAAGTATTTCTGTATTATATTTTATCAGAGACACCTGCTTCTTCCTCATCCTGTATTGATCTGTCATTCTCAGTTCATGAGTATTGTCCAAGAAATATCGCCAAACCAGATCTCCGCTTTGCACTGACGAGGGGCTGAACCCCGAAACACAGTGTCTGCAAATTGAGATTCTGGTTTGGCTATTATCCTAGGTCATGTGATAAGGCTCGTTAAAGGGTCGACATTGACTTGTAGGATTGCTACCTTCCAAAAGGTGGCACTAGAGTTCTAGCTCTCTTCCTCTCTGAAGAGACAATTTGCATAATTAGCATCAGTTCATGAGTAAAATCTGTATTCAGTGAAAACAGATTTCACCATTACTAAGACAGGAGATGACAGTTGGTGTTTTTAACTTTCCATGGAGGGAGACGTTTAGGAGAAGGGAGGATCTAAAGGCAGACACAGACATTATGCGATATGCTAATAACTCTCGGCTCCTGCTCTGCTGTGAGCGTGACCCGAGTGTCAATGCTCTGTGCTCCGATTCTCTCGCATGACAGGATCAGAGCACAGCTGCGAGGAGATGGAGAAACCAATTTCTCTGTCTCCTCCCTTGCTGGTGTTCGCAGGAATCGCAATGCACTCAGGTGATATACGAGTGCAGTGCGATGTTCCACATGCAACCATTATTTATTTATTATGCCTTTCTTAAATAGCATTATCATATTCCACAGTGCATTATATACAATCATTGATTTATATGGGTGCGTGCGATCGGGTTCATGGATGAAATCGCAACATGCTGCGATTGTTTTTCGCATGCCAAATCAGCATGAGAAAATAATCGCAGCTGTGAGCTGCCCCATAAGTTAACATTCGGCTAAGTGCAATCTGATTTTTTATTAGATTGCACTCGGCTGATTACATCGCAAGTGGAAGCGAGCCCTGAGTTGCAAGTTCTTCTCAAACAACAGTTACAGTTCACCATAGACCTTTATAAGCAGCAGCTGTCAAGTCCCATCTCATCTTTTCTTACCATGTTCACTAAATGCTAAAACTCACCAGCCATTTTGATTCTCCAAGTCATTACGAGTTTGCAGACACTAAATATGTCTAGGTTCTTTTTCATTTAAGTGGTAAAAAAAATCTAAAGTTTGTGAAAAAAAAAATGGACCTATTTTCCGAGACCCGTAACAACTAAATTTTTGGGGATCTGGGGCCGGGTGAGGGCTTATTTTTTGCGTGCCGAGCTGAAATTTTTGAGTTGATCAAAAAAAAAAAACATAATTCTGGCGTTTTTATTTATTTTCTCAGTATACTGCTTACCGATTGGTTTAATTCTTTATATTTTGATAGAAGGGGCTATTCTGAATGCAGCGATAAAAAATATGTGCAATTTTTTTTTATCAATACTGTTTTATCTTGAATGGGGCAAAATGGGGTGATATGAACATTTATATTTTTTTTAAAAATTTTAACACTTTTTACTTGCTTCAATAGTCTCCTTAGGAGACTTGAAGCTGTGATCTTCTGATCGCTTGTGCTACACATAGCTGAGGCACTTAACATATTAACATCGCAATTCCACTCGTGGCTGTTAGGGGCACATGTTAGCTGATAAAATCAGCTATCATGTGCCTGAATAGAATAGATGAGGGCTCAGTGTCTGCACCAGTATTAGGCCGGCGTCACACTAGGTAGGAATACAGACAAGTGAGAGGCGTGAAAACCACGCATTACACACGGACCAATACTTTTCTATGGGGTAGCCCTGATCATGCGTTTTTTTTCTCGGCCGTATCTTACGGTGTGAGACACCCGCAGCCTGCTGCGATTGTACGCGTATTACGCCCTTTGTACGCCAATGAAAGTCTATGGTTGCGACAAAACAACGGATTACACACGGACCAGGCGTGTGACTTGCGAGAAATACGGAAGACTTCTGCAGCTCACAAGAAATGATGCAACACATGCAGGAGGAAGCTGACACATGCAAATTAGCTCAAAAAGAGTGCCAGACATCACGGAAGAACGCCTCCACGGAGTCGGCCATGACGTCTACGCTGATCAATAAATATATCGCAGAAAATCAGAGCATCCAGCCTAAATAGAGACATAAGGCAATAATATATAAAAATACAAATTTTATTAACAAATATTTCTAAAACGTTCACAATATTGTAATTTTCAGATGAGAGGTATACTGGTGAATGAGCAAATATAAACACCTGTCGCACAAAAAATCAGCACATCTAAATCTGCTGGTAGTCTTACAAGCACAATATGCCAAATAATGATAGGACAAGTAAGTCAATCTAGTGTCCAGACCGGGGAACAATATATATTCCCACAATGGGGTAGTATATCATTTTATATAATATGTGGGATAATTGATCCATCAGGTCCTGCCTGGAGCATAAATGTGCCAAAAGGTAAAGCAGATACAAATAGACCTGATATGGCATTTAAGGAAGGAGGGAGAAAGGAAAGTGAAAAAGGAAAATCCCCCCAAAAAAAAAAAAATCCTAACCATTCCTGTGAGGTGCCATGTCAGCTGCAGAGAAAGATGCTGGAGAGTGCTTACCCATATTGGGGAAATGTGACAGACCAGGTACGTGCCCCGACGCACGTTTCTCTCCTTGAGCTTCCTCGGGGGGCAGTGTGGGTAAATGGCGCTGTATCATATTATATACTAGTGTGCTCAGCTGCATCGAACACTAATCAGTGGACCGGCGCATGCGACACGATCACAGCGGCGGTTGCCGCGCTGCTTCCGGTACTCCGATGACGACCAGGGTCAAGGAATAAACTTCCTGTGACGTCAGTGCGACCCTGTCGTCATCTGCAGGAGACCTTCAGCAGCGCGGTCCGGCGCCGTCGTGTGCGCATGCGCACCACCGTGGGAGCCATTTTAGTTACTGGTACTGAAAAGGGAACATATGTAAGTATGTAACGATCTATCAGAAAATATGTATATATCCGTCAGCAGCCCTACGTTATCCTATACGGATATATACCACTATGGGGGCCATGATAATAACCAATAATGTACCAACAAAGGGAGGGGGGGAGAAAAAAGGGAAAAGAGGAGGAGAGGAGTCGGGATCAGAAAAAAGGAGGGCAAAAAGAAAAAAGAAAGAAAAAAGAGAAGAAAAAAACGAGGAAAAAGGGAGAAAGAAAAAGAAAAATGAAAATGTATAAATTATATAGGACATCAATAAATAATATTCCCTATTGTCAAAAAAAAATATATAAGACAAAAAAGCACGTAATGTAATGCAAAAATCTATACATATGATTCATACATAGCCTTTGTTCATAGAAAGTCCTCAAATACTAGTAGTCGAGGAATAGGGCCATAGTAATATTCGGCAATGCGCCGCAGTCCTTCAGGTAAATGTACAGAGCGTTGGAAATTCCTCAATGAGCTCCAACGGAGCTTCCAATAACCGTAATCTTCAGGTCCTCTATTAAACTGTCCGATGCTGCGGAATATTTGAAGATAGTAGAAAAGTGATGAAAAATATAATCTGTGAACAATATAGACAAATTAAAAAACAGCACTAATAAAAACGAAAGAACATAGACCCAGTGGTTATCTATAGGAAACAGGCAAACGAAAGTTTCTCATTGAGGCCATTTGGTGACATTGTATTCAGGATCGTAATCTACGCTGATCAATGTAGAGATGCTCATTGTATTGGTGCAGGAGAGGCCCGAAATATGGGACCAGAGAGATGTGCACTACGCTGACCGCACAAGGAAAGAGGCGGCATGGAGGCGCATCTGTGGGCAAATATTTCCCCACATTGGCGACAGCCAACGCGAGGAGCAGCAGCCAATCAGTAAGTTGCCTGATATTTGTACAAAATTGTTAATGGTCACAGCGGATTTATAGCACAGAATTTCAGCAAAATGTGTTATTTTTTTAATGGGTAGGAAAAATGTTAGGATAGGCACATCCTACTAGGCCCCCATAACTATATTAGGTGTATGTTGAACAATGTTTGTGCAGCTAGCTAATTGTTTACATTATATATGTCATTGCAGTGGATGATGTTATGAGAAGATGGAGAAGCATCCGCGACCAATACAGGCGGGAACGCCAGCAGAGGAGCAAGAGCGGCTCAGCAGCACCCAGAAAATGAAAGTACGTGTACTTTGACAGGCTGGGTTGTCTGGCACTGATTCTGGATCTCAGACCGTAAGTACATACAGCACACCACATAACAGATATGTAGTTTAGGCTCACCACTCCTACATGCTCTAATCCCCTTTCATTTCCTCACAGAACCCAATCCAACCTCACTGAGAGGGAGACTGGCTCAGACTCAGAGGCCATTATTGACGACCCGGTTGGGGGAGGTGAAGAGGTGGCTGGCCCATCTTCTGAGCCTCCCTGCAGCATCCCCCAAGCTTCAGAAGCACCAGGATCTGACCAAGCATCTGGGCCGCAACCTGTACCTGACCCACCTGCTGCAGCAACAGGGCCCAGTGTAGAGGAAGCAGCCAATAGCAGCAGCCCCACTGTACCTTTTGTGGGCTCCCCCAGCCTGGTGCTATATCCCGCCATGGGAGAAGATGGAGAGACATCACCTCCTCAGACACACGTAGGCATGTGGATACTGGGGTACTCAATTACCTTTCAAGGGCAGCTGTGGATGAAGGTGAGGAGGCTTATGCCTGTAGCCTCGCCCGCTACCTTCGTCCCCTACCACGAGAGGTCAGGCTCCATGTGCGAGGATCAATTCAGATCCTAATTGATGCATGCACACCCCCCAATACCCCATATGAGGTGTTTGAATTCCTTGAGAGGTGGCACCTCTCACCCCGTAACCTTATGCGCCTTGCCACCCAACAAAATGTGCATGCTCAATTAGGATCTGATGATCCTCCTGCACGGGCATCTACACCTCAACCCATTCCCCACCAAACCAACCTTGGCAACAACAGGGTCAAATGCCAAGCTATAATCCCACTTCCCAATATGGCCTCTTGTACAGATCCAGAGTTGGAGGCTGGTCCAAACATGGATATGCTCAACATGGACATATTGGGGGGTATGATTCTCGTGGCTATCATCTTCCACAAGAATATAATGTCCCTTATCTATTTGGGAATGTGCCCACACACCAACCTGAATGTGGGCAGATGTTAGCTCAGGACCCTGAAAATCCACCCCAACATGGTGATGGTCAAGGTTCGCATCATAGCCAACCACACAGAGATGCTGGGAACCCGCCTACCCCACCACCCACATACCACCAGCTGTGATTATTTATTTCAGTTACATATTATGATTTGAAAAGTATTTAGTAATTTTTTCATTTTTACTTTATAGTCCTGTTGTGTAACAGAAATGTGCACCAATCTATAAGCAGCTAAGCTACATATGGTAACAATATGCTATTGTGTAGGCCTACTCAACGTAAGGTCGTTGCATTACGTCCTATGCTTACAACAAAGTTTAGTTATTTCTTTTGATTTATTAATACACTATTATGTGTAAAGCATATTTGCACTCATCTGAATGGCTACAAATAGCATATGGTACTTAGATGGTGGGATATGGGCTAGGGGAAAATATTATTTCGTTATATCTTATAATTTATACCAATGTTTGTTATTTTTGCCCCATCCATTTTAAAAATTGTTGGCCATTGCATCATTGTATTAGTCTAGTCTTAGAACACAACCATGTGGTGTAGATATGGTGGTCACTAGTGATAGTGAGATTTGTTTATTTTCCTTATTTATTATTATTTATTGAAAAGTTACTTACTTTGTATTTTTTTATTTAACTCCATGTTGTCTATTGCATCTTTGCACTTGTGTCATGTGATCAATCAGACATATAGGTCACATATGATCAGCACTACACATATTGACTATTGGTTTTTGTGTTTACATACTATTATGTCTGGAATAATTAGTAATTTTGTCATGCCTTATTTTGGTACTCCTGTTAGAATGCACACTTACACTATTGTGCTGTAAATACATATACCATATGAAGCAAATATGGTAGTCACTACCTCAAGTGGCAGTTTGCACATATAAATATCTATTTTTATAAAAATTTTGGAGTCTGTTTCCATAAGTTGTATGTACTCAACCATCAACACATCTATTATGACCATTAACAACAGACAGAGACTATGTATAGAAACAATACTTTTATAAGGTAGTCACACAAAAACATTACAGCATAGACAATGCCTCATCTTGCCATGTTGTAGTTACTTCAGGTGACACAAAATAATGGGTGAAGATATCCCTGGTTTTAAGTCCTGACAGTGGGCGACATAAAGGGATGACATGGGGCATAGGCATATCCCTATTGGGCAACACACTTTCACCAACATCAGATGGGCCACAATCATGCATTCTGGTGAAATTATGTATAGCAACACATGCTTTTATGACCTCATTGACGTTGGCTTGACTCAGCTGAATAGCAGACTGGAGAACCCGCCATTTTGCACACAGAATGCCAAAGGCACATTCCACCAGGCGCCTGGCCCGTGATAGGCGCAAGTTGAAGATCCGACGACGGTGGTCAAGATGTCGTCGTGGATATGGCCTCATCACATTCCTTGATAGCTGGAAGACCTCATACCCAACTACAACATATGGGACCGGTTTGAGGTTGGAGCCAGGAAGTTGGCGTGCTGGTGGTAGGTGCAACTCGTTATTGCGAAGCCGCCGACCCATAATGGAAGAAATGAAGACTCTAGAGTCTCCAGTTCTTCCATAGGCCCCAATGTCTACAATAATAAACCTGTAGTTACTGTCAACCAGAGCCAACAGCACAATAGAAAAATATTGTTTATAATTATAGAATTGGGACCCTGAGTTCGGCGGCTTACGCACATAGATATGCTTCCCAACAAGGGCTCCTATGCAATTTGGGAACTGGCATAGCTCCTCAAATCCCCTGGCAATCCTCTTCCAGTCTTCCATCTTTGGCTCAGGCATCACCTGTTGATGAAGTCTGTCCCAGATTTGAGAGCAGGTATCACGCACAATGCCAGATATGGTGGACCTCCCAATCAAGAACTCCAGATGGAGTGCGGCATAGGATATGCCAGTAGTTAGGAAACTACAAGTAACCAAATAGAGATCTTTCTTATACACCGGAGACCAGGACTGCACACACTATTCTAAGTGTGGTCGCACCAGTGACTTGTATAGAGGTAAAATTATGTTCTCCTCATGAGCATCTATGCCTCTTTTAATGCATCCCATTATTTTATTTGCCTTGGCAGCAGCTGCCTGACATTGGCCCCTAAATGTGAGTATGTTGTCCACCCATACACCCAGGTCTTTTTCAGTGACAGTTTTGCCCAGTGTTTTACAATTAAGCACATAATTATACATCTTGTTTTTTCTACCCAAGTGCATGACCTTACATTTATTCCCATTAAAGCTCATTTGCCATTTATCATCCCAAGCTTCTAGTTTACATAAATCCTCCTGCAATATAAAATTATCCTCCTCTGTATTTATTACCCTGCAGAGTTTAGTGTCATCTACAAATATTGAAATACTATTCTGTATGCCCCCTACAAGGTCATTAATATATATGTGAAAGAGAAGCGGCCCCAATACTGACCCCTGTGGTACCCCACTGCTAACCGTGACCCAGTCCGAGTGTGCTCCATTAACCACCCTTTGATTCCTAACCATGAGCCAGTTCTTAACCCACTTACACATATTTTCCCCAATCCCCATTGTTCTCATTTTTTGTATCAACCTTTTGTGTGGCACTGTATTAAAAGCTTTTGAGAAGTCCATGAACACCACGTCCACTGCATTCCCTTGGTCCAGTCCTGAACTTACCCCTTCATAAAAGCTTATCAGATTAGTCTGACAAGAACCGTCCCTCGTAAACCCATGCTGATACTGTGTCATGAGGTTATTCAGCCTCAGATACTCCAATATAGTATCCCTTAAAAAACCCTCCAGGATTTTACCCACAGTAGATGTTAAGCTCACTGGCCTATAATTTCCAGGTTCAGTTTTTGCCCCCTTTTTACGTATTGGCACCACATTGCTATACGCCAGTCCTGTGGTACAGACCCCCTTATTATGGAATCTTTAAAGATTAAAAATAATGGTCTATCTATGACTGTACTTAATTCCTGCAGTACTTGAGGGTGTATCCCATCCGGGCCCAGGGATTTGTCAATTTTAGTGATTTTTAGATGCCGCCGTACTTCCTGCTGGGTTAAGCAGGTGACATTTAATGGAGAAATTTTTTTTATCACTGATCATGTTATCTGTCATGGGATTTTCTTGTGTAAATACAGTTGAAAAAAAAGTCATTTAGCATATTGGCTTTTTCCTTATCCTCATCCACCATTTCACCCAGACTATTTTTAAGGGGACCAACACTATCATTTTTTAGTTTCTTGCTATTTATGTAGTTAAAGAATATTTTGGGATTATTTTTACTTTCTCTGGCAATGAGTCTCTCTGCCTCAATCTTTGCTGCCTTGATTTGCTTTTTACATAATTTATTTAATCTTCTGTATTTATTTAATGCCTCATCACTACCTACTTGCTTTAAGTCCCTAAATACTTTCTTTTTGTCACTTATTGCGCTCCTTACAGCTCTATTTAGCCATAGTGGTTTCCTCCTAATTCTAGCATGTTTATTCCCATAGGGTATATACTGTGCACAGGTCCTATTCAGGATGCTAATAAACGTCTCCCATTTTCTTTGTATATTTTTATGTCTCAGGATATCGTCCCAGTTTATTGCACTAAGATCATCTCTCATCCGTTGGAAATTTGCCTTCCTGAAGTTTTGTGTCCTTGTAACCCCTCGACTACACATCGTATTAAAGGATACACGAAAGCTTATTATTTTGTGATCACTATTACCCAAGTGACCCCCAACCCTTATATTTGATATGCAGTCTGGCCTGTTGGATAATATTAGGTCTAGCAGTGCCCCCCTCTTGTTGGGTCCTGAACTAGTTGTGAAAGGTAATTGTGTCTCATAGTTGTCAAAAACCTATTACCTTTGCTGGAACTGCAGGTTTCTGTTCCCCAATGTATTTCAGGGTAGTTGAAGTCCCCCATAATAATGACTTCCCCTTGAGTCACTGCTTCATCTATTTGCTTTGCGAGGATATTCTCTGTTGCTTCCATTATTTTAGGAGACTTATAACAAACCCCTATCAGTAATTTATTATTTTTCCCCCTCCCCTAATCTCCACCCACAGAGACTCTACATCTTCATTAGATTCACAGATATCACGCAGGATGGTTTTAAGGATGATTTTACATATAAACACACACCCCCACCTCGCTTATTTTTACGGTTATTTCTAAACAGAGTATAGCCCTGTAAATTAACCGCCCAGTCATGGCTCTCATCCAGCCAAGTCTAAGATATCCCCACCATGTCATAATTAAGGTTATCATGTATAGTGTACAGTTCCTATAGCGTCTTGTGCTTGGGTGCGAGGAAAACACAGGAGACATAGGTTGAAATGAAATGACTTGTATTACTTCATACAAGCATGCTGAAAAGTTCACACAGTTTGCAGGAACAGCGACAGGAGACACAGCAGGCCAGAGTAACTTCAAGCACTACAATAAATCTCCAAAGCAGGTTCAGGATCTCTTCTCTGTACCGTAATTCCTCTGCAAACATGGATTCACCAAACAGCAGGTTTCCAGAGTCCAAAAGTGTTCCAAGGTTCCTCAGTAGGGAATAGCTGGAGTACAAGTCCAAGGCTTCCAGGAGTCAGGTCACAGACTGACTGAGGCTTGATTCAGGAGCACTAATTGTTCAGCTGAGGCTGCTTAAGAAGCAAGAGGGAAGAATCAGGGCGGGAACATGAAAACTGGAAACTCCATATTAACTGAGGGCAAGAGCTGCAGAAAGACAGAAAGCAAAATGGCCGACGGAAAACTGCGTTTCAAGGAACATCTCAACAGAGACAAAGAACCTTACATTACTCCCCCCTTAGGGACAACCTCCAGATGACCTCAGACCAGGCTTGTCAGGGTACCTCTGATGAAACTGGCGGAGCAGGCGAGGAGCATTTACATTATTGACTGGTTCCCATGAGTTGTCCTCCACTGGGTAGCCCTGCCATTTAATCAAATATTGCAACTGATTTCTGTACAACCTGGAATCTAGAATCCTTTCCACCATAAATTCTTCCTGACCATCGACCAGCACTGGGTCAGGGCAAGGAGAAGAACGTCCAGGAAACGTATTGGGTGTTGCAGCCTTTAGTAGGGATACATGAAAGACAGGGTGGATTCTCATAGTTCTGGGCAGTTGAAGACGACAAGCAACAGCACTTATAATCTTATTGATCTTATAAGGTCCAATGTACTTATGTCCCAATTTAGACGATGGAATCTTTAATTTAAGATTTCTGGTTGACAGCCAGACCAAATTTCCTACCTTGAAAGCTGGTGCAGGTTTACGAAATTTATCTGCTGCTTTCTTGTACCTTTCCTGAGCCAATTCTAGATTTTCCTTTAGAAGATCCATATTCTTTTGTAAAGAAGTGATTCTTTCAGCCACTGCCGGCAAGGGCGTATCTATGGGAAATCGAGGAAGAATGTTAGGATGATAACCTAGATTGGAGTAAAAAGGAGACTGCTTAGTGGAGGCGCTCTGAGAGTTGTTATAAGAGAACTCAGCCAGTGGAAGTAGATCCACCCAATCATCCTGTAGGTGGCAGATAAAACAGCGGAGATACTGCTCCAGGGTCTGATTGGTTTGTTCTGTCTGTCCATTAGTCTGGGGATGAAAAGCAGAAGAAAGGTTTACTTTAATGTCCAATGCTGCACAGAAATTTTGCCAAAACCTTGAAGTGAATTGCACCCCTCGATCCGAAATGACCTCATCCGGTACTCCATGTAAGTGAAACACATTCTTAATCATCAAGTCTGATGTCTGTTTTGCAGTGGGTAAGCCGACACAAGGGATAAAATGAGCTGCCTTTGTTAGACGGTCAACCACCACTAGAATGGTGTTCTTCCCTTGAGAGGTTGGTAACTCCACAATGAAGTCCATAGAAATGGATCCCACGGGCGGGACGGGGTGGGAAGAGGTTGCAACAGACCAGTTGGTGAGGAGCGAGGTGTTTTGCATCTTGCACAGACTTCACATGAAGTGACAAAGTTTAAGACATCTTTCCTGTAAGTGGGCCACCAAAAGAAACGAGAAAGAAATTCTTGTGTCTTTAGAATTCCCCTATGCCCGGCTATCTTGGAATCGTGGATGAGTTGCAATACTCTCAATCTGACTGTTTCAGGTATATACAGACGTTGTCCCTGAATCCACACACCATTCTTAAAGACAAGACTTACGTCCCTTGGGGGTTGAGCCAACAAAGAATCCGCATGGTATGCTTCCTTGATGTCCTTAAGTAGGTCTTGATTATGAATCACTCCCAGCAATCTAGAGTCAGGAAGAATAGTCTTAGGAGGAGTAAGTGGACGTGTCTCTGCTGAATGAATCCTAGAGAGTGCATCAGCCTTTCCATTGCGCGATCCTGGTCTATAAGAAATGACAAAATTAAATTGGTTTAGGAAAAGATTCCAGCAAGCCTGGCGAGGAGTCAGGCACTTAGCCGACCTGATAAATTCAAGGTTACGATGGTCTGTCAGGACGACTATTTGCTGTGCAGCTCCCTGAAGAAGGTGTCTCCATTCCTTGAAGGCGGCAATAATGGCCAACAATTCTCTATTGCCCACATCGTAGTTCCTCTCAGCCGAAGACAACTGCTGGGAAAAGAAGGCACAGGGATGCAAGACATTCTTCTCACCTGTTCTCTGAGAGAGTATAGCTCCAACGGCACAGTCTGAAGCATCCACCTCTATTATGAAGGCAAGCTCGGGGTTGGGATGTACTAAGATAGGTGCGGTGGTAAATTTATCCTTTAAACAGGAAAATGCTTCCTGAGCTTGCGGGGTCCAGGAGAACCTAGACTGTTTCCGGGTAAGTTGGGTGATAGGTGACACTACCTCAGAAAAATTCTTAATGAAACGTCTATAGAAGTTGGCAAACCCGATGAAACGCTGCACCTCCTTCACATTTCTAGGAATTGGCCAATCCTTGATGGCTTGGGTCTTGCTTCCATCCATACTAATCCCTTGCGTAGATAGTACATACCCCAGAAACTGAATTTCGGTCCTATGGAATTCACATTTTTCAAGTTTGATGTAGAGATGGTTTTGTCTTAGGCGTTCTAAGACCATTCTCACATGTCCATGATGTTCCTCTGTGGAGTTAGAAAAAATTAGAATATCATCCAGATAAATCACCACAAATGTATCTAGGAGATCCCTGAAGATATCATTCACGAAGTGTTGGAAAGTGGCTGGGGCGGTACTCAGACCAAAAGGCATAACTAGATATTCAAAGTGTCCATAGCGTGACCTGAAAGCAGTCTTCCATTCATCCCCAGGTCTAATACGGACCAAGTTATAGGCCCCCCGGAGATCCAGTTTAGAGAAAATTTTGGCATGCCGCACTCTCTCCAACAACTCAGGGATTAAAGGCAATGGATAACGGTTTCTAATAGTAACCTTATTGAGTTCCCTATAGTCTATGCAGGGTCTCAGAGATCCATCTTTCTTCTTCACAAAGAAGATGGGTGCACCTGCGGGAGATGAAGAGGGGCGTATGAAGCCCTTGGCTAAATTTTCGTCTATATAATCCTTCAAAGCTTTTAGCTCGGGCCCCGCTAGGGGGTAGATCTTACCAAAAGGTATCTCGGCTCCAGGCAATAATTCAATTGGACAGTCATATGGACGGTGAGGAGGAAGCTGATCAGCGTTCTTCTTGTCACATAAATCCACATAGTCCTGGTATACAGCTGGTAGTTCAGGGACTGACATGGTTCCTTTAGGAACAGAGCAAGCTGAAACTCCTTGACTCATCTGTTTCTCCGGAAAGTGTAATTCCTTGGTCTCCCAGTTAATCGTAGGATTCTGCGCCTGCAGCCATGGTAGCCCTAGAATAATGGGAAAGTGGGGAGAAGAGATAAGCATAAAATACATTTTCTCCTGATGATCTTTACCCATAAGGACCCTCAAAGGCTCTGTTTCTTGATCCACTGGTCCAGAAGTCAGTAGAGAGCCATCCACAGTCTCCATCTGTACTGGAGTAGCCTTCTTCACTGAACGTATCCCCTGTTTCAGAGCAAAGGAGATATCCATAAAATTTCCACTTGCTCCTGAGTCGATCATAGCAGAGCTAGACACCCAGACTGAGTCAACCCAGAGTTTGATGGAAAGGAAGCAATGAGAATTGTTTCTTTTACAACTCAGCTGGGACACCGCTGAGGAAACTTGAAAAATTGCAGCGTTTATACCGTCATCGTCCCCAGAACTAACAGAGTTTAAGTTCGAGAAATCAAGATCTCTTGCAGCAGATCTCTCTGGAGCCTGAGGCTCGGACATGACAGAGCTCCTCTCACAACACTCACAGTGAATGACTGCTGCAGTAGTCTTACGAGAACGGCTGGGGCAGTTTATAATGAAGTGCCCTGACTTACCACAGTAGAAACATAGATTTTCCTTTATACGATGTTCTTTGCGTGCATCACTAACCCGTCTTTGTAAAGAGTCCACCTGCATGGGTTCAGGTTCTGGTTCCCTTGTGATCCTACTCAAAGGTTCCTTAGCTGAGGAGGGAGGTAGTAAAAGGTTAGTGCGATTATTTTCGAACCATCTCTCTTGTCTGCGTTCAGTCAGACGAGCATCAATACGGATACAATAGTTAATAAAGTCACCTAACGCAGTGGGAGGGTCGGCACGAGCAAGTTCATCCTTAATCAGTGGAGACAACCCTTTCCGAAAAATAGATTTTTTAGCGGAAGTGTCCCAAGTGGTATCAAGAGCCCATCTCCTGAAATCCAGGGCATATTCGGCTACTGAACGCTTACCTTGGCGCAAAGTTAACATGGCTGCTTCAGCTGTTGCACCTCGATTGGGGTCATCAAACACCTGCCCCATGGCTGAAATAAAAGCATCAAGGTGATTCAAACAATCTTCCTCAGTCTCAATCAGAGGGTTTGCCCACATCAAAGCCTTATTGGTAAGCAACATGATTATAGTAAGCACTTTGGATCGTTCAGTGGGAAATTGTGAAGCATGTGCAGAGAAAAATAAATTGCATTGATTAATAAATCCCCTGAATTTCTCACGTTCACCGCCAAAACGAAAAGGAGGTAATTTGGGGATCCCAGAACTTGGGGTTATGGCTGGAGCCTGGGCTCGTTCCTCTAGAGCCTCAATCCTGGCTCGCAATTCCTGGGTAGTCTGTCCAAACACTTGCAAATTATGATTAGTGAGGTCCTGTAGGCTTGCAAAACGGGTTTTTAAAGTCTGTACATCTGAAAGGATTGTATCAGTCACTCCGCAAAGTTCCTTTATGCGGGCCTCCATCTTCCAGATCTTTTAAGGCAGAAGTGCTGGAAGGAGAAGAGGAAAGGAAAAAAAAAAAAAACAATAGTGTTTACCTGTGGTAACACTCCAGAGTAAAATTTTAAGGAATGCGCTCACCTGGAATGGTTGTGAGAAGTCACAACCACTGTCATCACATAAGGTATTAAACGGACATCTGATATCCACAGTCACAGCAGACATGGCTTTCCCAGACCCAGCAGACACTAAACATTGGCTCCTGAATCTTGTCATGTATAGTGTACAGTTCCTATAGCGTCTTGTGCTTGGGTGCGAGGAAAACACAGGAGACATAGGTTGAAATGAAATGACTTGTATTACTTCATACAAGCATGCTGAAAAGTTCACACAGTTTGCAGGAACAGCGACAAGAGACACAGCAGGCCAGAGTAACTTCAAGCACTACAATAAATCTCCAAAGCAGGTTCAGGATCTCTTCTCTGTACCGTAATTCCTCTGCAAACATGGATTCACCAAACAGCAGGTTTCCAGAGTCCAAAAGTGTTCCAAGGTTCCTCAGTAGGGAATAGCTGGAGTACAAGTCCAAGGCTTCCAGGAGTCAGGTCACAGACTGACTGAGGCTTGATTCAGGAGCACTGATTGTTCAGCTGAGGCTGCTTAAGAAGCAAGAGGGAAGAATCAGGGCGGGAACATGAAAACTGGAAACTCCATATTAACTGAGGGCAAGAGCTGCAGAAAGACAGAAAGCAAAATGGCCGACGGAAAACTGCGTTTCAAGGAACATGTCAACAGAGACAAAGAACCTTACAAAGGTACTGAGAGGGTTACAATCAGCACTGTTCGTGTTATCTTTGTTGTACATGAAGTCTGGGCTTTTAGATAAATTTTTTTACCTGCATGGAGCCACTGCTTCCCGAGTTTGTTTCCCTGCCCAGCATCAGCTGCTTTAGCTTGATAAATAGCTCTCTCTTTGTGTGATGTCCGACAAGGAAATTAGGCAGTGAGCTATCATTCAGTGTATCCTTAAAGAGGTTTTGCCTCAAAAATGTTAATTTTAAAGTTGATTTTAATCAATACATCTTGAAATAATAATAATGATGTGTTTAAATAAAATGTTCCTGTGCTGAGATAATCTTATAAATGTGCCCCTGCTTTGTACTGTGTAATGGCTGTATCTGACCGTACAGGGACACGATATGATAGAACCACAGCTCCTGGGAGGGGAGGAAGCAAAAGAGTATACAGACATGACAGTATGAGATCACAGCTGATTATTTTTGTGAAGTAAAGCAATTCCCTGTCTGTTTTTAAAAAATGTTTAAACTCTAAGGCTATGTGCAGACGTTGCAGAATCTGCTGTGGAATTTTCGGCTCAGATTTGGCTAAATCCGCAGGTAAAATGACCTGCTTGTTACCTGCGGATTTAGTGCGGATTTGATGCGAATTTTCCACGTTTTTTGTGTGGATTTGCCCTGCATTTTGAGACCTGCAGATTTCTATTTAGAGCAGGTCTCATAACGCTGCGGAACTGCACAAAAGAAGTGACATGCTGTGGATTTAAATCTGCACCAAATCCGAGTGGAAAAATCCGCAGCATGTGCACTGCGTTTTTTTTTTTTTTCATTGCATATAATGCTACTGTACATCACTTGCAGTTCTGCTGCAGATCTGCAGCAGAAAATCCGTTGCGGATCCGCAGCAGATTCCGCAACGTGTGCACAAAGCCTAAGGGCTCCTTTCCACTTGCGAGAAATACGTCCGATTCTCGCATGTTAAATCCCAGCTCTGGCCCCGACACGCGGGAGTGGAGTGTGCGGCTGCATGTATTTGTATGCAGCTGCTCGCTCCACTCCCAAATGCCGGCACCAGAGCTGGGATTTAACATGCGAGAATCGGACGTATTTCTCACATGTGGAAAGGAGCCCTAAGATGGAATTACTTGTGATCTCGTGCTGTAATCTCTGTAATACTCCTGTGCATACTCTCTGCCCAGGAGATGTGGTACGATCAGACCATGTTCCTGCACAGTCCGACATGGCCATTACACAGCACATAGCATGGGTACATTTATAAGATTGTCTCAGCAAAGGAACATTTTATTTAAACACATCCAATTGTGGAAATTATTGTTATTTCAAGATCTATTTATGAAAATAAGCTTTGTTCAGGGGAAAACCCTTTTAAGCGCTCTGACACATCTAAAGCTCTTAACCTGGAGAACATATTACCTAATTTACATATACATGAAAACGCTAGTTATTAGTGTTGAGCATTCCGATACCGCAAGTATCGGGTATCGGCCGATATTCGCGTTATCGGAATTCCGATACTTAATTCCGATACTTTTTCCATATCGTATACCGGAATCGGAAGTTCCCATAATTCTTTGAGAGGCAATGTGATTTTAGTCAGCCAATGAGGAATCCTACGAAGTGTGGGCACATCCTGTAATGCTGCGGTCATCTTAACTAATGGCATGGCTGTGATTGGCTGCTGAAATGATGTCAGAATGCACTATAAAAGGCGCCGCCGCCATTTTAGCGTCACTGTGCTGTGAACTCAGTAAGGGACAGAACGCTACTCTGCTCACTCTGAGGGACAGTTAGATATTGCGATTTTGTGTACTACTGTGCTTGAGGCAGGCTAGTTTACCAACCGCTGTGTAAAGCTTCATTTTGCCAGTGTTGTTTTAACAGCTCTGTGCAAGGTGTGTGTGTGTGACAGTGCAGGTGACGCTGCAGTTTGCTCTGCATCCACCGCTGTTTGTAGGCATCTGCACGTGTCACTGACTCTTTTTTTTTTTTTTTTTTTTTTTTATTTTGTGGAATTGGTGCAGCTCCATTATATTAGAAAAAAAAAAAAATCTATTAGTGTGACGTGCTTCCATCCGTATACAATACATTGGTTGCAAACACTATAGAACTACACAAAGGAGCTTTTCACAGATTGTGGACAGTTGTGTTTCAGTGTTCACTTGAGTCTGTGTTTTTTACTTTTTTTAGTGCAGATCACGCTCCAGTTACATGTTTAAGCACTGCTGCTTGTACTCTGCTGAGCGTGTCTCAGTGGCTCATCCTTTTCATTTATCTCCAATTGGTTCTGCTACATTCCATTTAAAATAAATCTAATCTATTAGACTAATAGATTAGATTTATTTTAAATGGAATGTAGCAGAACCAATTGGAGATAAATGAAAAGGATGAGCCACTGAGACACGCTCAGCAGAGTACAAGCAGCAGTGCTTGAACAAGTAACTGGAGCGTGATCTGCACTCAAAAAAGTAAAAAACACAGACTCAAGTGAACACTGAAACACAACTGTCCACAATGTGTGAAAAGCTCCTTTCTGTACTTCTATAGTGTTTGCAACCAATGTATTGTATACGGATGGAAGCGCGTCACACTAATAGTATTAGTGTGACGCGCTTCCATCCGTATACAATACATTGGTTGCAAACACTATAGAAGTACAGAAAGGAGCTTTTCACAGATTGTGGACAGTTGTGTTTCAGTGTTCACTTCAGTCTGTGTTTTTTACTTTTTTGAGTGCAGATCACGCTCCAGTTACATGTTCAAGCACTGCTGCTTGTACTCTGCTGAGCGTGTCTCAGTGGCTCATCCTTTTCATTTATCTCCAATTGGTTCTGCTACATTCCATTTAAAATAAATCTAATCTATTAGTGTGACGCGCTTCCATCCGTATACAATACATTGGTTGCAAACACTATAGAAGTACAGAAAGGAGCTTTTCACAGATTGTGGACAGTTGTGTTTCAGTGTTCACTTCAGTCTGTGTTTTTTACTTTTTTTAGTGCAGATCACGCTCCAGTTACATGTTCAAGCACTGCTGCTTGTACTCTGCTGAGCGTGTCTCAGTGGCTCATCCTTTTCATTTATCTCCAATTGGTTCTGCTACATTCCATTTAAAATAAATCTAATCTATTAGTGTGACGCGCTTCCATCCGTATACAATACATTGGTTGCAAACACTATAAGAAGTACAGAAAGGAGCTTTTCACAGATTGTGGACAGTTGTGTTTCAGTGTTCACTTCAGTCTGTGTTTTTTACTTTTTTAGTGCAGATCACGCTCCAGTTACATGTTCAAGCACTGCTGCTTGTACTCTGCTGAGCGTGTCTCAGTGGCTCATCCTTTTCATTTATCTCCAATTGGTTCTGCTACATTCCATTTAAAATAAATCAAATCTATTAGTGTGACGCGCTTCCATCCGTATACAATACATTGGTTGCAAACACTATAGAAGTACAGAAAGGAGCTTTTCACAGATTGTGGACAGTTGTGTTTCAGTGTTCACTTCAGTCTGTGTTTTTTACTTTTTTGAGTGCAGATCACGCTCAGTTACATGTTCAAGCACTGCTGCTTGTACTCTGCTGAGCGTGTCTCAGTGGCTCATCCTTTTCATTTATCTCCAATTGGTTCTGCTACATTCCATTTAAAATAAATCTAATCTATTAGTGTGACGCGCTTCCATCCGTATACAATACATTGGTTGCAAACACTATAGAAGTACAGAAAGGAGCTTTTCACAGATTGTGGACAGTTGTGTTTCAGTGTTCACTTCAGTCTGTGTTTTTTACTTTTTTGAGTGCAGATCACGCTCCAGTTACATGTTCAAGCACTGCTGCTTGTACTCTGCTGAGCGTGTCTCAGTGGCTCATCCTTTTCATTTATCTCCAATTGGTTCTGCTACATTCCATTTAAAATAAATCTAATCTATTAGTGTGACGCGCTTCCATCCGTATACAATACATTGGTTGCAAACAATATAGAAGTACACAAACGGGCCTTTCACAGCTACTGAACATGGGTTTTTAATTTTTAAGTAAAATATGTATTTTTTCAAATGACACAAATTAAGTAATGTTGAAGAGGAATAGTCCTACATCCATTGTTTGCACAATATTACAGGTGTACATCATGTCCCTTAATCAACAATGTATTATTATATTTACTTGTATGCTTTTATTTAAAAGCCAAGAACACAGAAGGATAACCTTCGCACTGCAGCTGTTGTCAAAGTTCAACCCACATTATGCACTTCCAACATTGCAGCATTTGAGGCATGATGTGAGTTGGATTGGTCAAAGTTATGGAGTGAGAAGGTTCACCATCAGTACCCTATAGCATAAGTATGCTTTTGTGTTAGCATTTGTGTTAGACATGTGGATATCTGCCATAATATGTCACAATTATTTAGTTACAGATTTGTTACCAACACTAATCATTGAATGGTTTTAAATTTGACGTTTCACTTGTTTACAGCTTAGAAATAAGGGTGTAGCCTGATATCTATGTGTAGCACTAGCCACTTTAACATGTCATGTTTTTTTAAACATGTGTAGCTAGGTAGCAGTAATTTTTGCCGGACACACAGCAGGGGAACAGCAGGCGTTACTGAACCCCACTATTACTATAGCTTGTGTATTGGTCTGTGGACACGACACTTCTGAGCAGCAACTGGCAGTGTTGTAGCCCAGGGAGTATAGCTCAGGTGGTAGAAAGATGAACATAACAGGAGACATGGAAAACGTTGTCAACCAGTTAGTTAATCTGAAACCGGACAGGCAAATTCAGGCGAGATCCATGCCTAGTTCATTTTCAGAAAAGTAAGCCGTTCTACATTATCGTAGGATAGTGGCATGCAACGGTCTGTTAGTACACCACCTGCAGCAGTAAAGACGCGCTCCGATAATACACTGGCAGCAGATCAAGCCAGCACCTCCAATGCATACTGGCTAAGCTCTGGCCATGTATCCAGCTTAGAGACACAAAACTTGAATGGGGAAGAGCCATCTGAGAGTACACTGAGAGGGCAAGACATGTAGTCTGTAACCATCTTACGGAAATGTTGCCTCCTGCTGACTGGAGCCGTCTCGGATGGTGTAGACATTGGTGGCGCTGCCACAAAACTTCGACACATTTGGAACATACTGTTCTTGCCCTGTGCAGAGGCGCTGCTTGTGCTCCCTCTTGTTGCAGAGCTGTCTCCACTGCCTCGACGCACAGAGCTGCTTTGTAAATCAGTAGCAGCAGCAGTGCTCTCGGCTGGAATGGAGAACATTATGGATTGCACCAGTGTGTCTTGGTACTTCCGCATTTTACGCTCCCGGTTCAACGGTGTGATGAGGCTTTGTAAGTTGTCCCGGTAGCGAGGGTCTAGGAGGGTGTACACCCAATAATCAGACGTGGTGTGAATGTGTTCGATGCGGCGGTCGTTTCTCAGCCACTGCAGCATGAAATCAACCATGTGCTGCAGACTCCCAACTGGCCAAGAAACGTTGTCCCCTGCAAGAGGCGTCATCTCCGCTGCTGTGCATCACCCCACCCTTGGTCTACATACTGACTAGAGCATTGTCTACCTCCCTCTGGAGCGATGTCTTCCTCCTCCATTGACTCCTCCTCACAAAGTCCTTCAAATACATATAAATTTACAAAATTTAAAACTCAAAATTTAAAAACTTTGTATCATAATTCTGTAACATCAGTTTATGGAAACACAATAGCATTACAAAAGGATAGACAAAAAATGTACATTATGTGCTTTGTAAATACATTAAAAGTTTGTAATGGTTATGAAAATATAGACAGCGACTCTGGAGGTTCAATTGTTGATACAGCATGGTACTTTGAAAGTCCTCCAGCCCTTTGTGAGGAACCACGTTGCGCTGACTGTCCAGAAGGTGATGGAATTTGTGACTCCTCATCCTCCACCTCATGCCTTAGTGCTTGCAGTGTTTTTTGAAGCAGGCAGATAAGGGGGACAGTCAGGCTGACTAGTGCATCATCTGCACTCGCCATCCGCGTTGACTCATCAAACGCACGCAAAACGTGGCAGATATCCTTCATAGAGTTATTCGCCACTCATTACACTGGCAGTGGCTGCCCATTCATTATAGGATCCAATTCTAATTACTGGTTCTCACCAACATAGCTCTCCACAGCGCAGCACCCCCTACATCTCCTCCCTTATTTATATTTATCGGCCTAACGACTGCTGCACTCTGCAAACGACCTTCGACTAACCTCTGCACTAATCCGTACCTCCCACTCCCAACTCCAAGACTTCACCCGCGCTGCGCCAATCCTCTGGAATGCTCTACCCCAACAAATTAGGACTATCCGCAATTTGGATGGTTTCAGGCGCTCCCTCAAAACAATTTGTTCACAGTGGCCTATCACATTCACTAATCAAAGTCATTCTATGTGTAATTCTGTGTGTGTAGCCCATTCACTATCTCCATGCATCCCTCACTTCCTTAAAATGGCTGGACCATCATTGTAAAAACACCATTGTATATAAACACCTGTACTTTGTATCTCCCACACCTCATTGTAGATTGTAAGCTTTCACCAGCAGGGGCGGCTGATTTTGCTTTAATTATTGTATTGTTAACGTTGTTACTTATGACTCGTGTTTTGAAACTGTTAAACTGTAAAGCACTGCGGAATATTATGGCGCTATATAAATAAATAATATTATTATTCTTATTATAGAGGCCCACTCAGTAGTGGTGAAGTGTGAACGCCGCAAATTGCGAGTTGACTGCGCCTGATGCAGCTGATACTCCATTACTGTTGGCTGCTGCTCACACAACCGCTCCAACATATGTAACGAGGAATTCCACCTGGTGGGTACGTCACATATAATGCGATGTTCATGAAGGTGAAATCTGCGTTACAGAGCTGCAATCAGCGATCTGGCCATGCTGGAACGTCGCAAGTGAGCGCACTCTAGGCGGACCTTGTGCAGCAGTGCATCAAGATCCGGATAGTCCCTCAAAAAACTCTGCACGACCAAGTTGAGCACATATGACAGACATGGTATGTGAGTGAGGTTGCCAAGGCCCAGAGCTGACACCAGATTTCGGCCATTGTCACACACTACCAAGCCTGCCTGTAGATTCTCTTCCAAAAACCACACGTCGCTCTCCTGCTTTATGGCATTACAGAGCTCCTGCGCTGTGTGGCTAAGATTCCCATGGAAATTAATTTCAGGATGGCCTGTTGACATTTGGACACGGCTGTGCTCATATCGGTCGCAACAGGTAAACGTTCACGGGTCCATGTGGAGGTAGACCGTGACGGCTCCTGCAGCGATGATTCTGAGGAACTGGAATAGGAGGAGGAATCAATGTGTACAGACTTGATTCCTGCAATCCTTGGAGTTGGCAGAACACGTACAGCGCCACTCGCAAGATCAGTACCCGGCTGCACAACATTGACCCAATGGGCAGTGAGGGAAAGGTATTGTCCCTGGCCATGGGTGTTAGAACCCTCTTGTTAGGTTTTGTTTCAGTTTGCTGGTCACATGACCTTTTTTCCCTATTTAGTCTGGCTCCGCCCTTCTGGCTTTGCTTGACTTCATTGTATTATCTAGTGTTAAGCTAGCCGGGTGCTTAGGTGCCTTAATCTGTGAGTTTTGCTTGATGTTAGGATCACAAAGTATTTATTTTTCTGTTTAATTATCCATGCTACAATTTATGTTAGGACTAGGAGGTGTCCACCTTTTCTCCCAGTCCCTAGATCTTGTAGGGATTACTCCCTCGCAACTATAGGTCTTCGTTCACACTAGATGAGGACTTTAGCGGGTCTGGTCGCAGGATCAGGTTCCCGTTACATCGTAGGGATTCAGCTTAGTTGTATTGTAGGGACAGAATTCCCTTCTTTCCTTACTGGTTGTAGCAGATCATAACAATGGGTACTGGTCCACGCATCGGTGGTCAGGTGGACCTTGCTACTGAGGGCTTTTAGTAGCGCATGTTTAATTTTTCCCTCAACATGCTTTTGCAGACCAGGGACGGCTTGCCTGCTGAAATGAAATCGGCTTGGCACATTGTATTGTGGGATTGACAATGATATTCAGTTACGGAAACTGTCTGTCTCCACCAGCCTGAATGACAGCATTTCAAGGGACAGGAGTTTTGCAATGCCAGCATTCAGAGCCTGTGCTCGTGCATGGTTTGCGGAGTATGGCCGTCTTTTATCCCATGCCTGTGCTACCGCTGGCTGTTTTGTGGCCTGGGAGTGTGAGGATGACAGGGAACTTGCTGCTGTGTGTGGAATAACAGTTTGTCTCTGGACAACAGTGGCCGAGGTTCTTCCATGGCGATCCTGTGAGGAAGCATAACCAGCTGTGTGTGAGCTCGATGAAGAGGCTTCAACACAACCTGAAGATGTAGGTGCTGCTGTAGGTTGGCCTACATCTCCAGTGTGTCTTTGTAACTCAACTACGTGCTTTGTCCGCACATGTTTACACATATTGTGGTATTGAGGTGACTGACACTTTTAGCTATTTTAAATTTTTGATTACACAGCTTGCATTTCACATAGCAAATATCATGTGCAAGTGTGTGAAAAAAGGACCACGCAGTGCAAGTCCTGGGAGCGCACGTTTTGACTTTTGGAAGACAACTGCTCCGAACAGGTGCCAAACTGGAGGCTACAGGCAACCGAGTCTGCAGCCTAACTCTCCCTCCTGTTTGTACCGTTGGGGCAATGTCTTCCTCTATCTTCCTTCTATCACTAACCATTTCTCTAGGCCTCTCCCAGCTTTCAACCAAAGTACTGGTTCTCACCCACAAAGCTCTCCACAGTGCAGCACCCCTCCTACATCTCCTCCCTCATTTCTATCTATCGGCCTAACCGACTGCTGCGCTCTGCAAACGACTTTCGACTAACCTCTGCACTAATACGTACCTCCCACTCCCGACTCCAAGACTTCTCCTGCTCTACGCCAATCCTCTGGAATGCTGTACCCCAAGAAATTAGGACTATCCACAATTTGCATGGTTTCAGGCGCTCCCTCAAAACACATTTGTTCAGAGCGGCCTATCACATTCACTAATCAAAGTCATTCTATGTATTCTGTGTAAGTGTGTGTGTCTCTCTAGCCCATTCACTATCTCCATCCCTCAGTCCCTTAAGATGGCTGGAACATCATTGTAAATGCACCATTGTATATAAACACCTATACTTTGTATCTCCCCCATCTCATTGTACATTGTAAGCTGTCACGAGCAGGGGCGACTTATTTAGCTTAAATTATTGTATTGTTAACGTTGTTACTTATGACTTGTGTTCTGAAACTGCTAAACTGTAAAGCGCTGCGGAATATGATGGCGCTATATAAATAAATATTATTATTATTCCTCTGAGCTGCTCCCACCACCTTCCTGTTCTTCATGCCATGTTGGGTATTGGACCTCATCATCTCCACTACCCTCTTCCAACACCTGCTGTTGGGTGGTCTGGCCAGCACCATGCTCAACAGAAACTGGCACCTGGGTCTCATCATCATCATCAGATGCGTTCTGCGGTGTGCTGACCATCGGCACTGTCTCACCCGCCTCTTCAGATTCAGAGAGACACAGCTGTTGCGCATCACTGCATACTCCCTCTTCTTCACATTACAGAATGCTGCTTGGCTGGGCCCCTGTTTGCAAGCCAATAGATTCTGAGAACAGAAGCAGACACTCAGCTGGCTCCTGTACAGAACTCTCTGACTGCCTGGGCAATTTGCCAGGCGGTGAAGAGACAGATGGTTGCCCAACAGTGCTGTGGTCCTGAGAGGAGGTGGAAGCAATTGAAGTCGATGCATTGGCTGAGATCCAAACAACAACGGCTTCAATTTGTTCTTCCCGCAGCAGGGGGGTACTCCGAGCTCCTACAAAAGTGCGCATAAAGGAACGCTCACGGCCCGGGGAAAACTGGTGGATGCTGTGTCACTGGGGGCCGCAGCAGCCACAGAATCCCCACGTCCTCTCCTGAAGAAACTCCACGACCACATGCCTTACTCCCTGCCTTCTTCATCTTGGTAGATTGATAAAGAAAGTCTGAAAAGTTATAAGGCCTAAGTGTGGTTATTCCGCAGAGACTGCAGTGAACACTGCACACAACTGTTCAGTAGGTGTGAAAGGCCCCTTTGTGTACTTCTATAGTGTTTGCAACCAATGTATTGTATACGGATGGAAGCACGTCACACTAATAGATTTTATTTATTTGTAATAGAGTGGAGCAGCAACAATTAGAGAAAAATTTCAAGGATGTGCCAGTGACACACGCTCAGCAGACTACAACCAGCAGTGGTTGAAGAACTAACTGGAGCGTGATCTGCACTCCAAAAAGGAAAACCTCAGACTACAGTGAACACTGCACACAACTGTTCACTACCCAACGCGTCTCAGCAGGAAGGCAGTCTGTGCGTCAAAACAAAGGCGCAAGCATACATCCACGTACCCTGTTTATAAAGCTATATAAAAAAAATTATGTAGTAGTGACGCACACTTTATTGAGGTACAGTATTACATCGCCATTCACCATCTGTGGCTATGCAGTCTCATCTATATATACCTTATCTATCCGTTGTCATGCTTGCAAGTCGACAGTCAGGCATAAATAGCAATTTTCACTATGCACTATGCACTTTTTAAAGGTTATGTTTGTTAATAAACATGATTATTGCCACATATTATGAGTATTACATGATGGAAATTGTATAATTTTGTATAAACTGTTTAGTGACATTATTCAGCAAATGTAACATTTTAGTAATGTCACAGATAACTTGTAATGCTGATGATGTTTTGAAGTCAGACATTCATTGTCTATACAATAAAAATGGTGTACATACTGTTACTTATCCATCATTAATGGATTCAGATATGTACTTGTATGCTTTTATGTACAACCGTATAGCAGATTCCTTAACTAATTTATTTTGTGGTTTGCATTGCTGTTCAACATGTTAATGTATGTGTTTATGTTTGTCAATTCTTTATTTATCTAGATATTAGTTTAAATGAAATCATCATCTTATGGTAGTAAAGGTTATCTTTCTCTTGTTTGAAGTATAGACATTTAAAATTGACAGGTAACAAGGAAATTACTTGATCTAGTATTTAAACATCCTCCTTGACCCTGGGCTCCAACACCGCCAGTTGTTGCTCGGAAGTGCTGTTAGCACAGTCAACACTTGCTCCTGTGTTACTGGGGTTCAGTAACGTCAGCTGGTCCTCGGTTGTGCCATTGGCTCTTTTCCTTCTGCTGCCCCTCCGGGTTCCAGTACCGTCAGCTGGTTCTCCGCAGTGCCTTTGGCCTAGGTGCCTCCATCTCGGTATCCGAGTTCCAGCAACGTCTGCTGGTCCTTGGTAGTGCTTTGGAGCACAGGTACCTCCTGCTTAGTAACCGTGTCCCAGTAACGTCAGCTGGTCCTCGGTTGTGCCATTGGCTCTTTTCCTTCTGCTGCCCCTCCGGGTTCCAGTACCGTCAGCTGGTTCTCCGCAGTGCCTTTGGCCTAGGTGCCTCCATCTCGGTATCCGAGTTCCAGCAACGTCTGCTGGTCCTTGGTAGTGCTTTGGAGCACAGGTACCTCCTGCTTAGTAACCGTGTCCCAGTAACGTCAGCTGGTCCTCGGTTGTGCCATTGGCTCTTTTCCTTCTGCTGCCCCTCCGGGTTCCAGTACCGTCAGCTGGTTCTCCGCAGTGCCTTTGGCCTAGGTGCCTCCATCTCGGTATCCGAGTTCCAGCAACGTCTGCTGGTCCTTGGTAGTGCTTTGGAGCACAGGTACCTCCTGCTTAGTAACCGTGTCCCAGTAACATCAGCTGGTACAAGATTGTGCTACAAATACAAGATACGGAACAAGAGACACAAGAACAATAAGCAGAAGATCTAAAAGCAGAAGAACATGAAGTATAAGACCAAAATGAAGAGCAAAATATATGCTCTAAATTCTAAGCAGAAGAAGACTAAGCAGTGTATGGGGGTGAGTCCGTTCCTCCTCGTGGTGCCCCTGGAAAATGCCTGCTGCTGCAGGCTAAACTGAACACGGACAAATACTGTTGTAATTTAAATCTTTTGTGACAGCAAGAACGGAAGGATGAAAAATTCATACTTTGACAGATTACAAGTACAGGATTCTCTGTCACAAATAAGAATATGATGAAGAAGATGAAGTAGAATATGAATAAGAATAATAGTTTAATAAGAAGAATATGAGTAATGTTAACAAAAAGATGAATAGCAAGAAGTTTAAGAAGAAGATAAAGAAGGTGAAGATGAAGAATAATTTGATGAAAAAGATGATGCTGCAGAAGATTATGAAGGAGAAAGTGTGTGAAAAGTTAAAAAGGTGAAGATGAAGAGCATGGAAGTTGTGTAATATACATATTTGCCAAAATATAAAAAACGTTAACATTGTCAATTTCTTCGTCAATCCGAACATCTTTAAAAAAAAAAATATTTATGCTATTCCATTTGATTGGGTTAAACATCTATGCCTTTAATGTCTCCTCAACCTTCCACAATACATTCTACATTACTCTTTCTTGTTTTCCTTCATGTACAATTAACCAACAAGGCAAGAATGGGTTTTTTTTAATTTCGATATTTTGTTCCCATAGACTTACATGGGACTTCCGGTATCGATATCGGGTATCGCCGATATTTTAGTGATATCGGCGATACCATTCCGATTCCGATACTTTAGGATATCGGAAAGTATCGCTCAACTCTACTAGTTATTCAGAAAACAAGGAACAAATTTTAAATGTAATGATGTCATTGGATTTACATTTCAAATATCTTCTTGCTGTTATATGTTATTTATTGGATGGTGGTTGATCTTACTGAGAGATTGCATTTAACAGGATTAATATAGAGCAGAGGTCTCAAACTGCAGTCCTCAAGGGCTGCAAACAGGTCATGTTTTCAGGATTTCCTTGTATTGCACAAGTGATAATTTAATCACCTACACAGATAATGATTCCAGCACCTAGTGCAATGCTAAGGAAATCTTGAAAACACGCACGGTTTGCGGCCCTCGAGGAATGCAGTTTGAGACCCCTGATGTAGAGGGTCCTTGGGTGGGCTGTACTTGTGATGACAACATCCTTGTTTTGGAAATTACTAAGTATGAAATAGCTAAAATCATAAAAAATAACTTTTCAGAACAAGGAAAAGCTTAGTATAGTAGTAGTTTTGTTTATAGGTAGACCTTTTGATCGGTACTGTATATGTCAATCTACTGTCATTAGATAGTTAACACCATGACAGCATAAATAGTCCTATTAGGCTTTACCACAATGCATTTTTGCAATGCATTAACCTCGCAGCTGTTAAAACAAAGTCTGAGCCTTTATTAGTTTTAAATGCTGCGGATGGACCTGTGGTTTTTCAGAGATATGTGAGAGGAGCTGTTATCTCTTTTAGCTGGTAGAAAACATTCCTCTTGTGGCGAGGGATTGGGCCTTGGGACTTTTAAAAAGCCAATTACAAAGCATCTCTGGTAGTGCTGCACATCGCTAGATAGTTACTCAATTATAACAATGCTGATGATACCGGCTCTAACGGAATATTTATAATGTCAGGGAAGTGATATGGAGTAAGCGTTCACTGTATTTATGTGGAATCGTGTTCTGCAGATTTCAGCTCCTTGTACTTTTGGTCTTAGATTGTCAGCTTACAAATCAGGAATTTTGAGTTTTTAAGCATTAGAATAATTGGGTCTCTTTATGGCATTAGCTTCATTTCTCTTAAATACTAGTACTTGCACACTAAAAGCATCCTTCTCCTATTTCAATAGACATGGGAGACAGCTAACAGTCATTTTATCCAAAAAGGAAAGTAAAGCACGAAGCACAAACAGCCCATCCAAGTAGAGAAGCTGCTTGGCTGCAAGATAGGATAGCTCGGGTCCGACCCACTTACTGATCAGCTCTCATCGGTGTTGGCAGTTACCGCCATCCAGAAGTGCTCACTGTCGGAGCTGCTCCATCATCTGTTAGTGAGCGAGGCAGGGTACTGTATGTATATCCACCTCCTATTCAAATCAAAAGGAGGCGGATGTGTAGTACCCTGTGGTGGCCACTATCAGAAGACGGCCATCTCCGCAAGTATTTCTGGCTGGCAGACGCCGACAAAAAGAAGAGTTAATCAGCGGGAGTGCCGTGAGTCGGACTCCAACCGATCAATGCTAAAATAGTGGACTGTTTGAGTGCTCTTTCAGTCAGTGTGTCTAGTGTTATAATTTGGTAGCTGAGGAGAGCAGGCAAAAAAGGAAATACACCAGAGAGGTTGGAATCTATGGGATTGCAGTACCCTGACTAACCACCACAACTAAAGGCAGCCGTGGAGCGTACCTACATTGGTCCTAGACGCCTCGTCACAGCCTGAGAAGCTAACTACACCTAAAGACAGAAAGAGGAAAACTATCTGCCCCGGAGCAAATCCCCAAAGAACATAGAAAGCCCCAAACATGTAATGGCGGTTAGACAAGAGGAAATACAGACACAGACAGAAAATAGTATGAGCAAACGTTGGGGCCCAAACTTCCTAAATAGAAAAGGATAGGAAGGACACTTACTGCAATCCAAAAAACCCTGAAAAGTACCAACTCTACTAATTACAAAAACACCTGAGATCACAAGACCTCTACCACCTAAATTAGTTCTCTGGTGTAACAAAAACTAAACAGCAGCCACTGAAAAAACTGGAAAAGGCAAATGAACAAACAACAGTGGCCGAACTAAACTGAGAGGAGCACAAGCCCCAGAGCGGACCCGGCAGACACCCACAGAAGTGCAGGACAAAATGCAAAAAGCAAGCACAAAAAACTAAAAGAAGAAAATGTCTAATCTGTTAGCAGAAGATACAGGCACGAAACAGCAAGCTACAAAGTGAACAGGAATCAAAAATGAGACCAGAACAATTGATCACCGGCAACCCTGATGGGAGGGAACCTCCCTTATATAAGACCAGTCAGTAACACCTGATCGCCAATCTTCACAATCTTCATTGGATAGTTCAGTACTGTTTGTAACCACCAGAGGGAGCTTCTGCTCAGAATTAATTTCTAGCACATTCACAACAGTAATACCCCCTTGAGGAGGGGTCACCGAACCCTCATTTCAGCAACCAGGTCGGTCAGGATGAGCTCTGTGATACGCACGGATGAGTCTCCTAGCATGGATGTCCGAAGCAAACACCAAGAATTGTCCTCCTGACCATAACCTCTCCACTTAACCAAATACTGGAGTTTCCGTCTAGAAAAACGAGAATTCAATATTTTCTCAACCACATACTCCAGATTGCCCTCAACCAAAACAGGGTCAGGAGGCGCAGCCATAGGAACCACTGGCTCGACAAACCTCTTCAATAAGGACTTGTGGAACACGTTATGGATCTTAAATGTCCCTGGAAGAAGTAAACGAAAGGAAACAGGATTAAGAATCTCCATGATCTTATAAGGTCCAATGAACCTAGGCTTAAACTTAGGAGATGCAACTCTCATAGGGATATTTCTTGAGGACAACCAGACCAAGTCCCCCACTTCAAACCGAGGACCATCAGTCCTATGCCGGTTGGCAAACCGCTGGGCCCTCTCCTGAGAGAGGGACAACCTCTCCACTACCTGGTCCCAAATCTGCTGCATACGCTCCACAACAGAGTCAACACCTGGACAGACAGAAGCCTCCGTCTGTCCTGTAGAAAATCGAGGGTGAAACCCAAAATTGCAGAAAAATGGAGACATCAAAGTGGCAGAGCTAGCCCTATTATTAAGAGCAAACTCAGCCAAAGGCAAAAAAGAGACCCAGTCATCCTGATCAGCAAACACAAAGCATCTTAGATAAGTATCCAATGTCTGGTTTGTTCTCTCAGTTTGTCCATTGGTCTGAGGATGAAATGCCGAGGAGAAAGACAATTGAACACCAAGTTTAGAACAAAAAGTCCTCCAAAATCTGGAAACAAACTGGACTCCTCTGTCAGACACAATGTTCTCAGGAATGCCGTGTAACCGAATCACGTGCTGAAGGAACAAAGGCACCAATTCAGAGGAGGAAGGCAACTTAGGTAATGGCTAGTGTTGAGCATTCCGATACTGCAAATATCGGGTATCGGCCGATATTAGCTGTATCGGAATTCCGATTCCGAGTTCCGATATTTTCGTCTTATCGGATACCGGAATCGGGATGTCACTGTCACTGTCAGTGTCCGTCTGTCGGGTCTGTCAGGAGTCAGCGGCACTTACCTGGCAGAAGATCTCCGGCGGTCACGTCCTGGACTGCTTCATGGCCGCCATCCTCTTCTCCCCGGCGGTCACATGCAGTTTCTCGCGATAACTGCAGTGACTGCTGGGTAATCCCGGCCGTAAAGCAGTCAGTCCGATGACGTCACCGCCGGGGAAGCAGGTAATCAGCTGTGCTGCGTTGCAATGACAGGCTCTGCCTGTCATTGCGATGTAGCAGAGCTGGATCGTCGTGGGACTATCGTTATGGACTGCGTCGGACAGGTGGTATACTGTTGGTTTGTTTTTTTTCTTTTTTTACAGGAGATCGATGGCGTCGCAGGAATGAGAGTACAATAAAAGAAATGAAAACTGTGTTGTCTCTTTTATTTCATTAAAATACTTTTTTCTTGCTTTGTCTTTTTTTTACACATTTAATAACTTTGGGATTAATAATGGATCGGTGTCTTATTGACGCCTCTCCATTATTAACCGGGCTTATTGTCACCGTGCAATCAACGGTGACATTAACCCCTTATTACCCCGCTTGCCACCGCTACAGGGCAAGTGGGAAGAGCCGGGTAAAGTGCCACAATTGGCACATCTTTTGATGCGCCAAATGTGGGGCTGCTGTAGCCTGGTATTATCAGGCTGTTGAGGGCCAAAATCCATGGGCCTTGACAGTCTTTTAATACCAGGCCGCAGCAGTCTGCATTTTACTTGGCTGGTTAACAAAAATAGGGGGGATCCCCACGCCGTTTTTTTTTCGAGGGGATCCCCTATTTTTGTTAACCAGCCAAGCTAAGCAGACTGCTGTGGCCTGGTATTATCAGGCTTGCAAGGTCCATGGATATTGGATCCTTACCAGCCTGAAAAACCAGGCCTCAGCGGTCTGCTTCATCTGGCTGGTTAACAAAAATAAGGGGGACCCCACGCTAATTTTTTTCGAGGGGATCCCCTATTTTTGTTAATCAGCCAAAATATGCAGACTGCTGTGGCCTGGTATTATCACGCTGGCAAGGTCCATGGATCTTGGCTCCTTAACAGCCTGAAAATCCAGGCCTCAGCGGTCTGCTTCATCTGGCTGGTTAACAAAAAAGGGGGGACCCCACGCCAATTTTTTTCGAGGGGATCCCCTATTTTTGTTAATCAGCCAAGATATGCAGACTGCTGTGGCCTGGTATTATCAGGCTGGCAAGGTCCATGGATCTTGGCTCCTTAACAGCCTGAAAATCCAGGCCTCAGCGGTCTGCTTCATCTGGCTGGTTAACAAAAATAGGGGGGACCCCACGCCAATTTTTTTCGAGGGGATCCCCTATTTTTGTTAATCAGCCAAGATATGCAGACTGCTGTGGCCTGGTATTATCAGGCTGGCAAGGTCCATGGATCTTGGCTCCTTAACAGCCTGAAAATCCAGGCCTCAGCAGTCTGATTCATCTGGCTGGTTAACAAAAATAGGGGGGACCCACGCCAATTTTTTTCGAGGGGATCCCCTATTTTTGTTAATCAGCCAAGATATGCAGACTGCTGTGGCCTGGTATTATCAGGCTGGCAAGGTCCATGGATCTTGGCTCCTTAACAGCCTGAAAATCCAGGCCTCAGCGGTCTGCTTCATCTGGCTGGTTAACAAAAATAGGGGGGACCCCACGCCATTTTTTTTTTCGAAGGGAACCCCTATTTTTGTTAATCAGTTCCCTCTGACGTCACTGATTGTGTCCCTGGCTGACCTGAAGTGAAAGTGGAAAGCAATCAATTAAGCTTTCCACTTAAGGGCCCGTCTCACAGCGATATCGCTACCGAGATCGCTGCTGAGTCACTAGTTTTGTGATGCAGCAGCGAGCTCACCAGCGATATCGCTGTGTGTGACATTCAGCGACGATCAGCCCCCCTGCCGGGTATCGCTGATCGTCGCTGAAATGTCAGGACCTTTGATCGCTGGTTTCCCGCCTGTCACACGCAGCGATGCGTGCCTGTCAGAGGGAAACCAGCGATCAAAAAAAGGTCCTGACATTTCTGCGACGATCAGCGATACCCGGCAGGGGGGCTGATCGTCGCTGAATGTCACACACAGCGATATCGCTGGTGAGCTCGCTGCTGCGTCACAAAACTAGTGACTCAGCAGCGATCTCGGTAGCGATATCGCTATGTGAGACGGGCCCTTAAGCGATGTTACCCGCAGTGTCGCTGTCCCAGATCGCTGCCTGAGCTGCCTGTTTGGCAGCTCAGCAGCGATCATGTAGCGATACACCAGCGATCCTGACAAGTGCATATCGTTGTCGGGATCGCTGGTGTATCGTTATGTGACACCCAGCCTTTACTCTCCTGTCAGGCAGGAGAGGAACTCATTCATTTGGGGTTTACTGTGAGGCTGCAGCATTAGCTGCGGTCCCTGCAGTAAACATTAACCCTTTCTGAAGGATTACACCGTGGGACCTGACTGTGCATGGGATAGGTAAGAATAATTTTGCTTTTTTATTTTATTTTTATTACAGGAAATGGTTTTTGCAGTAAAATAAAAGATGGTCAAAAACATGTGTCTTTATTTCATTAAAATGATTTTTAATTAAAGTGTGTGTGTTTTATTTTTATTTCATGCAATAGGATTAATAATTGATAGTTGTCTAATTGACAGCTCTCAATTATTAACCTGGCTTAAGGTCACCTTTCAATAGCAAGGTGGCTTTAACCCCATATTAACCCATTCGCCAACGCTACAGGGCAATGGGAATAGACGGGCAAAGTGCCAGAAAGGGCGAATCTAATTATAGATTTGTCTTTCCTGGGGTGTCTGGGGGCAGATGTTAGTAGCCGGGGGGGGGCAAAAATAATGGTCCCTCTCTGGGCTATTATTATCTGCCCCCACTCACTGGCTTTGTCTGTCTGGTTGCGAAAATAGGGCGGGAGCCCACGCATTTATTTTCAGCAATTTTACACCTCATATATATATATACATGTCATTGAATTTGTGACACATATATATATATATTTATATTTGTAGTTCATACACTTCTACATAGTATAATAGCCGCTAATTCAATTGCCGGCTTTTGTGAAAATGCAGAACCCGACATGAAATGACACTTGGTGTACATAGGGTTAACCATGTCTTTTCATGTCCTTTGCTATCTAATTTGCACAAACAATTAAATCAGACTATGTGTGCAAAATTTCACACCTCTAGGGGTTAATTAAAGGTGTAAATTCGTAGCAAAAAGTCCGTTTTTTTTACAACGAATTTACACCTTTAATTAACCCCTAGAGGTGTGAAATTTTGCACACATAGTCTGATTTAATTGTTTGTGCAAATTAGATAGCAAAGGACATGAAAAGAAATGTTTAACCCTATATACACCAAGTGTCATTTCATGTCGGGTGCTTCTGTCTTTTCACTGAAGCCGGCTTTACCCGGCAATTGAATCAAAGGATATTTTACTATGTAGAAGTGTATAAACTATACATATATGTATATATATATGTAAATGACATATGAATATATATATATATATATGTTATTTCTATGTGTGTATATTTAGTGTTTACAAGGAAAGAATGGGGTTTTTTTAGTTGCGATATTTTGTTCCCATAGACTTACATGGGACTTCCGGTATCGGTATCGGGTATCGCCGATTTTTTAGTGATATCGGCGATACCATTCCGATTCCGATACTTTAGCATATCGGAAAGTATCGCTCAACTCTAGTAATGGCACAAGATGTATCATTTTGGAAAACCTATCACAAATCACCCAGATAACGGTCATTCTCTGAGAAACAGGGAGGTCAGAAATGAAATCCATAGAGATATGGGACCATGGTCTCTTGGGCACAGGCAATGGCATCAACAAACCACTAGAGCGAGAGCAAGGCTTGGAGCGAGAGCAAGTCCCGCAGGACTGCACAAATTCCCTGACGTCACGAGACAAAGTAGGCCACCAAAAGGACCGAGTAACCAAGTCTCTGGTACCAAAAATTCCGGGATGACCGGCCAACGTGGAACAATGAATCTCAGACATCACACTCTTTTTCCACCGGTCTGGGACAAACAATTTCCCAATAGGGCAGCGCTCGGGTTTATCCTCCTGACACCCTTCCAGAGCCAGTCTCAAATTGGGCGAGATGGCGGAAAGAACTACACCCTCTTTCAAAATAACAGCAGGATCAGACAACTCAGGAGAGTCCGCAAGGAAACTCCTCGAGAGGGCATCCGTCTTAACATTCTTAGTGCCAGGAAGAAAGGAAACCACAAAATTAAAACGTGTGAAAAACAAGGCCCACCTGGCCTGTCTAGGATTAAGTAGCTTTGCTCATTCCAGATAAACCAGATTCTTATGGTTCGTGAGGACCACCACCTGATGTTTGGCTCCCTCCAGCCAATGTCTCCACTCTTCAAAAGCCCACTTCATGGCCAATAACTCCCGATTACCCATGTCATAATTACGTTCAGTTGGAGAAAATTTTCGAGAGAAAAAGACACAAGGGTTACTTTTAGAGGTCTCTGGATCTCTTTGGGACAAAACGGCACCTGCCCCAATTTTAGAGGCATCAATCTCCACCTGAAATGGCAGAGAAACATCAGGCTGCCGTAGAACAGGAGCAGAAGTGAATCTCTGCTTAAGTTCCTGAAACACAGAGACTGCCTCAGGAGGCCAATTCACCACATCAGAACCCTTTTTGGTCAAATCAGTCAATGCTTTAACAATAACAGAGAAATTACCAATAAATTTACGATAAAAATTGGCAAAACCCAAGAATCTTTGAGGAGCCTTTAATGAAGTAGGTTGGACCCAATCACAAATGGCCTGAACCTTGACCGGGTCCATTTCAATAACAGATGGGGACAAAATGAATCCCAGAAATGAGATCCTCTGTACGCCAAAAAGACACTTTGATCCCTTCACATACAGAGCATTCTCTCTCAAAATCTGGAACACAGTCCGAACATGTTTCACATGAGAGTCCCAGTCATTGGAAAAAATCAAGATATCATCCAAATAAACAATCAGAAATTTATCCACAAAATCCCTGAAAATGTCATTCATGAAGGACTGGAAGACAGAAGGAGCATTAGTGAGCCCAAAGGGCATCACTAGGTACTCAAAATGCCCCTCTGGGGTATTAAATGCCATCTTCCATTTATCCCCGTGCTTAATGCGAATAAGGTTATATGTCCCCCTGAGGTCAAGCTTGGTAAACCAAGTAGCACTTTTCACCCTGGAAAACAGGTCAGAAATTAAGGGTAACGGATATTGATATTTCACAGTGATATTGTTCAAGAGACGATAATCAATACACGGCCTTAATGAACCATCCTTTTTGGCCACAAAGAAAAAACCGGCACCCAAGGATGAAGAGGATGTTCTGATATGACCCTTCTCCAATGACTCCTTGATATAAGACCGCATAGCGTCATGTTCAGGTACAGACAAGTTAAAAAGGCGACCTTTAGGGAATTTACTACCAGGCACTAATTCAATAGCGCAGTCATAGCTCCTATGGGGGGGCAAGGATGCAGATTTTCTTTCGCTAAACACATCAGAAAAATCAGTCAAAAAGTCAGGAACATTCTGAGCCTGGGGGGAGGCAGAAAAAACAGGAGTGTTGGTATTAACACATTGGCAGCCCCAACTGGTTACAGACACAATTTCCAATCCAAAACAGGATTATGAGACTGTAACCAAGGGAAACCCAGTACGATAATGTCATATAGATTATACAGCACCAAAAATTTGCAACTCTCCTGATGATCAGGTTCAACCCTCATTATCACCTGAGTAGAGAACTGAGGTTTATTCTCAGCCAAAGGGGTAGAATCAATCCCCAGTAGGGGAATAGACTTTCGTAGGGGTATCAAGGGAAACCCACAACGTTTAGCAAAATCAAAATCCATCAGTTTAATAGCTGCTCCCGAATCAACGAAAGTCTGAGCAGAAAATGTGGACAGGGAGCAAATCAGGGTAACAGTCAACAAAAATTTAGTCTGAACACTACCCAAGACAACTGAGCGTACAAAAAACGTCTTCCCCGCTTAGGGCAGACTGAAGTAGCATGAGAGGCATCACCACAGTAGAAACATAATCTATTGCGTTTTCGAAACTCATGACGCTGTGCCCCAGAAGCCACTCTATCACACTGCATGGGTTTAGAAGCTGGTTCACAAGGCAACACTATTCCACGCATACCTCTACGCTCACGCAAACGTCTGTCAATTTGAATCGCTAATGACATAGAATCATTGAGACCAGAGGGGACAGGGAATCCCACCATAACATCCTTTACATTCTCTGACAGACCCTTCCGAAAAAGGGCTGCCAAAGCATCGTCATTCCATTTGGCCAGGACTGCCCACCTACGGAATCTCTGACAGTACAACTCAGCGTCCTCAAGCCCCTGATTTAATGCCAACAAGGCTTTTTCAGCTTGATCAGTGACATTAGGCTCATCGTACAATAACCCCAGAGCCTGAAAAAATGCATCAACATTACTCAAAACAGGATCCCCAGGTGTCAGGGAAAAAGCCCAATCTTGAGGATCGCCGCGCAGGAGAGAGATGACAATTTGAACCTCCTGTGCTGCGTTCCCTGAGGACTTAGATTTCAAGGCAAAAAACAACTTACAGTTATTTTTGAAATTCAGAAATTTAGCTCGATCCCCTAAAAACAAATCTGGCATGGGAATCCTAGGTTCCACAACAGGCAACCTCGCAAGATAGGTAGCAATACTCCGAACCTCAGTGGCAAGCTGATCCACACGGCCAGACAACTGTGCAAACTCCATTGAGGAAAAAAAAAAAAAATCCTCCTCAGCACCCAGAGATACAGAGGGAAAAAAAATGCAACAAACAGAAAAAAAAAATAAAAATCTCTGACAACTCTGACAACTTTTTTCTTTCCACACTATTTTTGCCTTCTGTGAGTACCATATAATTTTCAGTTTGGACCGGTGATACTGTTATGATTTGGTAGCTGAGGAGAGCAGGCAAAAAAGGAAATACACCAGAGAGGTTGGAATCTATGGGATTGCAGTACCCTGACTAACCACCACAACTAAAGGCAGCCGTGGAGCGTACCTACGTTGGTCCTAGACGCCTCGTCACAGCCTGAGAAGCTAACTACACCTAAAGACAGAAAGAGGAAAATTATCTGCCCCGGAGCAGATCCCCAAAGAACATAGAAAGCCCCCAAACATGTAATGGCGGTTAGACAAGAGGAAATACAGACACAGACAGAAAATAGTATGAGCAAACGTTGGGGCCCAAACTTCCTAAATAGAAAAGGATAGGAAGGACACTTACTGCAATCCCAAAAAACCCTGAAAAGTACCAACTCTACTAATTACAAAAACACCTGAGATCACACGACCTCTACCACCTAAATTAGTTCTCTGGTGTAACAAAAACTAAACAGCAGCCACTGAAAAAACTGGAAAAGGCAAATGAACAAACAACAGTGGCCGAACTAAACTGAGAGGAGCACAAGCCCCCGGAGGGGACCCGGCAGACCCCCACAGAAGTGCAGGACAAAATGCAAAAAGCAAGCACAAAAAACTAAAAGAAGAAAATGTCTTATCTGTTAGCAGAAGATGCAGGCACGAAACAGCAAGCTACAAAGTGAACAGGAATCAAAGATGAGACCAGAGCAATTGATCACCGGCAACCCTGATGGGAGGGAACCTCCCTTATAAAAGACCAGTCAGTAACACCTGATCACCAATCTTCACAATCTTCATTGGATAGTTCAGTACTGTTTGTAACCACCAGAGGGAGCTTCTGCTCAGAATTCATTTCTAGCACATTCACAATAGTCTAGTAAATGTAATGACAGTTTTCACACATATTGGAGACACATACATACATAAATCCATTCAAGTGTATAGGTCAGTGCACATGTCAGTGTGTTTCCACAGACTGTGTGTCTGTGAGCAAAATATGCTGACATATCCATTTTCTTAACAGCAGCACAGGCCGCAAAACGTCCCGCATATGTGCACACTGATGACATATGGATAGCATCCGCGTGTCATCAGAGTAAGATGCATCGGAACCTAGGAAGCACAGGCACAGTTAGCGCTGTACCCCCTGCTGGGTGCCGAAGATGGCTCTCATCATTACCCTTGATCTGCTGGTGATCTGCGCAAGCAGGAACGAATGTTGAGAGTTATATTCAACTGATATTAGTGAGAGCAGGTGACGGCTGATGGCACAACTACTACCATCAGCCTACATCTGCTGCCGCTAATAACAGTGAGAGCAGGCGGCGACTGATGGGAGTATTCATCAGCTGCCGCCTTTGCAATAAATAAATAATAAAACCGGCGTGTGTTCCCCTGTATTTTTGATAACCAGCCTTGCAAAACTGACAGCTGCGGGTTGCAGCCCTAAGCTGTCAGCTTCAGCAAAGCTGGTTATCAAAAATACAGGGGAACCCACACTGTTTTAATTTTTTATAGAACAAGCGTTGCCTGATGAATACTCTCATCAGCAGCATGTGTAGGCAAATGGGATTAACAGTCCCATCAGCAGCCGCCTGCTCTTGCTGCTATCAGTTGAATATAACTTTCAACATTCTACTCCTAGCGCTGATCACCTGCAGTCCAGGGGAGAGTGATGAGAGCCGTCTTCAGCACCTGTCACCCCTGAACAGCGCTAATTGTACAGATGCTTCCCAGGCACCGATATGTGAGGTACTGATGCGGCACACGGTTGCCACATGTATGCCACAAGCATTACACACACGTATACATGGACACACGGACTCTAATATCTCCAGTACTGTTTTTTCGGGTACCGGAAATGTCAGGATGTGTAAAACCGGCATATGGTAAACTAGCAATAACAGAACATATCTTAGTCCTAAACCATGTTCCCATGTGCAGTACTATGGCATTTTTTTGCAAATACATTTTTTCTGCATATATTCTGCCTAAGTATGAGTTATAATACTCAATTCTGCTCTGATTATTGCAGTTTTGTTGCATTTTCCTGATGCATTTTACTCTTTTATTCATGTAATTTTGGACAGATTTGATGCATCAGTTTTGTTCATTTTTTTTATTATTTCTGTGTTTAAAAAACATTGTTTTGTTTTTACGTGCATTTTTTTCAAAGGACTGTTGGAAAAAATGCACCAGAAATCACACAGTTCCACAGTGTTTTAAATGCACATCCAGGTCCAGATTGGCAATCTGCCGATGCGGGCATATGCCTGGTGGGCCAGCAGCTCTGAATTGTAAAGTGGCCGTGGGCCCTTTAAAACATTTGAAGAAGCCCCCGTTTGTGAATGCTGCCTCGTGTGCAGTGTGGCGGCCGCGACAACCCCGTCCATCACGCGTGAAATGTGGGTGATGCACGCACGGCAGCCGCTGCGGCTCTTGTCATGGTACACGCACGGTGACTGTGATGGCCCTTAGAGTGGGCAATCGAGATAGCTCCTGTGTGTGCGCATGCGCTTTATTCAAATGCTTTGTTCTGTTCACTGTCACTGGTAAAATTCGGGATCCGCTCCTCTGCATTTCCAACGCTGCATGTGCACTCATCTCAGGGATCTGGGTAAGTCCCAAGATAAATGTTTCTATGTATCTGTACCATGTATATTCAATATATGTGATACCACTAGCGCAGTATATACAGTACAGACCAAAAGTTTAGACACACCTTCTCATTTAAAGATTTTTCTGTATTTTCATGACTATGAAAATTGTACATTCACACTGAAGGCATCAAAACTATGAATTAACACATGTGGAATTATATACGTAACAAAAAAGTGTGAAACAACTGAAGATCCTAGAATATAAGACATAATTTCAAAGTAGCCACCTTTTGTTTTTATGACTGCTTTGCACACTCTTGGCATTCTCTTGATGAGCTTCAAGAGGTAGTCACCAGAAATGGTCTTCCAACAATCTTGAAGGAGTTCCCAGAGATGCTAGCACTTGTTGCCATTTTTGCCTTCAATCTGCGGTCCAGCTCACCCCAAAATATCTCGATTGGGTTCAGGTCTGGTGACTGTGGAGGCCAAGTCATCTGGCGTAGCACCCCAACACTCTCCTTCTTGGTCAAATAGCCTTTACACAGCCTGGAGGTGTGTTTGGGGTCATTGTCCTGTTGAAAAATAAATGATGGTCCAACTAAACGCAAATTGGATGGAAAAGAATGCCGCTGCAAAATGCTGTGGTAGCCATGCTGGTTCAATATGCCTTCAATTTTGAATAAATCTCCAACAGTGTCACCAGCAAAGCACCCCCACACCATCACACCTCCTCCTCCATGCTTCACGATGGGAACCAGGCATGCAGAGTCCATCCATTCACCTTTTCTGCGTGCAAAGCAGTAATCAAAGCAAAAGGTGGCTACTTTGAAGAACCTAGAATATAAGACATATTTTCAGTTGTTTCACACTTTTTTGTAAAGTGTAATGTATAATTCCACCTGTGTTAATTCATAGTTTTGATGCCTTCAGTGTGATTCTACAATTTTCATAGTCATGAAAATACAGAAAAATCTTTGAATGAGAAGGTGTGTTAAAACTTTTGGTCTGTGCTGTATATGATGTATACATATACATAATATATATTATGTAGGTGATACTGCTACTGCTCTATATATAATATATAAGTGATACTACTACTGCTCTATATACATTATGTAGGTGACACTGCAATTATACACATCAGTTGCTGTAATATAGATAGACTGCTATGTATAATTGCAGCGTCACCTTCATAACATATATGCAGTAGTCACAGTATCACCTATATAATGTATATACACCAATCCACATACATTATATAGGTGATGCTGCTGTGTGTATACATGATATAAGTAATACTGAAACTTGTAGCATGGCGACTGGTCATGTGATGGATGGACGATATGTATCGCAGAGGTGGGTGGCCCTGTGATGGAAACTTGGGCGTGTTTTGCTCAGCAGATCTACTGCTGAGGGTTTTTGCTATACATTGGGAGGCTTCCAGGTGACTTGGAGATGGGTGGGTCCAGTCACCTGCAAGGGGTGTGTCTCTGAATATCCGAGATGAAGCCTGAATGTGGTTGTGAGTTTGAGGACCTGTGATGAGGTCATGACCATGTGACCAGACCATGTGATCCATGCCTCACCTGTGGGTGGGGTTATAGCTATGTAACAGAGGTGTGTTTGGCACATGAAAGAGTGTTGTGGGAGTCTGCTAGTGTGGACAGACTTCCATGTGTCCAGACTGGACACTACAGAGAGATCTCTGTTTGAAGAGAAGATAAGAAGCCTTTCTGGAGCTGTATGTGGAGAGGTGGAAGCCTCCTGTGTGTGTTGAGGCTCCAGGACCGAGCTAGAAGGACTGGACATTTGTACTGTGTTTTGCTTTGTGGGTTTGTAGAGCAATAAACCTGATGAACTTTTGAAAGGGACGTGCCTCCTGATTACCTCCCGTCGCAGCTGAGTGAGTCAAATCCTTACAAACTATACACAGCAGTTGCAGTATCACTTATATAATGTATATACAATAGTCTCAATGTGATATATATTTAGCAGTCGTGGTGTCTCCTATATGATATATATTTGTGCTTACTATGTTTTGTATGCATCATACATAGTATAGTGCTGTCTTAATTATAATGTAGAGTCGTGTAAATGTAGTGTAGAGCTGTATATATGAAAATAATAAGCACTCCGATTAATTATGGAACGTGGAGGACTTTTTTTTAAGCCCATGTGGCAACGTTTCGGATCCATAACAGAATATTATTGAAATGTTACCACATGGGCTAATAAATAGTCCTCCATTTTTCTCTTATTTAATTGATGTGCTGTTTATTTTCTTTTTATAAATACCTTTGATTTAAGGGTATGTGTCCTAAAAGCATTTCACCCACTGCTTAATATTTGGTGATGCTCAGTTATGACACATATATCAGGGCCGACATCATTACCTGGCGAAAGCGGGCAAGTGTAAGGGTTCACAAGCCTCAGAGACATGGCATGCTATGGGGCTCGTAATTCATGGGGACCTGGTGCCAGCGCCGACGCAGTTGAAAACAATGATGAGTGAGGAAGCTATCCACTGATGCTCCCTCTCCCATTATTCCACGTCTGTGTCTGAGCTCTATGACGTCTTAGCTCAGAGGGCGCGATGATGTCACTACAGCGAATCCTGTGTGCCGAGCAGTGCAAAGGGTCCGAATATGCTGAGGAGACCAGAGCAGCGGTGAATGAGGAGGAGTATTTGATTATTTATTTTTTATGTATGGAGTATTATATAAGGCCATTAAACTGTATGGAGTAATATATGGGGCCCATTATACTGTATGGAGTAATATATGGGGCCATTATACTGTATGAAGCAATATATGGGTCCCATAATACTGTATGCAGTAATATATGGGGCTCAAAATACTGTATGGTGGACTATGTGGTGCCCATAATACTGTATGGAGGACTATAGTGTCTGCACTAACTCTGTGTGTCACTCTATATGACTGCAGACTTTTGAATTCCCCCCAGGGCACGCACTCTGCGCTGCGAGGATTCGCCGGTTTCTGAGCTATTGTAGAATTTACAATAGATATCACTCATGTAATGTAAGAAGTAAATTAAATCTTTGGCATTGTACTTTACCTATATTTCGCTGCTGTATCTGTGCATCATATATAAGTATCTATTGTTTTCATCCAAGGAGAGTGGGACGATCTTCTTCTCACTTGTCATCCCTTTGCGGTAATTTTTTTTTTCTCAGCAGTTCATAACTATTTACAGGATCATTTACATTCCCTATGTTAAAGAATTGTAAAGTATCTGTAAATATTGGATGCTATACTGTGGTATCCAATTTTTTTCTCGCACCCATAGACTTGAATGAATGAGTACCATTCAATTACAGAGTCAAATCGCAGCATGATATGATTTTTTTTCTCACACCGAATCAGTTTGAGAAAAAAAGTGTTTTTCTGCATGGCCTCATTGTATAGCATTGGTGAGTGTGCGATCTAATTAAAAAAAAAAAACACCCTTGATTTTTATGCTTGTTTGCAGGAGCCACTTTTGGCATCGGACCACAGGACTGTCACTATTGGTTTATTACTTTCTACATTTCTGGACAATCTCTGTCCCATCCTGGCAATCTCTGCCTTTCTAGACAATCTTTGTCTCATCCTGGAATCTCTGCCTTACTGGACAATCCCTGTCCCATCTGACATTCCCTGTCTTTCCCGTAAATCTCTGCCTCGCTGGTCAATCTCTGTCCATTCTGCGGCGTCTGTACCCTTAGGTCCACCACCTTCTCCCATTCCCCTTGTCCGGTTTCAGTAGGAAAAAGTAAAAAGCTCTCTCTCAGCTCCACCTAATCCCTGTCGAAGGCCCCGGATCTTGCTTGGAAAGGTTACCATTTAAAATGGTGACCACTTGCACGCTGCTCAGCCTGGGCTTCCTTCTTACCTCAGCAACTTCACCCCCACCGCTATCTGACTGCTTTCACTGCTGCATTACTACTTCTTGCCCTGGGCAGGACTGACAGGGATCCACTCACTAACCATTAAGTACTATCACTATATCCCACTGTCCTGTACTACACCCATCTGTAATTCCTCCCAGGATGAAAAACCCCTTATTCTAACTAAGCCTACAGTATGCTGCCATTCTGCCAGGAAGGAGTAGGTGGGGGACTGGAATGAGGGTAGTTGTCGCACTCACTGTGACTGCATCTGGCTACAACGTTCCCTATTTCCACTGCTTCCTCTTTTTCGACCACTTCTTCCGTTACAGGCTTCTCTGCATCCGTGATGCTCCGACTCCCGACGATCTTCATCAGCGGCTGTCCAAATGGGAACCAATCTTCTAGTTCTGCCGTCCAACAGCCTCCGGGGCACGAGTCAGACTTTAACTGGGCCAGGCCACGGACCGCTCCTAGTCCTGCCGCCCGATTCCTCAGGGGAAAGATGTACTCCACCGCTGCATGTGGACAGGTTACTAACTCTACAATGGCACGTTTCTTCCGGATACGACTTCCTTTTCTTCTGGACCTCGCCCATTTAAGGGTGGAGACACTTTCGACTGCTCCGACTGTTCCACAGGACTCTGCTTCAGGGGTCGGGGCTTCTTCTTTCTTTACCACGCCCATCGCAGGAGGGCACCAGTCACTAGGGGATGTGACCACTGCTCAGGCCACCGCTTCTGCCAATCTAATCTTCGTGCCCTTTTCTGTTTCAGATACAGACCATGGGTCGCACCTCTCCCATTTTTCATGCCACTGACTTCCATCTTCATGTCAGCGTTTGACACCATCTTAAAGTTTGTAACGGCTGTCATCTTTGGTGTTTTCAAGGCTCCTCTGCTCTCTGCATACGAGGCATCGCAAGCCTGCCGGCTATGCCAATTTTGTAAGGCAGCCAGGTTGGCACTCGTTGCGTGGTGCTGTTGCATTCCCATACCCTGGCATTACACAAAGGAAACAAAAAGTAGAATACTCACTTTAGATTCTAGGATTCATTCTGCTTCAGCCATCCTGGCTCCTAATTCCCGATGCTCACAAACTACTCCAGAATCGATGTTCATGCTTAACAGATAAACTTTACTTAATAACTGGCTTCTTGACACAGATACAGCACAGTTCTCATGAAATAGCTTTCTTGGAGCTTTCCCTGTTTTTCCTGCAATCTCTACCTTGTCCTGGCATTTCCTGCCTCACTGGAAAATCTCTGTCCCATCCTGGCAATCTCTGCCATGCTGGACAAACCCTGTCCCATCTGAAATTCTCCATCTTTCCAGGCAATCTCTGCCTCACTGGACAATTTATGTCCCTTCAGCGGCATCCGTACCCTTAGGTCCATCAGCTTCCACCCATTCCCCTTGTCCGACTTCAGTAGGAAAAGGTAAAAGACTCGCCATCTCAGCTCCACCTAATCCTGTCCATAGGCCCCAGATTCTCCTTGGAATGCTTACCGTTTAAGATGGTGACCACTTGCAAGTCACTCACCCTTGGGTTCCTTCTTGCATCAGCAACTTCACCCCCATGGCTATCTGACCACTTTCATTGCTGCATTACTACTTCTTGCCCTGGGCAGGGCTGCCCGGGCTCTGCTCATTAACCAGGAAGTAACATCACTATATCCCACTGTCCTGTACTACACCCATCAGTAACTCCTCCCAGCCTGGAAAACCCCTTATTCTAACTAATCCAATGCTGCCACTCTCATTCCCTCTCTCCAGAGTGCCCTACTATTCTAGCTCAACTATTGTCCTATGCTATCCCTAATCCTACATAAAACTTCATGTCAAGCATATACACATTACAGCAACATTACATAAATACATTAACAGTCATAAACGCTATGGAACCGCATGCATTTAATGTGAATACTTTCCAAAGAGGGGAAGGCAGATAATAGCCTCTGTCACCACCTTACACCATTAATGTACCAGTGATGCACCATTCTATTCCCCCACTTTCTGTGGATCATTTGCATTGATGTTAATGTTTGGTATAAATATGAAAAAACTGATCGGCACATCCAAACATAGACCTAGTGTGAGCAGGTGCTAAAACCTAGAGTCACCAACTCATACACATTCAAGAAAAAAAGGAAGCACACTGCAGCGCTATAGCTTGCAGACATAAAATATGAAAAATGAATTGCATCACTGCCTTAGAAATATGAGAAATTGAGAAGTATTAGCGCATAAAATTGCCAATTTATGTGTACCTGGAAGCCATGTTGAGGCTCTTCTCGTATTCCAGGTCCTAACTAATGCCAATCCTCGCTTAGAAAAGTTTGTCTGCATGGGAACATATGAATCCTCTCTCCAGACTAAAATCTACATCTCTGTGGAGGGATAATGAACCTGGTATAATTAAAACACCTGTGACCAACAGGTGGAGTGCTCAGGCAGAAGGTAAATTAATACATTTCAAAAAACTGACCGGCACATCCAAACATAGACCTAGTGTGAACAGGTGCTAAAACCTAGAGTCACCAACTCATACACATTCAAGAAAAAAAGGTAGCACACTGTAGTGCTATAGCTTGCAGACACAAAATATGAAAAATGAATTGCATCACTGCCTTAGAAATATGAAAAATTGAGAAGTCTTAGCGCATAAAATGGCCAATTTATGTGTACCTGGAATCCACTTTAAGGCTCTTCTTGTATTCCAGGTCCTAACTAATGCCAATCCTCGCTTAGAAAAGTCTGTCTGCATGGGAACATATGAATCCTCTCTCCAGACTAAAATCTACATCTCTGTGGATTGGTAATAAACCTGGTATAATTAAAACGGCTGTGACCAACAGGTGGAGTGCTCAGGCAGAAGGTTGGTCACAGGTGTTTTAATTATACCAGGTTCATTACCCCTCCACAGAGATGCAGATCAACCCTCCTAAGCCATCTGTATGGGCATGTAGGTCATAGGAAGCTGAATAAAATGATATTTTGATATCAATGATCTGATATCTTATTCCAGAGAAATCCATGTTTTTCTTTCAAACAAATGAGCTGATCAAAGCTATGGGCCGGACACTAATCTGCATGAGACTCTGCCTTAAGAAATTATTGTAAATGAATGATGATGTTACCAGTCTGAGACATGTAATAACTGACAATTAATTGGCTCTCCTAATCCCACACAGCTCCGCAGTGAGATCAGAACTAATACACTACAGCAAAGCTAGCATGGTACAGCAGAAGTGAACAATGTCTCATTACTATAGTTCTACATCCCCTCCTCAGCTCATGACCCCGCTGCTCCGCTTCTCCCCTCTGCAAGGGATTTTGTAGTGATGTAATCATATGATGTCATAGACCTACTGGAAAACAGAAGAATTAACTGGGTAGAAAGGCAAAATGAGCAATAGCAAGTACACAGTGCTGTATAATAGGATTATTGCAATATAATATGACAATAAAGGCTTTGCTGGGAGGAGTGCTTCTTAAAGTGACTCTTTAAGTCCTTGGAGACCTGCAAGCCTTTAGAAAACCTGAAATAACAGTCATGTAAGGATGCATCTTACAAATTAGATCTTTTCATTCACAGTCAGATCTTTTTATTTCCAATCACAAGAATCATTGTAAATTAGTTTTTGCAGATCAGTATTTATTTAGTTTCCCTGACTGCAAATGAATTTGTTTATTGCAAAGGAAAATCTGCTGAATTTATTGACTTATTACTTTTCAGCTAATTGATAAGAAGACTGATAATGATATCTGATACATTTATAGGTAAATAACTGCATGCATATGGGTCATACAAAGGCCACTATTTTACATAAAAGCTCCAGACAATGTATGCATGAGTGTAAGGGAATTTGTAAATTATCATTAACAATGTGAGTCTGGTCAACCAGAGTAACAGAGGATCCTCCAGTGGATCCAGAAACAAAACAAGATCCCAGAGGTCCAGCAGCCGGACACATACTGATTTGGAGCTGACTTTGGAATCAATTATGTATCACTATGGTCTAATTATTTTGGGTTAATTAACCACTAATCTATTGAAACTTGTTGATATAGTCTTTGTGCAGTAGTCCATAAAAACGTGTTTTTCATGTCATCCATTGTTTTTGTCAGAACAGAAGCACGGTCTGTGATTATTATTTTCTTTTCCAAAGTTTGTACAGCTCATTTGCTGATTCAGTATGTGCAGCCCCATCACAAGACTCTGCCACAAGAGGACGGAGCACTTACTATCCTGCTGTTACATCAGATCTTACCTCACAGTCCCATTCAGAGCTGCAGTCACTATTCTACTGTTACATCATGTCTTATACTCCAGTCACATCCAAACCTGCAGTCACTATTCTGATGATAAAACATATCTTTTACTCCAGTTACATCCAGAGCTGCATTTACTATTATCATACCTCCTAACTGTCCCGGATTGAGTGGGACAGTCCTGATTCCAACCCTCCCACCCGCTGTCCCAGCCAGGACTCCATGTTTCCCGCAGTGAGAAGCCGTCACGCCTCCCCATGCACCCCATCCTCGCCCTCCCAGCTCTCCACTGTCTTCAGCTTCTCACAGCCAGCAATGACGATGCTGGCTGTCATATTCTGTGCGCACAGGACCTGTGATAAGGTCACAGGAGGGGAGGAGTTAGGTGTCACATGGTCAGGCTCCTCGTGTGTGTAGGTCTCTGCTGTGCTGGTTGTCATGGTGCTGGATGAGGGTAAATTTATGTGTGGGGTCAGGAGAGGTTTATGTGTGGGGTCAGGAGGGGTTACAGTGTGGATGTAGCAGAGCCGTGTGTGTGCGAGGTGTATGTAGCGGAGCCGTGTGTATGCAAGGTGTACAAAGTGAGCCATGTGTGTGTGAGGTGTACAGAGCGGAGCCGCGTGTGTACAATGTGTACGGAGCGGAGCCGTGTGTGTACGATATTTTTGGAGTGGAGACGCGTGTGTACGAGGTGTACGGAGTGGAGCCGTGGGTGTACGGAGCTGAGCCGTGGCAGTACGTAGCAGAGGCATGTGTGTACGGAGCGGAGTCGTGTGTGTGCAAGGTGTACGGAGCGGAGCCATGTGTGTGCGAGGTCTACGGAGCAGAGCCGTGTGTATCCGAGGGATTGCCTTGGACTTGGGGATGTCGGCCATGTGAGCGGATCATGATATGTCCTGCATCAGGAGGCTCAAGTGGGCACTACAATGGGAGCCTGGCTGCTATAGTATCTTTATAGAATCTTTCTTTCTCTCTCTGTTTCTTTCTCTCTCTCTCTCTGTTCTTTCTTTCTCTTTCTCTGTTCTTTCTTTCTTTCTCTCTGTTGTTTCTATCTATAATCCTTTTTTCCTTTCTCTCTCTCTGGTCTTTCCTCTCTTTCTTTCTCTCTCTGTTCTTTCTTTCTTTCCCATCTTTCTCTCTCTATTCTTTCTTTCTTTCTCTCTCTGTTCGTTTTCTTTCTATCTCTGTTCTTTCTTTCCCCTCTTTCTCTATATCTCTCTGTTCTTTCTTTCTTTCCACTTTCTTTCTTTCTTTTTCTCTCTGTTCTTTCTTTATTTCTCTCTGATCTTTTTCTTTCCTTTCTTTCTCTCTGTTCTTTCTTTCCCCTTTCTTTCTTTATTTTTTTCTCTCTCTGTTCTTTCTTTCTCTCTGTTCTTTTTCTTTCTTTCCTTTCTTTCTTTCTTTCTTTCTTTCTCTTCTTTCTTTCTTTCTTTCTTTCTTTCTTTCTTTCTTCTTTCTGCTCTTTCTTTCTCTGTTCTCTTTCTTTCCTATCTTTCTTTCTCTCTCTCTGTTCTTTCTTTCTCTATGTTCTTTCTTTCCCCTCTTTCTTTCTCTCTCTGTTCTCTTTCTTTCCCCTTTTTACCCTCTTTCTTTCTCTCTCTGTTCTTTTTCTTTCCCCTTTTTTTCTTTCCCATGTTTCTCTCTCCCTCTCTGTTCTTTCTTTCCCCTCTTTATTTTTTCTCTCTCTTTGTTCTTTTTTCTGTCCACTTTCTTTCTTTCTGTTTTCTTTCTTTCGCTCTCTGTTCTTCCTTTCTTCCCCCTTTCTTTCGCTCTGTTCTTTCTTTTTTTCCCTTCTTTCTCTTTCTCTGTTCTTCCTTTTTCTCTCTGTTCTTTCTTTCTTTCTCTCTGTTCTTTCTTTCCCCTCTTTTTTCTTTCTTTCTCTGTTCTCTTTCTTATCCCTTTCTTTCTCTCTCTGTTCTATCTTTCTTTCTCTCTCTCTGTTCTTTCTTTACTATCTTTCTTTCTCTCTATCTCTCTATTCTTTCTTTCTTACCCGTCTTTCTTTCTGTCTCTGTTCTTTCTTCTTTACCCTCTTTGTTCTTTTCTCTCTCTGTTCTTTTGTTCTGTCCCCTCTTTCTTTCTCTCTGCTTCTTTCTCTCTCTCTTTTTCTTTCTTTATTCTTTCTCTCTCTGTTCTTTCTATCCCCTTTCTTTCTCTCTTTGTTTTTTCTTTCTTTCTCTCTCTCTGTTCTTTCTCTTACTATTTTCTTTTTCTTTCTCTCTATCTCTCTATTCTTTCTTTCTTTACCTGTCTTTCCTTTCTCTCTCTGTTCTTGCTTTCTTTACCCTCTTTCTTTTTTCTCTTCTTTCTTTTGTTCTGTCCCCTCTTTTTTCCTTTTTTTTTCTCTCTTCTTTCTTTCTTTTCTTTCTTCTCTTTCTTTCTTTTTTTCTTTCTTCTCTTTCTTTTTCTCTTTTTCTTTCTTTCTTTTCTTTCTTCTTTCTTTCTTCTTCTTTTCTTTCTTTCCCTTTCTTTCTCTCTTTCTTTCTTTCTTACCCTCTCTTTCCTTTCTTTCCTTCCCCTCTTTCTTTTTCTCTCTCTGTTTTTCTTTCTGTCCCCTCTTTCTTTCTATCTGTTCTTTCTTTCTTCACTTTCTTTTTCTTTCTCTCTTTCTTTCTTTCCTTTTCTCTCTCTCTTTTTCTTTCCTTTCTTCTCTCTCGTTCTTTCTTTCTTTCTTTCTTTCTTTATTTTTTTCTCTCTCTGTTCTTTCTTTCCCTCTCTGTTCTTTTTCTTTCCTTTCTTTCTTTCTTTCTTTCTTTCTTTCTCTTTCTTTCTCTCTGCTCTTTCTTTCTTTCTTCTCTTTCTTTCTTTCTTTCCTATCTTTCTTTCTCTCTCTCTGTTCTTTTCTTTCTCTCTGTTCTTTTTCTTTCTTTCTCTCTGTTCTTTCTTTCTCCCTCTTTCTTTCTCTCTCTGTTCTTTCTTTCTCCTCTTTTTCTTCCCTCTTTTCTTTCTCTCTCTGTTCTTTCTTCTTCCCCTTTTTCTCTTTTCTCTTCTTTTTCTTTCTTTCTCTCTTCTCTCTTCTTTCTTTCCCCTCTTTCTTTTTCTCTCTCTTGTTCTTTTCTTCTGTCACTTTCTTTCATTCTGTTTTCTTTCTTTCGCTCTCTGTTCTTCTTCTTTCTTTTCCCCCTTTCTTTCTTTCGCTCTGTTCTTTCTTTTTTCCCTTCTTTCTCTTTCTCTGTTCTTTCCTTTTTTCTCTCTGTTCTTTCTTTCTTTCTTTCTTTTTCTTTACTATCTTTCTTTCTCTCTATCTCTCTACTCTTTCTTTCTTACCCATCTATCTTTCTCTCTCTGTTCTTTCTTTTCTTTTACCCTCTTTGTTTTTTCTCTCTCTGTTCTTTTGTTCTGTCCCGCTTTCTTTCTCTCTGCTTCTTTCTCTCTCTCTCTTTTTCTTTCTTTCTTTATTTCTTTTTTTTCTCTCTGTTCTCTTTTTCCCCTTTCTTTCTCTCTCTCTGTTTTTTCTTTCTTCTCTCTCTCTGTTCTTTCTTTACTATCTTTCTTTCTCTCTATCTCTCTATTCTTTCTTTCTTACCCTCTTTCTTTCTCTCTCTGTTCTTTCTTTCTTTACCCTCTTTCTTTTTTCTCTTTCTGTTCTTTTGTTCTGTCCCCTCTTTCTCTCTGCTTCTTTCTTTCTCTCTCTCTTTTTCTTTTCTTTCTTTCTCTCTCTGTTCTCTTTCTTTCTCTCCTTTCTTTCTCTCTTTCTTTCTTTTCTTTCTCTCTCTCTGTTCTTTCCCCCTCTTTCTTTTTTCTCTCTCTGTTTTTTCTTTCTGTCCCCTCTTTCTTTCTCTCTGTTTCTTTCTCTCTATCTCTCTGTTCTTTTCTTTTTCTTTCCCCTCTTTCTTTCTTTCTGTCTTTCCCCTCTTTCTTTCTTTCTTTCTTCTTTCTTTTTCTTTCTTTCTTTCTTTCTTCTTTTTCTTTCTTTCTTTCTTTTCTTTCCCTCTTTCTTTCTTTCTTCTTTCTTTCTTTCTTTCTTTTCTTTCTTTCTTTCTTTCTTTCTTTCTTTCTCTTTCTCTTTCTTTCTCCCTCTTTCTTTCTCTCTCCCTCTCTGTTCTTTCTTTCCCCTTTCATTCTCTCTCCCTTTCTGTTCTTTCATTCCCCTCTTTTTTTTCTCTCTCTCTGTTCTTTTTTTTTCTGTCCCCTCTTTCTTTCTCTCTGTTCTTTCTCTCTGTTCTTTCTTTCCCCTTTCTTTCTTTGTTTATTTCTTTCTCTCTCTCTCTGTTCTTTCTTTCTTTCCCCTTCCTTTCTTTCTTTCTTTCTTTCATTCCATCACCTTTCTTTCTTTCTTTCTCTTCCTCTCTTCTTCTTTCTTTCTTCTTTCTTTCTTTCTTTCTCTTTCTTTCTTTCTTTCTTTCTTCCTTTCTTTTCTTTCTTTCTTTCTTTCTTTCTTTTTCTTTCTTTCTTTCTTTCCCCTTTCTTTCCCCCTTTTCTTTCTTTCTTTTTCTTTCTTTCTTTCTTTCTTTCTTTCTTTCTTTCTTTTTCTCTCTGTTTTTTCTTTCTCTCTCTGTTTTCTTTTTTCTCTCTCTGTTCTTTCTTTCTTTTCCTCAGTGCCAGTCACTGTGCCCATAATGCTAGCCACTGATCCCATAATGACAGCCACTGTGCCCTCAGTACCAGTCAGTGTGATCAGCAGTGCTAAATGGGTGTGGTTGGGGTGTGGACATAGGTGTGATTAGTTGTGAAATTGGTGTGGTTGGGGGGCGTGGCCTAAAATTACCACGCCGCGCATACCGCGCCGCAGCCTTTGTCCCTCTTTCCTGTATTCAAAAGTTGGGAGGTACGCTATTATGTGTTCCATCATTTCTCATAATCCAGTCACATCCAGAGCTGCAGTCACTATTCTGCTTATAGATCATATCTTTTACTCCTTTTACATTTAGAGCTGCAGTCACTATTCTGTATTGCACCACATTTTATACTCCAGTAACATCCAGAGCTGCAGTCCCTATTCTGCTGTTGCTTCATGTCCTTTACTCCAGTCACACTCAGAGCTGCAGTCACTATTCTGTGTTGCATCATGTTTTATACTCGAGCCACATCCAGAGCAGCCGTCACTATTCTCGTGTTTCTTCATGTCTTATCCTCCAGTCACATCCGGAGCTACAGACACTATTTTGCAACATGTGGCTCACGGGACTATGATGTGTGGCTCTTGGCTCTCTGCCAACTTGATGCATTAGAGTCAGGTTTAACAAACTGCTGTGAAGAGCAGATCTCCAGACTTGAGTGAGTAGCCCGATACAGAAGAGCAGATCTGAATGTACATATATTGGCCATAGAGGTAATAGGGTCATTTTTTATTACCCTATTACTGCCATACTGCCAGTTTGAGGGTTGATTGAAACCTGATGCAATAGTATAGTAACATAGTAACATAGTTATTAAGGTTGAAGGAAGACTTTAAGTCCATCTATTTCAACCCATATCCTTTCCTAACCTGCCCTAACATGTTGATCCAGAGGAAGGCAAAAAAAAACCCAAGTGGCAAACAGTATGGAGGGAATGCTTGATGCATGAATAACAAATGGGGTAGGTGATGAGTGAGCATACTCAGTAATGCACAGTACTCACCCGAGCATCGCTGTACTCGCCGAGGGCAGAACATTTCCGGTATTGTTTTGGCGGGAGCTCGGGTCCCCGCCCTGCATGTTTGGCACTCTTTAGAGCACCAATCAACATGCAGGGATTGTGTGCCTCGCACTGTATTGCCGCAGCCATGTTGGTTGTGGCATTACAGTGATTGGCTGGCCGCACAGCATCATCAGGTCTATATCAGACCTGGCGCCGCCCTGCTGGGCACAGTCAGCTCTGGACTCAGCTAGTGTAGGAAGAGTTGCTGCCGAGATAGGGTCAGATTTAGGGGTTTCAAAGATAATGTGGGTATACCATATTTGAATACACAAATCTAGCTAAATCAACAGTCCTTCTAAGGCCGGGATCTAACAAGCGAGAAACACAAATGAGTCTCACATGTTAATTCCTGGCACTGCCACCTACACTCGGGATCGGAGCAAGCTGCTGATAGAAATGTATGCAGTCGAATGCTCAGCTTGCGAGTGCAGGCGGCAGTGCCGGGGAATTAACATGTGAGACTCGTTCGTGTTTCTCGCATGTGTGATTCTGGCCTAAGGACTAATTACAGGGTATATAGATTGCAGTGCTAGGTAGGCAGGGATTGTATGTGAGTATATACATATCATTGCAAGGCGTGCAAGCACTGTATGAGGGTATATACAGTATAAATCACTGCTAGTCAGGCAGGCATTGTATGTGGCATACTCCATTGCATACATCAAGAGGGTCCATTCCATTACTGTCTGCTGCTGCTGACTATTAGAGTACATATATTGACTGTATATACAAAGCCCCAGGTATCAGTGGCCAGGACTATTTTTTGGTGCATCTTAATCCTGATTATTTAATTCAAAAGCAATCCAAATGCACACTTTTTTTTCTCCATTTGCTTGTTGAGACTGCAGAATACAGCCAGATCTTTGCCATATTACAGTGTGAAAATCCAGCTATTGTAAACGGGTTTACCCATCCCAGTGATCATACCTGGGTGCGCAGAAAATTCTGCCATTTTTTGGTACTGTAAATTTTTTTTGGAGTGTCTTATACAATTTCTTGACATGATTTTGTTACCAAAAAATGTTTAGCTTCCAAAAAAATATCTAGCTACAGGGCAGACATTGTGCATTTCAGGCCTCCATAGAATTTTTGTTGAATCTTAGCCTACTTATTGACACAATATTACTGACCCCCCCAAAAAAAAGCCCAGATATTTGAAAGTGTGGTATCCCCACCACATGCCTCATCTATCATTGGGCTAAATATTTTGGCATTTCATGCCTCCATTCAACTGTTTTGGCTTTGTGTTACCCTAGTTCTTTACAATATTTTGCTATAAAAAATCAAAATACAGGAATATATTTTACAGTGTGGTATCTCTGTCACACGCCTCATATATCAGTGGGCTAAAAATTGTGGCATTTCAGGCCTCCATTCAACTGTTTTTGCTGTGTGTTACCTTAGTTCTTGAGGTGTTCAGAGCGGAGCCGCATGTGTATAAGGTTTATGGAGTGAAGCCATGTGTGTACTGAGTGGAGCCGTGTGTCCGCGAGGTGTACGGAGCGGAAGCATGTGTGTACGAGGCATACAAAGCGGAACCGTGTGTGTATGAGGTGTGCAGAGTCGTGCGTGTACAAGGTGTATTGTGGGGAGTATTCATACCTGCCAACCGTCCCAGATCCAGCGGGACAGTCATAATTTTGAGAGAGTCTGCCCCACTGCCCAGGCCGGGAGCTTACTTTTCCCGTGGAAACAGGAGTACATGGTGGAGCCCTGAGGAGCACTTTAAAATTCGCTCGTCACTTTCCACCGGAAGTGACGTGCTAGAAACTGACAGGAAATGAGGTAATTTCGGGAGGAGATTGTGAGGGAACTATGGAAGCACTTTGGGGAATGCTTCAGATCCATCGGCGTGTCCTCCTCCGAAAGCGCAGACAGCGGGATCGCCTTGGACTCAGGGATGTCGGCCATGTGAGCAGATCATATTATGTCCTGCATCAAGAGGCTCCGGTGGGCACTACAATGGGAGCCGGGCTGCTATAGTATCATTAGAGAATCTTTCTTTCTTTCTCTCTCTCTCTGTTTCTTTCTCTCTCTCTGTTTTTCTCTCTCTGTTCTTCTCTCTCTCTCTCTCTCTATTCTTCCTTTCTTTCTCTCTGTTATTTCTTTCTCTAATCCTTTCTTTATCTCTCTCTGTTCTTTCTTTCTTTCTCTCTGTGTTCTTTTTCTTTCTTTCTCTCTGTTCTTTCTTTCCCCTCCTTCTCTATATCTCTCTGTTAGAGTTGAGCATTCCGATACCGCAAGTATCGGGTATCGGCCGATATTCGCTGTATCGGAATTCCGATACTTAGTTCCGATATTTTTCATATATCGTATACCGGAATCGGAAGTTCCCATAATTCTTTGAGAGGCAATGTGATTTTAGTCAGCCAATGAGGAATCCTAAGAAGTGTGGGCACATCGTGTACTGCTGCGGTCATGTTAACTAATGGCATGGCTGTGATTGGATGCTGAAATGATGTCAGAATGCACTATAAAAGGTTCCGCCGCCATTTTAGCGTCACTGTGCTGTGAATTCAGTAATGGACAGAACGCTGCTCTGCTGACTCTGAGGGACAGTTAGAGATTGCGATTTTGTGTACTGTGCTCTAGGCAGGCTAGTTTACCAACCGCTGTGTATAGCTTCCTTTTGCCAGTGTTGTTTTAACAGCTCTGTGCAAGGTGTGTGTGTGAGTGCAGGTGACGCTGCAGTTTGCTCTGAATCCAACTCTGTTTGTAGGCATCTGCACGTGTCACTCACAGACTCTTTTTTTTTTCTTTAGTGTAATTTTTGCTGCTCCATTCAATTGAAATTATAGTGTGACGCGCTTCCATCCGTATCCAATACATTGGTTGCAAACACTATAGAATTACAGAAAGGAGCCTTTCAGAGATAGTGAACAGTTGTGTTCAGTGTTCACTCTAGTCTGTGAGGGTTTTTTTTTTTGAGTGCAGATCACGCTCCAGTTAGTTCTTCAATCACTGCTGGTTGTAGTCTGCTGAACCTGTGTCACTGCCTCATCCTTGTCATTTTTCTCTAATTGGTGCTGCTCCATACCATTTCAAATAACTCAAATCTATTAGTGTGATGCGCTTCCATCCGTATCCAATACATTGGTTGCAAACACTATAGAATTACAGAAAGGAGCCTTTCAGAGATAGTGAACAGTTGTGTTCAGTGTTCACTCTAGTCTGTGAGGTTTTTTTTTTTTGAGTGCAGATCACGCTCCAGTTAGTTCTTCAACCACTGCTGGTTGTAGTCTGCTGAACGTGTGTCACTGCCTCATCCTTGTCATTTTTCTCTAATTGGTGCTGCTCCATTCCATTTCAAATAACTCAAATCTATTAGTGTGACTCGCTTCCATCCGTATCCAATAGATTGGTTGCAAACACTATAGAATTACAGAAAGGAGCCTTTCAGAGATAGTGAACAGTTGTGTTCAGTGTTCACTCTATTCTGTGAGGTTTTTTTTTTTTTGAGTGCAGATCACGCTCCAGTTAGTTCTTCAACCACTGCTGGTTGTAGTCTGCTGAACGTGTGTCACTGCCTCATCCTTGTCATTTTTCTCTAATTGGTGCTGCTCCATACCATTTCAAATAACTCAAATCTATTAGTGTGACGCGCTTCCATCCGTATCCAATACATTGGTTGCAAACACTATAGAATTACAGAAAGGAGCCTTTCAGAGATAGGGAACAGTTGTGTTCAGTGTTCACTCTAGTCTGTGAGGGTTTTTTTTTTTGAGTGCAGATCACGCTCTAGTTAGTTCTTCAATCACTGCTGGTTGTAGTCTGCTGAACGTGTGTCACTGCCTCATCCTTGTCATTTTTCTCTAATTGGTGCTGCTCCATACCATTTCAAATAACTCAAATCTATTAGTGTGACGCGCTTCCATCCGTATCCAATACATTGGTTGCAAACACTATAGAATTACAGAAAGGAGCCTTTCAGAGATAGTGAACAGTTGTGTTCAGTGTTCACTCTATTCTGTGAGGTTTTTTTTTTTTGAGTGCAGATCACGCTCCAGTTAGTTCTTCAACCACTGCTGGTTGTAGTCTGCTGAACGTGTGTCACTGCCTCATCGTCATTTTTCTCTAATTGGTGCTGCTCCATACCATTTCAAATAACTCAAATCTATTAGTGTTACGCGCTTCCATCCGTATCCAATACATTGGTTGCAAACACTATAGAATTACAGAAAGGAGCCTTTCAGAGATAGGGAACAGTTGTCTTCAGTGTTCACTCTAGTCTGTGAGGGTTTTTTTTTTTGAGTGCAGATCACGCTCTAGTTAGTTCTTCAATCACTGCTGGTTGTAGTCTGCTGAACGTGTGTCACTGCCTCATCCTTGTCATTTTTCTCTAATTGGTGCTGCTCCATACCATTTCAAATAACTCAAATCTATTAGTGTGACGCGCTTCCATCCGTATCCAATACATTGGTTGCAAACACTATAGAATTACAGAAAGGAGCCTTTCAGAGATAGTGAACAGTTGTGTGCAGTGTTCACTGCAGTCTCTGCGTAATAACCACACTTAGGCCTTATAACTTTTCTGACTTTCTTTATCAATCTACCAAGATGAAGAAGGCAGGGATTAAGGCATGTGGTCGTGGCCGTGGAGTTTCAGCAGGGAGAGGACGTGGGGATTCTGTGGCTGCTGCCGCCCCCAGTGACACAGCATCCACCAGTTTTCCCCGTGAGCGTTCCTTTATGTGCAGTTTTGTAGGAGCTCGGCGTATCCCCTGCTGCGGGAAGAACAAATTGAAGCCGTTGTTGGTTGGATGGCAGCCAATGCATCGACTTCAATTGCTTCCACCTCCTCTCAGGACCACAACACTGTTGAGCAACCATCTGTCTGTTCACCGCCTGTCAAATTGCCCAGGCAGTCAGAGAGTTCTGAACTGGAGCCAGCTGAGTCTCTGCTTCTGTTCTCAGAATCTGTTGGCTTGCAAACAGGGGCCCAGCCAAGCAGCATTCTGGAATTTGAAGAAGAGGGAGTATGCAGTGATGCGCAACAGCTGTGTCTCTCTGAATCTGAAGAGGCGGGTGAGCCAGTGCCGATGGTCAGCACACCGCAGAACACATCTGATGATGATGAGACTCAGTTGCCAGTTTCTGTTGAGCATGCTGCTGTCCAGACCACCCAACAGCAGCAGGTGTTGGAAGAGGGTAGTGGAGATGATTAGGTCCAAGACCCAACATGGCATGAGGAACAGGAAGGTGGTGGGAGCAGCTCTGAGGAAGAGATTGGCCCAACGGTACAAACAGGAGGGAGAGGTAGGCTGCAGACTTGGTTGCCTGTAGCCTCCAGTTTGGCACCTGTTGGGAGCAGTTCTCTTCCAAAAGTCAAAACGGGCGCTCCCAGGACTTGCACTGAGTGGTCCTTTTTTGACACACTTGCAGATGATATTTGCTATGTCAAATGCAAGCTGTGTAAGCAAAAAGTAAAAAGAGGTAAAAATGTCAGTAACCTCAATACCATTAATATGTGGAAACATGTACGGACAAAGCACGTAGTTGAGTTACAAACACACACTGGAGATGTAGGCCAACCTACAGCAGCACCTACATCTTCAGCTCGTGTTGGAGCCTCTTCCTCCAGCTCACACACAGCTGGTTCGGCTTCCTCACACGATCGCCATGGAAGAACCTCGGTCACTGTTGTCCAGAGACAAAGTGTTATTCCACCCACAGCTGCAAGTTCCCTGTCATCCTCACACTCCCAGGCCACTGTACAGCCATCGGTAGCACAGGCATGGGATAAAAGACAGCCATACTCGGCAAACCATCCACGAGCACAGGCTCTGAATGCTGGCATTGCAAAACTCCTGTCCCTTGAAATGCTGTCATTAAGGCTGGTGGAGACTGACAGTTTCCGGAACTTAATGGCATTGGCAGTCCCACAATACAATGTGCCAAGCCGATTTTATTTCAGCAGGCAAGCCGTCCCTGCTCTGCAAAATCATGTTGAGGGAAAAATTAAACATGTGCTACTAAACGCCGTCAGTAGCAAGGTCCACCTGACCACTGATGCGTGGACCAGTACCCATGGCCAGGGACGATACCTTTCCCTCACTGCCCATTGGGTCAATGTTGTGGAGCCGGGTACAGATGTTGCGAGTGGTGCTGTACGTGTTCTGCCAACTCCAAGGATTGCTGGAATCCAGTCTGTACACATTGACTCCTCCTCCTACTCCAGTTCCTCAGAATCATCGCTGCAGGAGCCGTCACGGTCTACCTCCACATGGACCCGTGAACGCTTACCTGTTGCGACCGATATGAGCACAGCCGTGGCCAAACGTCAACAGGCCGTCCTGAAATTAATTTCCATGGGGAATCGAAGCCACACAGCGCAGTAGGTCTGGAATGCCATCAAGCAGGAGAGCGAAGTGTGGTTTTTGCCAGCGAATCTCCAGCCAGGCTTGGTAGTGTGTGACAATGGCCGAAATCTGGTGGCAGCTCTGGCCCTTGGCAACCTCACTCACATATCATGTCTGGCACATGTGCTCAACTTGGTCGTGCAGAGTTTTTTGAGGGACTATCCGGATCTTGATGCACTGCTGCACAAGGTCCGCCTAGAGTGCGCTCACTTGCGACGTTCCAGCATGGCCAGATCGCCCATTGCAGCTCTGCAACGCAGATTGCGCCTTCCTGAACATCGCATCATATGTGACGTACCCACCAGGTGGAATTCCACGTTACATATGTTGGAGCGGTTGTGTGAGCAGCAGACAGCAGTAATGGAGTATCAGCTGCAACAGGCGCAATCAACACGCAATTTGCGCCGTTCACACTTCACCACTACTGAGTGGGCCTCTATGAAGGACATCTGCCACGTTTTGTGTGCGTTTGATGAGTCAACGCGGATGGCGAGTGCAGATGATGCACTAGTCAGCCTGACTGTCCCCCTTATCTGCCTGCTTCAAAAAACACTGCAAGCACTAAGGGATGATGTTTTGGAAGAGGTGGAGGATGAGGAGACACAAATTCCATCACCTTTTGGACAGTCAGCGCAACGTGGTTCCTCCCAAAGGGCTTTGCAGGGCTCACTTTGTGAGGAGGATGAGGAGGAGTCAATGGAGGAGGAAGAAATCGATACAGAGGGAGGTACACAACGCTCTAGTCAGTATGTAGAGCGAGGGTGGGGTGATGCAGAGCAGGTACAGATGACGCCTCTTACAGAGGACAGCGTTTCTTGGCCAGTTGGGAGTCTGCAGCACATGGTTGATTTCATGTTGCAGTGCCTGAGAAACGACCGCCGCATCGCCCACATTCTCACCACGTCTGATTATTGGGTGTACACCCTCCTAGACCCTCGCTACCGGGACAACTTACAAAGCCTCACCACACCGTTGAACCGGGAGCGTAAAATGCGGGAGTACAAAGACACACTGGTGCAATCCATAATGTTCTCCATTCCAGCCGAGAACGCTGCTGCTACTGCTTTACAAAGCAGCTCTGTGCGTGGAGGCAATGGAGACAGCTCTGCAACAAGAGGGAGCACAAGCAGCGCCTCTACACAGGGGGGCAAGAGCAGTATGTTCCAAATGTGGCGAAGTTTTGTGTCAGCGCCACCAATGTCTACACCATCCGAGACGCCTCCAGTCACCAGGAGGCAACGTTTCCGTAAGATGGTGACAGACTACTAGTCTTGCCCTCTCAGTGTACTCCCAGATGGCTCTTCCCCTTTCAAGTTTTGGGTCTCTAAGCTGGATACATGGCCAGAGCTTAGCCAGTATGCATTGGAGGTGCTGGCTTGCCCTGCTGCCAGTGTATTATCGGAGCGCGTCTTTAGTGCTGCAGGTGGTGTACTAACAGACCGTCGCATGCGACTATCCTCCGATAATGTAGACCGGCTTACTTTTCTGAAAATGAACAAGGCATGGATCTCGCCAGAATTTGCCTGTCCGTTTTCAGATTAAATAACTGGTTGGCAACGTTATCAATTTCTCCTGTTATGTTCATCTATCTACCACCTGAACTCTACTCCCTGGGATACAACACTGCCAGTCTGAGGGGAATTATCAGTTAACAACCAAAATGTTATCCCCAACAGATAGTAGCGCAACGACTCCAGTGCCCACTTGATCGACAGGCACTTTCTCTCTCTACAATGCTGTATCTGGTTTCAGCTGGAGTTAGCTTTCGACTCTGGAAAGTAATGTGATGCTTCTCCCCGTTAACCTCCTGAGACAAAACGGCCCCCACACCTACCTCTGACGCATCAGTCTGGACAATGAATTCTCTTTTGAAGTCGGGTGTGATCAAAAATGGTGACACACACACAGTGCCCCTTTTAGTTTTACAAACGCTTCTTCAAGCTGATCATTCCATCGCACCATTACTAAATTCCTGCCTTTTAGGCAGTCATTTAACGACGCCGACAGTGTTGCAAAATTGTGAATAAACCGCCGGTAGTATCACACTAACCCCAAAAACCCTTTCACTTGTTTAGTGGTGAGGGGACGGTGCTAGTTTTGGATTGCCTCCACTTTGTTTATTTGGCCTTTGATAACTCCTCTCACAATCACATACCCCAGGTAGCGATCTTCCTCCAACCCTATGGAACACTTCTTTGGGTTGGCAGTTAGCTCTGCTTGTCTCAGCGAATCTATCACCGCCTGTACCTTGGCTAAGTGACTTTCCCAGTCTGTACTGTACACCACAATATCGTCCAGATTGGCCGCGGCATATCGGCGATGAGGACAAAGAACAACGTCCATTAACCTCTGGAATGTCGCTGGAGCGCCATGCAACCCGAAGGGTAGGACTATATACTGGAACAGCCCCTCGGGTGTTAAAAAAGCCGTTTTCTCTCTCGCTGCTTTTGTTAGTGGCACCTGCCAATACCCTTTTGTGAGGTCAATGAGTGAAAAATAACGTGCCTGCCCAAACCGCTCTATTAACTCATCGACCCGGGGCATGGGGTAGGCGTCAAAGTTAGAAATTTCATTCAGTTTTCTGAAGTCATTACAGAACCTTAGTGTCCCATCTGGCTTTGGTATTAGGACTATTGGGCTGACCCACTCACTCTGGGACTCTTCAATGACCCCTAACTGCAGCATCTTCTTGACCTCTTCCAAGATGGCTTGTCGCCGGGCCTCAGACACCCGATATGGCTTTAATCGTACTTTGCCCTGCGGCTCAGTGACAATGTCATGTTGTATTAGGGAGGTACGACCAGGAAGTTCCAAAAAAACATCTGTATTTCGGCGAACAAACTCTCTGACTTCCTGAACTTGTCTGTGCGACAAAGTGTCTGATATTTTGACGGCGGAGAGGACTTCTCTTGCCTTTTCCTGAGGCAAGGAAGCCATCTGTACTGGAAATGCAGGCCGTGGAAAATCCTGACCAAGCGCGTCTCTGTCTTTCCATGGTTTGAGCAGATTCACATGGTATATGTGTTCTGGCTTTCTCCGCCCTGGTTGGTGTATTTTATAGTTTACTGGTCCCACCTTCTCTATAATGTCGTAGGGTCCCTGCCACCTTGAAAGGAACTTACTATCCACTGTAGGCACAAGTATCAACACCCGATCCCCAGGGTTAAAGGACCTTACCCGTGCCTCCCGGTTATAGACCTGCCTCTGTGACCTTTGTGCTGATTCCATATGTTCTCGGACTAATGGTAGGACTGTCTCCATTCTCTCTTGCATTTTGGCCAATAATAGTTCAAAGGGCGAGAACCCCGTAGATGCCTGGGGCACCTCCCGCACTGCAAACATCAGGTATGGCAACAAGAGATCCCAGTCCTTAGCATCTTTAGAGACTTTTTTTTTCAACATATTCTTCAGGGTTTTATTGAACCTTTCTACTAAACCGTCTGTTTGGGGATGATAGACCGATGTGCGCAACTGTTTAACACGTGGCAGAGTTCCTTCATGATTTTTGACATAAAGGGGGTCCCCTGATCTGTTAAGATTTCTTGAGGGATTCCCACCCGAGAGAACATACCCATGAGTTATTTTGCGATCAGTTTAGACGAGGTGTGTCGCAGGGGAATAGCCTCAGGATACCTGGTAGCGTAATCTAGAACTACGAGGATGTGTTGATGACCCCTTGCTGATTTATTAACCGTCCACACCAGATCCATTGGCTATTCTCTCAAACGGTACCTCTATAATTTGTAATGGCACCAAGGGACTCTGAAAATGAGGCTGCGGACTGGTTACCTAGCACACGGGACAAGAGTAACAATACCGTTTAACTTATTCATAGACCCATAGCCAGTAAAACCGTTGTAGAATTCTGTCTACGGTTTTCTTTGGTCCCAAATGCCCCTCTAGTACATGCGCATGCGCTAAGTCCATTACCAACCTCCGATATGACTGCGGTACCAGCAATTGCTCGACAATTTCCCCATGTATTTTTTAAACCCCATACAGAAAATCTTGGTTCAGCTCAAATCGGGTAAATACTTTAGCTGCCCTGGGGTGTTGGGGTTCCCCATTGACAACCAGTACATTTTCCCTGGCTCGAGTCAACGTAGGGTCCTGTAGTTGCGCCGTACCAAAATTGTCACCTGCCACATTTAAGTATGACAATTCTGGTCCCGGTGGCAAATCTTCCATCTCCCCACCTAACACTTCTATAGGAGAGGGGTTTTCCTCCTCCACCGAAGGCTAAGGCACTCCTACCACCAGTACATCTTCCTCTGGGCCACCAGGTTCATGCCCGATTTCTGGAGAATGCAACCTGTTTGCCACTGGTGCCGACGACTGTTCTGTGGGAGGGGTAATTACAGGCCAAAGCACATAAAATAACGGAAAATCTCTCCCCATTATTAATGCTAATTAACCACCAGCCCCACCTCGTGTCACCTCCTCCCCGCTGGCGTGTTTATCATCACCAGGGTGGTAGGATAATGTTTGAAGTCACCATGTATACACAACACACCCATTTTCCCAGCAGTACACTCGCTGATTTGGACGTGGCTGGCTCGTATTAGGGTCACTCACGAGACTCCCTGAGTCCACTAGAGCCACAGCAGGGTTACCCTCCACCTGCACTTTACACAAATGGTTCATATTGGGTCCCTCTGCTTTGACCACTGCACACATGTGTTCTGCTTAGTGAGACTGATAGTATTTAAAGTTGTTGTCCATGGGCTCTGTCAGTGGGGGCAAATAGCTCTCACATGTCCTGGTTGTTGGCACCGCCAACAGATTATGGGGCCCCTTTCGTTCCCCGACCCATCCTGGGCGGCCCTCCGAGTCTCTGCTCGCCGAGCTGTGGGTGAAGGTTTGTGGAATTTACTTGGTACCTTCCGGGTAGTCTCTCCTGTATCTCCTTGGTAGCCCCATATCTTTCAATGAGGTCTACCATTTGGAGACCATCAGTAGGGGCTGCCTGTCCAAGCCATGTTTGAAGGGTGTGTGGCAAATTTCTCAAGAATTTATCAGTCACTATACGATCCAGCATAGCGCGGGGTGACAACACCTCCAGCTGCAACCACTTTTCTATCAGGTGTATCAAGTCATAATACTGTGACCGAGCTGGCTCGGAAGGGGAAAAGTTCCACTGGTGTACCCGCTGTGCCCGGACCAAAACATTTACCCCAAGACGTGCAAGTATCTCACCCTTGACGCTCTCATAGTCCTCCTGTTGCTCGGGGGGTAGGTCCCTAGAGGCTTTTGCGGGTCCTGAATTAAAAAAACGGAGCCACGATCTCGGCCCACTGGTACCGGGGCAGTCTGTCCCTTTTAGCCACGCCTTCCAACATCTCCAGGTACACCTCGACGTCATCTGATTGCTCCATCTTTCGGATCGCTGTACGCACCGCTTTCCAGACATCCTGCCATCCCCTGGCAGCTCCTGCTGTCTGCGGCGCTGTGATGTGCTGCATCACTAGACTATTGGTTTCCTGTTGCTGTTGATTAAATATCTGCTGCTGCTCCATTGCCTGCTGCTGTATAGCCTGCTGCTGCTCCATAGCCTGCTGCTGTATAGCCTGCTGCTGCTCCATAGCCTGCTGCTGTATAGCCTGCTGCTGCTGCTGCATAGCCTGCTGTTGCTGCCGCATGGCCTCCTCCAGCATTTTTACTGTGTTCTCCATCTTGGGACAGTTATCCACCGGGTTTTGCGTCACTTTCTTTACCTAGGACATTTACTGTCATGCAGGAAAAATAGCCTGACCTCACTGCGTTGCCCGCATTGAAGCCACCAATTGTAGGGATCCGCTCTGGTAGGCAGGGCTGGGCCGCAGTAATGAGGCAAACACACCGCCTTTTACTTCAAATTTCAGTGGTTTTAATCATGAGTTCAACAAAAAGTCCAGATAACAAAATAAAAACAGAACATAAATCACCACAGTTTGGAGAAACACTGGTGACAGACTCACCCTTGCTTGGGACGGGCTTAACTAAGCGGCTGCAGGTCAGCAGAGACCGCCAGATCCCATTCCGGGTGGTCTGGTACTCGCTTCCTGGTGCACACTGGCACACAGTAGCAAAACAATCTTCCAGGCTGACTCCAGCCAAAATCCTTCCTTCCACACACCAACTACAACAGCTCCTTGTTTTATAGGCCTACTCCACACCCTCAGGTGAGGTACACATCAGATGACCAGATCACGTGACTATGACCTTATCACAGGTCCTTGTGATCATGGAAAATCCTGAGCAAACTTCAGTCTGCTAGAAGAAATATATCTCACATCCAGCAAGATCCCCTTTGGTGTACCACAGCGGCAAGAAGTCTCCTGTTCCCTACACATGCACAGAAAAACCCATGTCGAACATGCTCCAAATAGGGAAGAGCCGTCACCCTGATTGTTATGCTTAAAACAGGAAAGATTTAAGTTTTCAAGGGCTAAAATGAAAAATTTTTATAAGAAATATGGACAAATATTAATTTGTCATCACAGCGCATATCTGCACATGGCTAGTAGAAATGGTAACAAAAAATAAAACATAGTGTTTACTTTTTTAAATTAATGCATAAAACTACATTTCATAATTATCAATTAATGGTTCTTAAGGAACGTTATCTGTACCTGTAAGATAATGCAGTCAATGGATGTACGAATCATAAACATCATCATCATCATCATCCTCACGAGTTTTATTAATGACAGACATAATAAAAATCAACACAGAGTGAGGACAACTGTAACTTCACACACCATATATGAAATGGCCATCATGTAAACCTGGTAATAATGCGCAATAATAAATAATTACACCAAGAAAGTGCATCATGCATACAAACAATAGGTAGTTACACCTGCAAGTGCTGTTGAAACAACCACAACAGATTTAAATTAATAATGCTATATAGCTATCACAGTGCATAGTTACTCATGGACAATGTCGATCTAATACTGTAACTCAATAAAGGCAGCGTCACCCATCATGCTTGTTTGTCTTGTAGATTGTTGAAGAGGGTTTTTTTTATTTTTTTTTTTAAAGTTCCTTTTTATTTAGATTTTCCAAAAAAAAAAGGTGCTATGTACGGCTTCCACAGGCGGAGGTACCTCAGAATCTTTGTGCGCTTCTCCGGCGCATGCAAGCCTTTGACATTCCAGGAGATGATCTTCATGTTGAATGGGCGGCAGAAAAATTAAGAGTGTGCTGGAGGAGACGGTGTACCCTCTTATGGCCGTCGTTGGCACCAACCTGCGAGGAAAGGAGGAAGCAGCACCACAATATCAAATACCTAATCAAGATATATTGACAATTCCAGGATTAATTATTGGAGAGAGGTCCCTTGCTACCCTTTTCTAGTAACTCTTGTTTACCAATAAACCGCTGTAAGCGGTCGTAGTCTCACCACCACTACCTGTGTTTATGTGACTTCCTTTTTTCTAACCTGTGAGGAGATTACCCCCATCCTCCCAGGCTATTCAGTGTACCCCCCATGTGTCCAAAGCATGAAACCCCAATAGCCTGCTTCACTTATTGTCCCTCCATATGTAATGTTTAACTCATTTGTCCCACGTTTATCAAGACCCCACTCTCATGAGAGATCTTCAACATCTAATATCAATTAACTAATTTAACCATCTAAAATTGCAGCAAAACTATCATGCTTTAGCATAGGTATGAAGGAACTCCAATAGAAACGGCTCAAACAGCAAATATATCTCATTGGTAATTTAACGTGGAGAGAATCTCTTTCATCTTTCCTGATCTCCTTCATGAACTGCCATCTTGTCGTCGTCTGCGTGGGGAGAACCTGGAACTGCGTCGCTGTACTTCCCTATCAGTTTGTTGATTTCGTTCCAAGGCTGCTTCAGCTTGTTCTGGTGTGTCATTAATGACATATGTCCCGTCAGATCTTTGGAACCGCTAACGCGCTGGGAGCAGTAGTTGAAAGCGAACATCTCGCTCAAACAACGTTGTGCAAATTAAACTGAACGCCCTCCTCTTCTTGGACACCGATACTGAGAAGTCATCAAAGAGCAGAATCTCATAGCCATGGAGTAGCACTGGGCGCCTCACTTCTCTGAATGGCCGTAACAATGAAACTTTGTCGTTATAATGTAACAGCTTAATTATTACTTGCCGTGGTCTGTACATCGTTGGTTTCGATGCCTCCCGTCGCCTGTTGTTGTTCTGTGGCGGTCCCACACGATGTGCACGTTACACACGACAGTAGTAGTTAAGTCACAATATTTTCGGTAGATCATTCTCACAGATGTATTGTAAGTCTGCTGATTTAAACGATTCAGGCAGTCCGACGAGACGTTAATTGCTTTGTCTCGAGCGATTTTCCAAGTCCTTTGTTTGTCTCTCAAATTTTGTAACTTCTGCTGAAGATTCTGTTCTCTGTCTTGGCCAAGTTGCTTCTCCTGTTGTAGCAGCGCCACATCCTGTTGCAGCTTGGTAATTGCAATGGTATTCAGGTGTACAGACTTTTGTATGGAAGACAATGACGATTGCAATGCCGTCTCCAGCAGCTTCTGAAAGTCTGGTAAGTAGTGTTGAGCGATACGATACCGCAAGTATCGGGTAACGGCCGATATTAGCTCTATCGGCCTTTCGATACTTAGTTCCGATATTTTCGTCTTATCGGATACCGGAATTGGGATTGTCACTGTCACTGTCAGTGTCCGTCGGTCGGGTCTGTCAGGAGTCAGCGGCACTTACCTGGCAGAAGATCTCCGGCGGTCACGGGCTGGACTGCTTGATGGCCGCCATCATCTTTCCCCGGCGGTCACATGCAGTTTCTCGCGATAACTGCAGTGACTGCTGGGTAATCCCGGCCGTAAAGCAGTCAGTCCGATGACGTCACCGCCGGGGAAGCAGGTAATCAGCTGTGCTGCGTCGAGATGACAGGCTCTGCCTGTCATTGCGATGTAGCAGAGCTGGATCGTCGTGGGACCCTTGTTACTATGGACTGCGTCGGACATGTGGTATACTGTTGGTTTGTTTTTTTTTCTTTTTTTACAGGAGATCGATGGCGTCGCAGGAATGAGAGTATAATAAAAGAAATGAAAACTGTGTTGTCTCTTTTATTTCATTAAAATACTTTTTCTTGCTGTGTCTTTTTTTTTATACATTTAAAAACTTTGGGATTAATAATGGATCGGTGTCTTATTGACACCTCTCCATTATTAACCGGGCTTATTCTCACCGTGCAATCAACGGTGACATTAACCCCTTATTACCCCGCTTGCCACCGCTACAGGGCAGTGGGAAGAGCTGGGTAAAGTGCCACAATTGGCACATCTTTTGATGCGCCAAATGTGGGGCTGCTATAGCCTGGTATTATCAGGCTGTTGAGGGCCAAAATCCATGGGCCTTGACAGGCTTTTAATACCAGGCCGCAGCAGTCTGCATTTTACTTGGCTGGTTAACAAAAATAGGGGGACCCCTACGCCGTTTTTTTTTCGAGGGGATCCCCTATTTTTGTTAACCAGCCAAGCTAAGCAGACTGCTGTGGCCTGGTATTATCAGGCTTGCAAGGTCCATGGATATTGGATCCTTACCAGCCTGAAAAACCAGGCCTCAGCGGTCTGCTTCATCTGGCTGGTTAACAAAAATAGGGGGGACCCCACGCCAATTTTTTCGAGGGGATCCCCTATTTTTGTTAATCAGCCAAGATATGCAGACTGCTGTGGCCTGGTATTATCAGGCTGGCAAGGTCCATGGATCTTGGCTCCTTAACAGCCTGAAAATCCAGGCCTCAGCGGTCTGCTTCATCTGGCTGGTTAACAAAAATAGGGGGGACCCCACGCCAATTTTTTTCGAGGGGATCCCCTATTTTTGTTAATCAGCCAAGATATGCAGACTGCTGTGGCCTGGTATTATCAGGCTGGCAAGGTCCATGGATCTTGGCTCCTTAACAGCCTGAAAATCCAGGCCTCAGCGGTCTGCTTCATCTGGCTGGTTAACAAAAATAGGGGGGACCCCACGCCAATTTTTTCGAGGGGATCCCCTATTTTTGTTAACCAGCAAAGATAAGCAGACTGCTGTGGCCTGGTATTATCAGGCTGGCAAGCAGGGTCGGACTGAGCCACCGGGACACCGGAGAAACCTCCGGTGGGCCCCAGCTCCTGCGTGGTGGGCCCTGATTTGAAAGGATAGGTCGCGGGGCAGAGGGGGCGGTGGCCCCGGGCCCCGCGCTCTGAGGGGGCCCACCCGGAGCTACGCTACAGTAACTGTATCGGCGTGCACAGCACGCCGATACAGTTACATTCTGCGGCAGAGCAGGGAGAATCGATCTTCCTGCTCTGCCGCCCAGAAGCTATGGGGCCTGAACAGGCGTTGGGGGGGCCCGGTGCCAGCAGTGGGCCCCCCAACCGTCATCGGAGGGTCAGCTGTATCGGCATGGGTACGGTTGGGGCGAGGATATGGGTGTGATTAGCTGTGAAATGGGTGTGGTCGGGGCGCGGCCTAAAATTTGCAGCGGCGCGCTATGCGCGCCGCAGCCTTTAACCCTCTTTCCTGTCTTCAAAATTTGGGAGGTATGCTGTATGACCTCCCTACAACTTCTGGGCATGCTCCTGATGAGCGCGACGGATGGTCTCCTGAGGGATCTCCTCCCACACCTGGACTAAAGCATCCACCAACTCCTGGACAGTCTGTGGTGCAACGTGGCATGGCCTAAAATTTGCTGCAGCAAGCACAGCGTGCCACAGCCTTTGTCCCTCTTTCCCTTCTTCAAAGGTTGGGAAGTATGATGGTGGGCCCCAAGAATATATTTTCTCTGGTGGGCCCAAGGTACTCCAGTCCGACGCTGCTGGCAAGGTCCATGTATGTTGGCTCCCTAACAGCCTTAAATACCATGCCTCATCAGCAGGGGCGTACATAGAAATCATGGGGCCCCATAGCAAAAGTCTGAATGGGCCCCCCCCCAAAAAAAAAACCCAGAGCCATTGTAAATGTAAAGTGCCAGCACAGTGAGGGGACACATTAAATAAAAAAATGTATTATGCCCCCATAGATTGTGCCCCCATAGATGCTCCATAGTATAGGCCCTTATGCTGCCGCAGCTGCTGCAACAGAAAAAAAAAAAAAAGACATACTCACCTTTCGTCGCTGGGGGCCAGATGCCGGTGTCCTGAGCAGGGGGTGACACCAGGTGCCGATGTCACCGCTCGCTCAGGGCCCGGCACCTGAGATATTTACCTGTCCTCTCTCCACTGCTGAGTGCCGCTGTCTTCGGGGTCCTCCAGCAGTGAATGATGAGGCAGAGGGCGCGGCGCGCACTAACGACGTTATCGCGCCCTCTGACCTGAACATTGCAGCAAGAGGACGCGAGCAACGGTGGAACGGGACAGGTAAATATCCCTTATACTCACCTTCTGCCAGCGCGGTCTGTGCAGCCCCTGCTCTTCTCCCACGGTCTCCGCCGCCAGTGTTCAGCGGTCACGTGGGACAGCTCATTAAAGTCATGAATATGTGCGTATTCATGACTGTAATGAGCGGTACCACCTGACCGCTGAACACAGGCGTCGGAGACCGTGGGAGAAGAGCAGGGGCTGCAGAGACCGCACCTGGAGGGGTGAGTATATAGAAGAGCTGCGCTCCCCCTCCCCCGCCGACCCCCTGGTAGTACTGTGTCAGCACAGCTACCCGACCGTCGAGGGCCCCCTCACCTGTCCGGGCCCCATAGCAGCTGCTTGGTCTGCTTCATTCACGGTACGCCACTGCTCAGCAGTCTGCTTCATCTGGCTGGTTAACAAAAATAGGGGGGACCCGACGCCATTTTTTATTCGAAGGGAACCCCTATTTTTGTTAATCAGTTCCCTCTGACGTCTCTGATTGTGTCCCTGGCTGACCTGAAGTGAAAGTGGAAAGCAATCAATTAAGCTTTCCACTTCCTCTCCTGTCAGCCAGGAGAGGAACTCATTCATTTGGGGGTTTACTGTGAGGCTGCAGCATTAGCTGCGGTCCCTGCAGTAAACATTAACCCTTTCTGAAGGATTACACCGTGGGACCTGACTGTGCATGGGATAGGTAAGAATAATTTTGCTTTTTTATTTTATTTTTATTACAGGAAATGGTTTTTGCAGTCAAATAAAAGATGGTCAAAAACATGTGTCTTTATTTCATTAAAATGATTTTTAATTAAAGTGTGTGTGTGTTTTATTTTTATTTCATGCAATAGGATTAATAATTGATAGTTGTCTAATTGACAGCTCTCAATTATTAACCTGGCTTAAGGTCACCTTTCAATTGCAATGTGGCTTTAACCCCATATTAACCCATTCGCCACCGCTACAGGGCAATGGGAATAGACGGGCAAAGTGCCAGAAAGGGCGAATCTAATTATAGATTTGTCTTTTCTGGGGTGTCTGGGGGCAGATGTTAGTAGCCAGGGGGGGCCAAAAATAATGGTCCCTCTCTGGGCTATTATTATCTGCCCCCATTCGCTGGCTTTGTCTGTCTGGTTGCGAAAATAGGGCGGGAGCCCACGCATTTTTTTTAAACAATTTTACACCTCATATATATATATATATATATATATATATACATGTCATTGAATTTGTGACACATATATATATATTTATATTTATAGTTCATACACTTCTACATAGTATAATAGCCGCTAATTCAATTGACGGCTTTTGTGAAAATGCAGAACCCGACATGAAATGACACTTGGTGTACATAGGGTTAACCATGTCTTTTCATGTCCTTTGCTATCTGATTTGCACAAACAAGTACATCAGTCTATGTGTGCAAAATTTCACACCTGTAGGGGTTAATTAAAGGTGTAAATTCGTAGCAAAAAAGTCCGTTTTTTTACAACGAATTTACACCTTTAATTAACCCCTACAGGTGTGAAATTTTGCACACATAGACTGATGTAATTGTGCAAATCAGATTGCAAACGACATGAAAAGACATGGTTAACCCTATGTACACCAAGTGTCATTTCATGTCGGGTGCTTCTGTCTTTTCACAGAAGCCGGCTTTACCCGGCAATTGAATCAGAGGATATTTTACTATGTAGAAGTGTATAAACTATACATATATGTATATATATATATATGTCACAATGACATGTATATATATATATATATATATATGTATTCTATGTGTGTATATTTAGTGTTTACAAGGAAATAAAGGTTTTTTTAGTTGCGATATTTTGTTCCCATAGACTTACATGGGACTTCCGGTATCGGAATCGGATATCGCCGATATTTAGTGATATCGGCGATACCATTCCGATCCGATATTTTTAGATATCGAGCAGTATCGCTCAACACTACTGGTAAGAGAATGGCTTTGACCTCTCTTCAGCCATTTTCTGCGAATCAAATTCCTGAGGAACTCTCAGGTCACATGGTGCTTCTGATAATAGCTCTTGCTGCATGTCTATGGCAGCGCTCAGCATCGCGCCTCTTTCCTCTTTGTCTCCTCCATGCGCCATCTTGTCCTTCTGCTTCAGTTGGATAGGTAAACCGTTCGGCGTCTGTTGTGAACTCCGTAGCAAGTAGCGCTCCATAAATTATATCCCCACAAATGTAAAAGGTGTCAGTGTTCCCGGGGGTGGTTTTACTGCTCTCCTATGGGCCCGATATGCTTGGATACCTGGGAGGAATTCAGGAGCATCTCCAAACTCCCTCCTCACATGTCAGCGCAGGAAACAGAAGAGGGAACATGCTTCTTTTGTTGCTCATAGGTGAAGTTTTATACAGTAAATGATTACTGCTGTCGTATTTTTGGCGTCCCTAGGGCAGAATAAGGCTGCGTAACGTCACATTTTAGAGAGAGTCATATAATAGACACACGCTACCCTACCCGTGACACAAGGAAGGTAGTGTTGCCGGATAAAGCCTTGCGCAACCAGACATGCCCCTGGAAAATGACTGCTGCTGCAGCAGCAACACGGACAAATACTGTTGTAATTTAAAACTTTTGTGACAGCAAGAACGCAAGGTTTAAAAATTCATACTTTTACAGATTACAAGTACAGGAATCTCTGTCCAAAATTAGAATATGATGAAGAAGATGAAGATGAAGAGGAAGAAGATGAAGAAGAGTAATAGTTGAATAAGAACAATATGAGTAACTAGCTGTAGTACCCGGCTTCGCCCGGGTTAATTAATAACTGCTGTTAGCTGTAACAAAATAGACTATGTTAACAAAAATTTATTCTGCACATAAAAATCACACACCAAAACGTGCGGGGGTTAAAATTTCCATTCAACACATAGCCTATGATGCTCCTGGGGTTGAGATGTGCGGGCATGCAAAATTTCATGCCCGTAAGTACAACGGTGCAGATTCCTATCCCGGGCCAAAATTATTTGCCGATTTGGAATGTGCGGGGTTAAAATTTCGACTCAAAACCTAGCCTATGACGCTCCCGGGGTCGAGACGTCCGGGTGTGCAAAATTTCATGCCCGTAAATGCAGATTCCTATGCCGGACATACACACAAGCATTCAGCTTTCTCCCCATTATGTAGATAGGGCCAAAATTGTTTGGCGATTTGGAACGTGCGGGGGTTAAAATTTCCATTCAACAGATAGCCTATGATGCTCCTGGGGTTGAGATGTGCGGGCATGCAAAATTTCATGCCCGTAAGTACAACGGTGCAGATTCCTATCCCGGGCCAAAATTATTTGCCGATTTGGAATGTGCGAGGTTAAAATTTTGACTCAAAACCTAGCCTATGACGCTCCCGGGGTCGAGACGTGCGGGTGTGCAAAATTTCATGCCCGTAAATGCAGATTCCTATGCCGGACATACACACAAGCATTCAGCTTTCTCCCCATTATGTAGATAGGGCCAAAATTGTTTGGCGATTTGGAACGTGCGGGGGTTAAAATTTCCATTCAACACATAGCCTATGATGCTCCTGGGGTTGAGATGTGCGGGCATGCAAAATTTCATGCCCGTAAGTACAACGGTGCAGATTCCTATCCCGGGCCAAAATTATTTGCCAATTTGGAATGCGCGGGGTTAAAATTTAGACTCAAAACCTAGCCTATGACGCTCCCGGGTCGAGACGTGCGGGTGTGCAAAATTTCATGCCCGTAAATGCAGATTCCTATGCCTGACATACACACAAGCATTCAGCTTTCTCCCCATTATGTAGATAGGGCCAAAATTGTTTGGCGATTTGGAACGCGCGGGGTTAAAATTTCGATTCAAAACATAGCCTAGGACGCTTTCGGGGTCGAGACGTGCGGGCGCGCAAAATTTCATGCCCGTAAGTGCGACGGTGCGGATTCCAATCCCGGACAAACATACCCACATACATACACACGTACATACATTCAGCTTTATATATTAGATGTTAACAAAAAGATGAATAGCAAGAAGTTTAAGAAGAAGATAAAGAAGGTGAAGATGAAGAATAATTTGATGAAAAAGATGATGCTGCTGAAGATTATGAAGGAGAAAATGTGTCAAAAGTTAAAAAGGTGAAGAGCATGGAAGTTGTGAAACATACATATTTGCCAAAATAGAAAAAACGTTAACAACATTGTCAATTTCTTCGTCAATCCGAACATCTTTAAAAAAAAAAATATTAATGCTATTCCATTTGATTGGGTTAAACATCTATGCCTTTAATGTCTCCTCAACCTCCCCCAATACATTCTACATTACTCTTTGTTGTTTTCCTTCATGTACAATTAACCAACAAGGCAAGAATGGGCTTTTTTTAATTCCGATATTTTGTTCCCATAGACTTACATTGGATTTCCGGTATCGGTATCGGGTATCGCCGATATTTTTGGGGTATCGGCGATACCATTCCGATTCCGATACTTTTGGATATCGGAAAGTATCGCTCAACTCTACTCTCTGTTCTTTCTTTCTTTCCCCTTTCTTTCTGTTCTTTCTTTCTCACTGTTCTTTTTCTTTCCTTTCTTTCTTTCTCTGTTCTTTTCTTTGCTGTAAAATAAAAATTGAAGCTACATATTTTTCAGTGTGTTATCTCCGTCAGATACCTCATCTATCAGTGGCCTACAAATTATGGCATTTCAGGCCTCCATTCAACTGTTTTTCCTGTGTCTTAGACTAGTTTTTGACAGTATTTTGCTGTAAAAATATTAAAATACAGGCCACATATTTAGCAGTGTGGTATCTCCTTCACATGTGTCATCTATCTGTGGGGTAAACATTGTGGCATTTCAGGCCTCCATTCAACTGTTTTTGCAGTGTGTTACCCTAGTTCTTGACAGTATGACAGTATTGCTGTAAAAAAATAAAAATACGGGCACATATTTTACAGTGTGATATCTCAGTCACACACCTCATCTATCTGTGGGCTAAAAATGTTGGCATTTCATGCCTCCATTCAACTGTTTTTGATGTGTGTTACCATAGTTCTTCATCGTATTTTGCTGCAAAAAAATAAAAATACAGGCCACATATTTAACAGTGTGGTATCTCCATCTCATTCCTCATCTATCTGTGGGCTAAAAATTGTGGCATTTCATGCCTCCATTCATCTGTTTTTACTGTGTAACCCTAGTTCTTGTCAGTATTTTGCTGTAAAAAAATAAAAATACAGGCCACATATTTAACAGTGTGGTATCTCTGTCACACACCTCATCTATCTGTGGGCTACAAATTATGGCATTTCAGGCCTCCATTCAATTGTTTTTCCTGTGTGTTACCCTAGTTCTTGTACATAGAAAACGTGTGCACAGCTGACTAATGGTGCTCAGGTAGGTTCCCAAACCGTAATAAATAAAAATAGAACCCAGCACTCAAATTACTGTAAAGATTGTAGGTGATTTTCTTCAATCCCAAACAGTAGCATTACAAAACATTTCGGTCCATACAAAAGACCTTCACCGGTTGCTGTAGCGATATACATGAGTACCGTATTTTCCGGCGTATAAGATGACTATGTTAACCCCTTCAAAATCTTTTACAAGTCGAGTGTTGTCTTATACGCTGGGTATCGTCTTATAGGGCGGTGCGGAGGAGTGGTTCCAATGATGAGGTGAGGGGGGCGTCCCACCGGGAAGGTATATATGAAGAACCATATCCCTATTACCTCCTTGCGGTGCTCTGAGCAGCTCTCTGTGCCCGGAGGGGCGGCGTCAGCTCTTAATCAGCATTGGCATTGGGGGCTCGGCCGGCGGCTCCTTATGCAGCGTGGGGAGCTCCGCCGGCATTTCCTCAGAGCCCGGAGGCCACCGCAGCTCCATTGCTGCGATGCGGTGGCCTTCGGCAAAATGGCCGCTGGTGCTCAGATTCAAATCTCGTCCTGAGATCTCGGGAGACGAGATCTCGTTGGCGAGATCTGTATCTGAGCATGCGCCGCCAAGCAGCGGCCATTTTGCCGGAGACCACTGCATCGCAGCAATGGAGCTGCGGTTGCCTCCAGGCTTTGAGGAAATGCCGGCGGAGCCCCCACGCTACATAAGGATCCGCCGGCTGAGCCTTCAATGCTGATCAAGAGCCGCCGCCGCCCCTCCAAGCGCCGCACAGAGCACCGCACAGAGCACCGCAAGAAGGTAATAGGGATATGGTTCTTCATATGCAACTTCCCGTTGGGGCGCCCCCTCACCTCGTCATCGGAACCACTCCTCCACACCACCCTATAAAGCGACATTTGGCGTATATGAAGACGCCCTGTCATGGAAATATATATGTATTCCATATATTCAAAGTATATTCATATATATGCATTCACAGTTAGATAGATCTCACTTGCTAAAAATCCTGTGCTCACACATCTATGCAAAAAGCTGATGCCAGCTATAATCAATCATTAAAGACGACCCTGGCCTTCATAAGGAACAAGTACAGAGAGTCTTAATAGATATCTATTGTTTTCTTTACTAGTTATGCAAGAAAGCTAGGGCAAAGAACAAAAAGCAATAAATCTGCAACTTCCGCCCTTTTATCATAATTATCATATTTACACTAGAAAAGCCAATAATCTAGCAGCTTTTAATTGTATGTTAATTGACTAACCAGCCTCTTTTTTGTAAACGTATAAAACCTTGAATGAATAATAAATGTGGGGTCTTGACAAACTGGTATACTGACACTTCCGTGTGGACAGTTTTCATTTTCGTTCTGAGCGCTCAAAAAGACATTTAATAGAAAATTGGGAACAGAAGCAACAAACACTTCTGGATAGATTTATCCTAATTAAATTTCCATAACAGTTGGCGCCCAACGTGGGGCAGTGGACGAAACGCACGGGGACCTGCTGACCAGAGAGACAGAGGTGTTGGCCATGGCCTTGGCTCACGGGACGGAGACTGCGCAGATCCATAAGTAAGGTAAGAAAATCTTGTCATCTTACCTGAAAGTCCCTTGTGTCCAGTCCAGGTCTTACACCTCTTGCCGGTCAGGTGTGGTCACCACCGCATTCCCAGGTAGTGTAAAAAGTCCACACCCTTATCCAAAACCCTGGGATATAAGTTGTTTGCTGCTGTGCTGTGTATGTGTTTCACGTTTTATGTGAACCGGGAGAAAAGTTGGAACGGTGACTGTGTTTTTGCTTGCTGATTTCTGGAAGCTGTATAGCAGGAAAACCAAATTGCTGGATAAGTTCTCACAGATTCCATCACACATTGGAGAGAGACAATCCCAGTATTCCAGGTGTGAAGGGTGGGGGCTTTGTTTGGATAAATTCTCACAGATTCTTTCACACATCGGAGGGAGACACTCCCAGTATTCCAGGTGTGAAGGGTGGGAATTTTGTACAGGCTATTACAGATTACTGTGACCGGCGCACCGGCCAGGGCGTATGGTTTTCAGAAGTGGTAGACCTGGAGCATTGCCGTGCTCAGTGCAATTGGTGAGTTATCAGTTACCAGAGCAGCTTGTATGTGTCACAGATCATCCAAAGAGGGATTTGTATACTCCCGGGTGTTTGTTTAATTTGTTTCGTCTTCCTGTCTGTTTCAGGTATCGCTGCTTTAAATTCACACTCAGAGCAGCGTGCGCTCTGTCACTATCTCATTCACTGCTGGCTGCAGCAGCGAGAAACCCCTTTGACCCCCCTCCTCTGCTAATCACGTTGTCACATCTGTTTCCTGGTTTTGATCTTTTTTAAGCTAGTTTTTTGGAAAATTCTCAGGCATTCAGACTGAACTGTATTCATTTTTTGCTATTCTATATGGATAATTTTTTTTTTTTTATACATGATTTCAGTGCCTGTAGAGACAGCAAGCAGAGATATAAGAAAGGGGGGAAGTGCTGGCAACAGCGAGATTTTTTTTTTTTTTCCCAGAGGGTGGGAGGATAAAGCCTACGCTACCAGACAAAAGTTTTAAAGTATTTTTTCTTTTGTTTTTATCATTTTACAATCAGTTTTTCCACTTCTTTTCTGTTTTTAATTAGCTGTTTTAGTAACAAGCGTTGTTTTTCAGAGTTTTATGATTAATACGTTTTTTTTCCCTCCCTTTTTGGTCAATCTTTTTTTCCTAGAGTTTTTTACTAAATCTAACTTTTGTTTTTAAAGTTTTTCTTTTAAGAACATTTTTAAATAATTTTGGAGAGGTTTTTCTAATCAATTTATTTTAGAGTTTTATTCTCCAACCATTATTTCTACTAGCTTGCTTTAGACCAAGGTCAGAAGCACAGATAAGGAAACTGCAGTCTGAGGGAGAATACACAAAACAGCTGAGCAGTGGCTTCACTCACCTCTCCCATCAGGCATTCAGCGAAGACACACAGAACCAGAATGCAGCAGTTTTCAGATTTTTAATCACCTTTGTTGAATAGGTTTTTGGAATAGACACAGTACGTGAGAATCAAAGGGCTAGGCATGTGAATAGAAGGTCAGAGTACGTGAGAAGCAAATGGACAGGCAGACTTTATGCTGCATAATGAAATGTTTTTTTCTTGTTTTTTGTTTGAAAGGCAACAGGAAAGTTTGTTTATAGATTACCGTCTGTTATAAAAGAGCAGTGGTGCATCGTGTAGAAGGTACAGCAAGTTAATATGAACGGACCAGGAAGTGTTTTTTTTTATGTGAATAAGATTGAAAAGGTGTTAAATCGTCTGTGAGAAAATGATCACAGACATGTCACAAGAGCAGAATTCAGAATCACACACATCACATGTCCATCATGTGGAGACACGGGACAGGTGTAGGCTGCTCTCATTGAATAAGGAGCCTTGTACAGGGAAATACGCTCACCGCCTCTCTCCACAGGGAGAAGGCATTTTTGTTTCAATGGTCCCCTCTCAAGAATCACAGGGGGGACACCCTCTCCTCTTTCTTCTCTCAGTCCCTTTCTCCTTCTTCTTCAGACTTTTCTCCTCTTTCCTCGCTGCCATCCCTCTCTATCCTTCTTTCCCTATCATTCCTTCTTTCCCCTCCCTCACATCTCTGACACATCCATTTTCTTCCTCTTCCTCTTCTTCACCCTCTCCTCCTTCATTTTTTCCTCTCTCCCCTCCACCTCTCTCCCCTCCATCTCTCCTCCCTCCTCTTTCTCCTCTCTCCCTCCACCACTCTCCCCTCCATCTCTCCCCCTCCTCTTTCTCCTCTCTCCCCTCCACCTCTCTTCCCTCCATCTCTCCTCCCTCCTCTTTCTCCTCTCTCCCCTCCACCACTCTCCCCTCCATCTCTCCCCCTCCTCTTTCTCCTCTCTCCCCTCCACCTCTCTTCCCTCCATCTCTCCCCCCTCCTATTTCTCCTCTCTCCCCTCCACCTCTCTCCCCTCCATCTCTCCCCCTCCTCTTTCTCCTCTCTCCCCTCCACCTCTCACCCCTCTATCTCTCCCCCTCCTCTTTCTCCTCTCTCCCCTCCACCTCTCTCCTTACTCCTCCTCTCAGGCACATCCCACCGCTTCTCACTCACACCTCCCTTCTCTTCCTCTTTTTTCTACTTCATTATCAACTGGATCAACGCCCAATCAAAGCAATGTGGTGTCCCTGTATTCAGTGCCTCCAGCACAGGGCACCCTGTCTATCCCAAGCACAGTACAAACATTGCCAGTCATTATATCAGGAGAAGAAAGTGCAAATCTCCCTACACAAAACGCTGCATGTAGCCCCCAGACACAACAGCTAGCAGAGCCCACAGCCATGGCTTCACAGGGGGAAGTGTAGCTACAGACACAAATGAGGAACCTCAGTGCCGAGCAGGGCTGCCAGCATGGAACCATGACACTGATCCACCGCAGCCTCAGGAAGAGGGAAATTCCCATGCAGCATGACAACTTTTAAGCCCAAATCTCACCCAGTATATGCACCAAGCACACCATGTCACTTCTCATCTGATGAAGATGAAGACACAACATCATACATGCTGCCCAATACTAGGGAAGAAAACACACAAGCACCAATAGAGCAGGGACAGGTAGAGGCACCATCCGATGAGCCCTTCATCCCAAGCCAGGTGATCAGTTTGCTGCCAGACCCAGGGATACACCCTATGCCATTTTGCCAAAAAATGCAGCAGATCCAGCGTACGTATGCAGCAGCCTGGATTGATCTCTGGACCGTAATGGAAATAAAAGCAGGTGATGCATTCTGGCCAATTATGAGAGAACACTTCAAGCTTCCAGCAGAGTTAGATGCGTATGCCTGGGAGACAGGACCAAAGCTAATTGAGCAGCTCAGAGAATGGGCCAAAAGCAGACTGACAGGACAAACTCTCAGCCTACATGACATGAGTCAAGACAAGACAGAGTCTGTGGAGAAGTTCCATGACAGAGTGATGCAAGTGTTTAAAGATTTGGGGCTCATTACCCATGATCAGACACACAGATGGATGTTGGCACAGGCTTTTGTGCATGGACTGAGAGAACCAATCAGGAAACCACTGGTAGTAACCAGGCCTGAGTACACGTCCATAGCAATGGATACCCTGCTCGCAGTAGCAAAAAGGATTGAGTCCCGCCGGGACAGAAGGGATCTCCAGTGTTACAACTGTGGCGAGTTTGGTCATTTCCGGAACCGATGCAGAAAACCGACTTCGCCCAGAAGAAGAAGAAACACAGAAAGCAGTGAAGAACCCCGTCCATAGGACAGGAGCACACCAAGTCCACAGGGAACCCCACCAGTGGGACCAATATCCTGAGAGTGGATGGCGTAGTCAGATCTTTTCTTGTGGAACTCTGCAACCTCACCTATCTATCAGAATCTTCAGCGTCCTGCATGGGAATTGATGGTCAAGCCAGATATTTCCAGATTATGAAGCCCCTGAGCGTGTGGACTCAGCCAGAACACTCCATCATGTCCCAGTTTGTTGTGTCAAAGACCTGCACCCTCATCCTATTGGGAGTGGACCTACTGCAGAAGCTGAAAGCGACCAGAGTGTTCCAGGAAGATGGGACCATGACACTTTCTTCACCCCTGACCCAAGAAGAAACCTCAAACAACCACACTGCAGACCTATCACAGGAGGTGCTGGACATAGTACCAGAAAAGCCACTCCATCACCCAGAGTTAAGATGTCTCTGACCAACTGAAGGTCTAAGTGAACTTGCCTAAGAAGACGGCCTGAGAACTTTGACATTGGCCAGGATATTCAACTCAAGAAGGACCCTACTCGCTTCATGGAATGGCAACACCTCATCCGGCTCCAACGCCAGAGGTTCATCTTTTGCAAACACCAGGAGGTGCACCCTGCAATCAACCAGTTCACCCAGGCCCTAGACCGGCAAAAGGCCACTCAGCTATTCAAACTTGTGCACAAATACTGACCTGAGACCGAGCTGGAGAAAAAGAAACTACTGATGGCCCGTGCTGAGAAAAAAGCAGCCGGTGAAGGAAACGTCCTAACAAGAAGACCCCCTGTGACCAGAGCAGGTGCTAACACAGTGACTGCCTTGGTGGAGAACAAGAAAGCCAGCTGGTCGTCATCTCTCATGATGTGGATCCTAGTAGGCGGCTTGTTTTCCCGCCAGCTCTGTGCTGGGAGATGGGAGTCCCCTGCCGCATAGTGAAGTACAAGGCCAAACTGGGCTGCCTCGCCCATCGGAATCAATCCCAGCTTTCCACAGTGAAGAAAAAGACTGTAAACCCCACTGAGTTCAGAATGGTGCAAGGCCTGGAGGCTGTGAAATAGGCTCCGGTATTTGAAACCCCAACAGTGCTGAACCGTCACACTCTGCTCTCAAAAGTTCCAGTCACCACAACGGTATTCACGGTGATCAACCTGGCCAGTGCCTTCTTCAGTGTTTCCCCTCCACCTGGAGGCCTGCCTTCACGCACCAGTGCAGTGCATATGGACAGTGTTGCCTCAAGGTGCTCAGAACAAGCCCTTCAAGTTTCACCAAGACAATGTCCTCCATCCTCGTCAACTGGATTGCAGAATATGCAAGAGTCACTCTTCTACAACACGTGGATGACTTTCTCTTTTGTGTGGTTGACATCGATACCTGCACAGTCCATTCCTTGTCTCTCCTACTCTACCTGGAAGAACAGCAACGCAAGGTCTGGAAGAACAAAGTCCAGTGATGTCAGAAGCAAGTTACATCCCTGGGACACTGTATTGCCCACCAGACGAAACACCTGTCAAATGACTGGAAGACCACTGTGGAGAAGATGGCTCCCCCAACAACTCAGAAAATACTGCAGGCCTTCCCTGGTCTAGTGTCGTATTGCAGAACCTGGATCCCTGATGCCTCAGCCCTAATGCAGCCTCTGTGTGCTTGCATCAACGCAACCCCGCTCCTTCTATCGGATGCAGCCTTCAACTTATTCAGGAGATTGGAAGAACTCCACAGTCTCAGCGCCAATACCAGGCCTACCTGACTACGAGAAGTCTTTCCGTCTACCTGATGGAAGAAAGAAGGTCATGCTACTGGAGTCCTGACATGGATTCACGGGGGAAAACAGAGACTTTTAGGCTGCCTCTCAGCCCGCTTGGATCCAGTTGCAAGAGGAGCACCCTCCTGCCTGATGGCAGTATCTGCAGCACACACCTTCCTGGACAAGGTTGCTGACATCACTCTTGGACAGTCACTGGAAACTCTCACTCCACACGACACCTTGGCAATCTTCAATCAAGCTCAACCAACAATAATCTCCTCACCTCCAGGCATCTTTGTGGCGCCACTATCACCTTTGTCTCATAATGTCACCGTCTCCAGACCTACAGTCCTCATCCTGGCTACTCTACTCCCACTCCCAAGGGGGATACAATATGGACTTTCCAGAGCAAAATTTACAGAATTTATCCTCTACTTGGATGGCTCCAGATTTGCAGATGATGAAGAAGTTTCCACAGAGGAAGTGCAGTGACCAGCAATCAAGAAATCCTGTGGTCCAGAAGTCTGTCACCTAGCCTGTCAGCCCAGGAAGCAGAACTGATAGCGCTGACGAAGGCCTGCCAGATGGCAGAAGGCAATACTGCAAACATCTACACCGACTACAGGAACTCGCATGGCATAGCACACGACTTTGGGCCCATCTGGGCTACAAGGGACTTCATCACAGCAAACGGGACAACCGTGAAGCATCATGGAGCCTTCTGGGACCTGCTGGGTGTACTCCAACTTCCAAAATGGTGGCAATTTGAAAAATCAAAGTGCATGGAAAACTGAGAACAGAAGAGGCGTGAGGCAATAACATGGCGGACATGGCAGCCAAAGAAGCTGCCAAAGGAAGACAACATGGAGAAGTGGGAGAGGTCGTAGAGCCGGACGGCGACTACATGACAACTGAAGACAAGAAACCTGGCAAAAAGACGTCCTGGGATCTGCTCAAGAAGTTGCAAGACCAAGCTCCAAAAGGAGAAGAAGAGCTGAATGCAAAAAAAGCAACACGTGAAGAAGGAAGGCTATCAATAATGGACTTCAAACTCTGCCTACCACAAAGTATGCACCCTATGGTAGTCCAATGGGCACATGGACCCACACCCACATATCAAAGACACAGATGAATGATCTGATTGGTGCTTACTGGTTCGCTTCAGGGATCTCCACCCTAACAGCCAAATTCACCAGCAGCTGTCTGACCTGCGGCAAATGCAAGCCTGGACGTGTAGAAGAAAGTCCCCCTCACCTCATCTGGCAAGACCACTCTACCAGCTTCAGAGGATCCAGATAGACCACATCCAGATATCGCCAAGTGAAGGATTCAAATACGCCATTGTTGTCAAAGAAGTATTTTCAAGATGGACAGAAGCGTTCCAAGTCAGCAAAGACTACTGCAAAGCAGCTACTTTCGGAAAATAGTGTGCAGATAAGGGGTTCCAGAAATGACAGAAAGTGATCAGGGACCCGCATTCACAGCAAATCTGACACAAGAGATCTGGTTAGCAGTAGGGTTAGATTTAGGCCTACACACTCCTTACCACCCCCAGAGCAGCGGGAAGGTAGAGAGACTGAACGGAACACTTAAGAATAGGATGCTGAAAATTGCCCAAGAGACACGCAAACCATGGCATGACACACTCCCAATTGCACTGTTTAGCGTAAGGCACACTCCCAGAGACCCAGAAAAGCTGTCACCATGCAAAATTTTGTTTGGGTCTAGTCCCAAGTTAGGTGCATTTTTCCCTCAGCAGCAGAATATGCAAAATGATATCTTGTTTGCTTATGTAATTGAATTGGTCAAAAACTAATGTCCATTCTCGAGTTTTTCTCTTCACTGCCAGATTTGATGGTCCTGTCGAAGAGCCCCAGATGACACCAACCTCTGTGTAACTAGAGGGAAAGCCTGCTAGGATCCACGTATCGCATTGCAAGGAAGCTCCCGTACCAGGAGAGACACCTCAGCCATGAAGGATGTCGTGGATGCTCTGACTGACCAGACAGATGACCTACCTGATGAAGAATACACACGTTTTTTCTGAACATGCAGTTAAATAAAGAGACTATGATTGCAAACACATGAACCCCTGCTAGGGACAGTCCTCCTGACCGCCCATTTGCGAAAAGTCTGTATTCGGTGGGGGAGGCATGTACAAGGCATATCTCAACCCGCCGGCAGCACAAAAGAGTTGCAGCGCTTTGGGACAGGAGCAGGTTTTTAGGGCAAGTGGTATCTAAGGGGGGACTGTCATGGAAATACATATGTATTCCATATATTCAAATTATATTCATATATATGCATTCACAGTTAGATAGATCTCACTTGCTAAAAATCCTGTGCTCACACATATATGCAAAAAGCTGATGCCAGCTATCAGTCGTTAAAGACGACCCTGGCCTTCATAAGGAACAAGTACAGAGAGTCTTAATAGATATCTATTGTTTTCTTTACTAGTCATGCAAGAAAGCTAGGGCAAAGAACAAAAAACAATAAATCTGCAACTTCAGCCCTTTTATCATAATTATCATACTTACACTAGAACAGCCAATAATCTAGCAGCTTTTAATTGTATGTTAATTGACTAACCAGCCTCTTTTTTGTAAACATATAAAACCTTGAATGAATAATAAATGTGGGGTCTTGACGAACTGGTATACTGACACTTCCGTGTGGACAGTTTTCATTTTCGTTCTGAGCGCTCAAAAAGACATTGAATAGAAAATTGGGAACAGAAACAGCAAACACTTCTGGATAGATTTATCCTAATTAAATTTCCATAACACCCCGACTCATAAGAAGATTTTATATTTTAACTGGAAAATGTTAGGGGTCGTCTTATACGCCCAGTCGTCTTATACGCCGGAAAATACAGTATATTACATATCGTATATCAGAAAAAGGGAAAACAATCAAAGACAAGCAAAGTATATACAAGAAAATATAAATATCTTCATATATTTCCATTTTGGCAAATAGGTAAATCGAGAAAGTTGTTATTAGCAAGACAAAAAATCAAGGCACAGTCAAAGTGGGTGGAGATAGAGATGACATACCGTACTGAGGGTTGTGATACATATACAATGGCCAACCACAGGATAGCAATGCGGTGAATACCTATAATATAGAGTAGGTGCGGAATGTCATCTCTATCTCCACCCACTTTGACTGTGCCTTGATTTTTTGTCTTCCTAATAACAACTATCTCGATTTACCTATTTGCCAAAATGGAAATATATGAAGTTATGTATATTTTCTTGTATATACTTTGTCTTTTATTGTTTTCCCTTTTTCTGATATAAGATGTGTAATATACTCATGTGTATCTCTACAGCAACTGACGAAGGTCATTTGTGTGGACCTAAACGTTTTGTAATGCTACTGTTTGGGATTGAATAAAATCACCTTCAATCTTTACACTAAGTTGAGTGCCGGGTTCTATTTTTACCCTAGTTCTTGACAGTATTTTGCTGTTAAAAAAATAAAAATAAAAATACAGGACACATATTTAACTGTGTGGTATCTCCATCACATGCCTCATCTATTGTGGCATTTGAGGCCTCCATTCAACAGTTTTTCCTGTGTCTAAAGGTACTGCCACACTAAATGATCTCGCTAGCGATCACGATAACGACGCAAGCTAATGAGATCGTTGGTGTGATCTCTTTAAGGTCGCTAGTAGCTGCCAAACTGGACGATCTCATTAACGACGCATCAGCGGTCAGCAATCTCTTTAACGACTTTGGCGGTCGTTGGGACATGCCACACTGCATGTATTGTGAAAGATCACGACCTCGATAGGCGTGATTGAGCGCAACCTTTTCCACGCCCCTCATCACAGATTGGTGGTCACTATTTATGTCATGAATGTTTGTCACAGCTCTCTCGCTTTTTTGATTGGATGACAGCTTCATAGAAGACGACGTACCAGCACTCCTTTACATTGCTTTCTAGCAGAAGCGGTTCTTTCAAATCTCCAGCATCGTTCCAGTGCGTCCTGCTAGCCTTTGTAGCTACTGCGATCCAGTTTGTGCCACTATTGCGGTTGCTGCGATCCAGTCTACGCCGTTGATTTTTCTGCGATCCAGTCTGTTCCTCTATTTCATTTGCTGCGATCCAGTCTGTGCCTCTTGCCTTAGCTACGATCCAGGCTGTGCCGTTATATTTTCTGCGATCCAGTTTGTGGCGCTATTGCGTTTCCCTATTTTTTTTTTTTTTCAGGATCACAAACAAGTCTTGTAAGGTAGGTATTTTTTTGTCACATTTAATTTTTATTTTTTTTTAATTTTACAGAAACATTTTTAGATCCCAGCTGTTGTTAACCATTGTCGTCCATCAATTTTTTTTTTTGCCATTGTTTTGTTCTGGCGCGCCCACCATCACCATTTTATGATCCCAGCTCTGCCATTGTTTACTCCAGCTGCGCCCACAACCACCATTTTGTGATCCCTGGTGGTTTAACCGTAATTGTCCATCTATGATTTTTTTATTTTGGTCTGCCATTGTTTTCTCCTGCTGCGCCCACAACCACCATTTTATGTTCCCTGCTGTGTTCTATGTTGTAGGCTATGTAAGCATTTTATTTAACCATTCTGCCGTTCTCACATAATTCTTTTTTTACTACAGATGGCTGATAAGCATGAATTTCTGCGGGAATTCATCGAGATGTACCGCTCGATGCCTTGCCTGTGGAAAATAAAGTCGGCTGATTGTGAAATGTAGATAAAATGGCAGAATATATCCCTTCATGTACTGATAATTTATCTAGCTCAACGGTTGAGGCCTATCCATTTACAAGTGTCATTTTCACATTTTTGCTGTATATGGGTATAGTGTGAAGATAAATGTCTTTGTCTTTACAAGTGTCGTTTTCACATTTTTGCTGTATTTGAGTGTTATAGTGTGAAGATAAATTTCTTTGTCTTTACAAGTGTTGTTTACACATTTTTGCTGTATTTGGGTATTATAGTGTGAAGATAAATTTGTTTTTCTGTGTGATTTAACATTTGGCTTTTGTTCATGCAGGACACAGAAGAGGCTGTCTCCACACCTCCGACTGAAGAAGACAGCATGGCGTTGGTCCCAGAGGACGAAGCAGTTGAGCGACCATCCTCATCTGTGCGGAGCCGGCTTACATGTTCAGGAAGGAAAAGGAAGGCTCCCACCTCGGCTACTCCTGAATTGGTTGAAATTGCCAAAAAAGTACTTACGGCGGAAAAAGACCAAGCAAAAATAACTGGCTTTACTTACTTCGCAAATGAGAAGCTATCTACATTGGATCCTATACAGCGGGTTCATGCATAGAGACTCATGTTTGAGGTACTGACTCAAGCGTCATTAGGAAACCTGGATAACAATTATGTCGTCATGCCAAGACCACAGTACCCGGACTACTCATGGTCGCACAATCCTGTGCCGAACCCAATTGGGATAAATCCACCAAACCAAAACGTTGTTGCTCCACCTTATTTTTATACACCGCAGAGGCAACGTGGTAATGGCAACGATCCATCTTACCAGCAGTTGTAGTTTTTAAAATTTTTTACAAAAGTTTTTTGCTGTCTATATTTTTTTAACATTGTTACCTTTTTTAATAAAAATCTTATTTATCTAATGAATTGTGTTCTTTTAT
>JARQOD010000004.1:440341356-440432885 GCA_033576555.1 Oophaga sylvatica
TGCGTTTTCGTAGAAAATTGTGCAGCACACAACAGACCAACACCACAGAGTCTATCGATTCCAGCTTCATGTTGATTGGAGTGTGGAAAACCCTGAAGCGGTTGGCCATTATGCCGAAGGCATTCTCAACAATGCGCCGTGTCTGTAGTTAAAAATAAGCCTTTCCCCTGGCAAAGTCTTTTGTGGGTACGGTTTCACAAGATGCTCATGAAGGGGGAAGGCTTCATCGCCCACAAACACAAAGTTTAGGTTGGCGGTGGTGTCCATGTTGGTTGGCAAGTTAAGTTTATTATTCAACAACCGTTCACCAAAACTTGTGTGCTCCAAAACGCCACCGTCAGAAACCCTTCCATTAATGCCAACATCAACGTTAATAAATTCATAATTGGCATTAACAAGGGCCATGAGGATCATGCTGAAGTAGCCCTTGTAATTATGAAAATAGGATCCGCTTTTGGCTGGTTGCGTGATCCGCACATGTTTGCCATCCAAGGCACCACCACAGTTTGGGAACTGCCAAATTCGTTCAAAATCAGAGGCAATAATTTGCCATTCCGCCACTGATTTTGGAAAAGGCATGTAGCTCCGTAAACTGCGGACGATGGCGTTGCATGTGTCCGGAATTAGTACGCCAAGCAGCGATCGAGAAACTGCAGCAGAAAATTGCAATTCCTTCATTGAACGTCCGGTTGCCAGAAATCGCAGCGTTACTGCCAAACGTTCCTCTTCTGAAACAGCTGCACGCATCCGTGTATCCTGCCATTCAATGAGTGGCCTCACACATTCCAGTAGGAGCTTGAATGAATCCTCCGACATCCGTAGATAATTCCGGAAATCCTGCGGATTCTTCTCCTGCAACTCCCTCACTAGATGCATGTGGGTGAATTTGGACCTCTGCTCCAGCCATTCTCTGGTCCACATGCGTCGCTTTCGTTTGGAGCGCTTCTCTTCCACCCGCGCCTCTTCTTGTCGATCTGCCTCCATTGATAATGCAACTGCCACAATCACACGCTCCGCTGTTGACAGGTTCATTATGTGCAACCTGTACGGTAAAGAAGAGAAAAGTTAATTACTAATTAATTACTATTACTAAAGTGTTTAAACAAAATAAAATAAAGAATAAAATAAAAAATATATATATAAAAAAAAATGTTTGTTAACTTTTCAGTTAACATTTAAAATACAGTTTACAAATGTCTAAAATGGTGGGGGGTGTAAAAAAAATAAAGCAGACGAAAAAAAAAAATAAGGTCAAAAACGTATCAAACAACATCACAAACAATATGTACCTTGAATCCAAATATCCTGAAGATCCAAATCCAAATGGGAAAGATGAAGCGCTCTAGCGACTCAGACAGGATCGCAAAACCCACCACTGCGCCACAAACAGGATCGCAAAACTCCGACACACGATACTATCCTCGCAACAACGCACAAAGCCCTGTTGGAGTCACCCACAAAGCGCTCTGGAAACAATGGATGGGGGCGCAGTTATTATAGCTGAGGTGATGTTGTGGTCACCAATCGGAGCTGAAGAGCGTTAACTAAAGAAAACCCAGTCCCGCCTGCGTCGCTGACTAATGCGTCGTCAACGAGGTCGCACATCGTTCACAAAAGGTGCCAAACACAGCGATTCAGGCTCACCAGCGGGACGCCAACGATCAAAAAACGGTCCAGAACTCTAGTGAACGATCAATGACATCACAGCAGGGGCCACATCATTGCTACATGCCACACACAACGACGTCGCTAACAAGATCGCTAAATAGTGACGTATTAGCGATGTCGTTAACGATCTCGTTAGCGATCTCGTTTAGTGTGGCATACCCTTTAGCCTAGTTATTGACATGAGATTGCTGAAAAAATTGTTACCTACAGGCCAGATATTTTAAACTGTGGTTTTCCCCCCACACGGATCACATATAAGTTCGATCCAAATTCAGCCATTTGTAGTGAATGTGGAATATATTGTAGTCCATTTAAAATGGGCAAGGTGCATAGCAAGTGAGGGGGAAATGGATGTGATGGTGATGGTGCATGCAGAGGCCAAGGCCGAGACTGTAGGCAAACTGAAATTGGGCCACAACAAACACCCACATCTTCTCAATCAACCTTCCTGTCCCAATTAATATGGGACTGCAGCAGCACACCACTATTGAACCCAAAGTAGTGTCAAAAGGTTGTTTGTTGGATAGCGGATAATGCTTCCAGTCAGTTTGCCATCACCACCACCCTGTCTTCCACACGGTCAATTCTGAGTTGCCGTGAGTCTGGAACGTATATTCCTCACCCTGATCCTTTTTCCTACCACCATGCTGAGTGCCCAGAGACAACTGAATGCACACTTGGACACTCCGAAGAGCTGTTCACTTTTCCATTTATAGATTCGGGCCTCTCGCCCGATACAATTGAAACGGGGCAAGATGAGATCGAATGTAGTGATGCCCAAATATTTGAGCGGCCACGGTCACATGAAGGTGATGGTGGGAACGTGTTACAAGAGTTGGACGATGATGAGACACAATCGCCAGAAAGTCAAGAGAAGGACCAGGGTGCGAAAGTAAAAGACGAGGTGGTGGCTGATATAGTAACTGACCCAACCTGGCATGAGGACATGCATAGCAAAGATACCAGAACACAGGGGGAGGGAGGCCTAGCACCCCAACAGGCAGGAAGAAGCAGTGTGGTGGCCGCAGACAGAAGGCGGCTAAATGTTCCTCGTAACACCAACACAATGGAAGTTGCCAATACAAGTGTTAGGTCTTCCGGAGTCTGGTTGTTTTTCAAAGCCTCTGCTGATGATCTCAAACAGGTCATTTACACCACCTGTGATGCCCGCATCAGCAGGGGTAGCAAAACTACCAGCCTGACCACTACCATAATGATCAGGCACAAGGCAGCAAAGCACCCGACTTTGTGGGCCGAACCCCAGGCTCCAGGAACAGTGTCTGCGGGTGACACCACTGATTCTTCCACTGTTGTGCGTGCAAGCCAATCTCCTGTCCACAGTGCATGCAAAAATTCCTCCTGCTCCGCACCTGTCATTGCCCACATTCAACTAGCACCATCATCAAGCACATCCACGTCCTTGTTCCAGCGCAGCCTTCATTTGTCCATACCCCAGTCATTGGAACAGAAGCGGAAATACGCAGCCAACGCCCCACAGGCCAGAGTACTAAATTCACAGATTTGTCATCTGCTTGGACTTGAAATGTTGCCTTTTAGGCTGATGGAGATGGAAGCTTTCCACAACCTGATGGCGGCGGCCGTCTCAAGGTACTCAGTCCCCAGCCGTCACTATTTCTCCCGCTGTGCCATTCTGGCATTACACAAGCACGTGTCCCACAACAATACCTGTGCCCTCAACAACGCTGTTACTGGGAAAGTCTACCTAACCACGGACATATTGGCAAGTGCTTGTGGGCAGGGATGGAACATCTCGCTGACAGCACACTGGGTTAACATAGTGGAAGCCGGGACCCAGTTGGACCTTGGGATGGAACACGTCCTTCCGACCCCAAGGATTTCGGGCCCTAGGTCAGTCAGGGTAACCCCCGCAGTGTACAGCTTTTGTACCTCATCCGCCTCCTCTTCAGCCTCCATCTCCAAAATGACCACATCAGTCACAAGCTGGAAGTTCTGCAACACTGACTCAGCCAAGCAGCAACAGGCTGTGCTTAAGCTAATATGTTAAGGTGACAAACCACACAATGCTGAAGAGTTGTGGACAGCTCTGAAAGAGCAGGCAGATGTGTGGCTGACACCACTAAACCTACAGCCAGGCATGGTCGCGTGTGACAATGGCTGGAACCTGGTGATGGCTCTGAGGTGAGGCAAGCTCACACGCGTACCATGACTGGCCCATGTGCTTAACCTTGTGGTTCAACATTTTCTCCAAAGCTACCTGGAGCTGCCGGATCTGCTTGTGAAAGTAAGTTACCTGTGCGCCCATTTTAGAAAGTAAGCTACAGCTTCTGCCATCTTTGCCGTGCAGTACCAAATAAAGAATAATGGGAACTTTGCTTTCCTGTGGCCATCCAGCACGTTGCTTCAAAGGGGTTTTGAAGTGCGTGCAACTTTGGGGCAGGCATGCCTTTCATTCAATGCAAACACTATGAGAGACCCACTTTCTTATAATGGGAACATTTTTACATGAGGCCCTCCTGTACCTCTCGTCAAAGGGATTTTGGGGTGCATCCTAATTTTTGGTAGCCCAGCCACTCACTGCATACACAATAACAGTATAGGAGACCCACTGTTTAATAATGGGAACAACAAAGCATAGCCGGATGATGGCCCTTTAAGAATATTAGTGCCGCCTGATGCCCCTATAAAAATAGGCTTTGTGACTTTCAGAGTCGCTCCTTCACACCACATGGCCAGTTAAGGTTGTTAAATGTTATAATGACATTTGCCTCTGAATGCACTGGTCTTGGTTGAAAGCAATGCTAAAGTTGAAAAACACATCAACAACACTATGTGTGAACATAGCCCAAGTGGTGGAGGTACATTTTTTGGGGATTATTTATTTTGCATTACATACAAATCATTACCCTGGAAAGGATGTTCCTTAACATATTTCCCAGGAAAATCCATTTTGGTTTAGTTTTTGTATCTTTTAGTGTGCGCCTGTAAAAGTGGCATTACACTCCGAAAATATTGTTCACAGCAGTGACCTACAGTCATGGCCAAAAGTTTTGAGAATGACACAAATATTATATTTTCACATGATCTGCTGCCCTCTGGTTTTTATGTGTGTTTGACAGATGTTTTTATCACAGACAGAAATATAATAATTGCAAACATATGAGTAACAAAAGCTTATATTGACAGTTAGAATGAGCTAATGCAGCAAGTCAATATTTGCAGTGTTGACCCTTCTTCTTCATGACCTCTGCAATTCTCCCTGGCATGCTCTCAATCAACTTCTGGACCAAATCCTGACTGATAGCAGTCCATTCTTGCACAATCAATGCTTTCATTTTGTCAGAATTTTTAGGTTTTTGCTTGTCCACCCGTCTTTTGATGATTGACCCCAGGTTCTCAATGGGATTAAGATCTGGGGAGTTTCCAGGTCATGGACCCAAAATCTCTATGTTTTGTTCCCTGAGCCATTTAGTTATCACCTTTGCTTTATGGCAAGGTGCTCCATCATGCTGGAAAAGGCATTGTTGATCGCCAAACTGCTCTTGGAGGGTTGGGAGAAGTTGCTCTTGGAGGACATTCTGGTACCATTCTTTATTCATGGCTGTGTTTTTAGGCAAGACTGTGAGAGAGCCGATTCCCTTGGCTGAGAAGCAACCCCACACATGAATGGTTTCAGGATGCTTAACAGTTGGCATGAGACAAGACTGGTGGTAGCGCTCACCTTGTCTTCTCCGAATGAGGCGTTTTCCTGATGTCCCAAACAATCGAAAAGGGGATTCATCAGAGAAAATAACTTTACCCCAGTCCTCAGCAGTCCACTGCCTCTACCTTTTGCAGAATATCAGTCTGTCCATGATGTTTTTTCTGGAGAGAAGTGGCTTCTTTGCTGCCCTCCTTGAGACCAGGCCTTGCTCCAAGAGTCTCCGCCTCACAGTGCGTGCAGATGCACTCACACCTGCCTGCTGCCATTCCTGAGCAAGCTCTGCACTGCTGGTAGCCCGATCCCGCAGCTGAAACACTTTTAAGAGACGGTCCTGGCGCTTGCTGGTCTTTCTTGGGCGCCCTGAAGCCTTTTTGGCAACAATGGAACCTCTCTCCTTGAAGTTCTTGATGATGCGATAGATTGTTGACTAAGGTGCAATCTTTCTAGCTGCGATACTCTTCCCTGTTAGGCCATTTTTGTGCATTGCAATGATGACTGCACGTGTTTCTTTAGAGATAACCATGGTTAACAGAAGAGAAACAATGATGCCAAGCACCAGCCTCCTTTTAAAGTGTCCAGTGGTCTCATTCTTACCTAATCATGACAGATTGATCTCCAGCCATGTCCTCATCAACACCCACACCTGTGTTAATGGAGCAATCACTGAAAAGAGGTTAGCTGGTCCTTTTAAGGCAGGGCTGCAATGATGTTGAAATGTGTTTTGGGGGATAAAGTTCATTTTCTAGCCAAATATTGACTTTGCAAATAATTGCTGTTAAGCTGATCACTCTTTATAACATTCTGGAGTATATGCAAATTGCCATTAGAAAAAGTGAAGCAGTAGACTTTGTAAAAATTAATATTTGTGTCATTCTCAAAACTTTTGGCCATGACTGTAGGAGTTAGAAATGCTTCCAGGGGTCTTCCCCATGATGTTCCCATGTCATTTGTGCACTATTCCCATAGATTTCTGACGTTTTGATACCCTTAAAAGACCTCTGTGGTTGGGTCGCAGCAAAAAAGCTCGGGTTTCCCGTAGACTTACACTGGGCTCGTTGCTCGTGTCGAGCACCCGAGTATTCCAATTTGCTCTACCCGAGCAATGAGCAGCCGAGCATTTTAGTGCTCGCTCATAACTATTTATCAGTCATTGTACCAGTAATGGTGGGCTTTGGATGTGGCTCGTGATCATTTCGAAGATGAATATGGTCTTTAGTAGTGTTGAGCGATACTGCTCGATATCTAAAAATATCGGATCGGAATGGCATCGCCGATATCACTAAATATTGGCGATATCCGATTCCGATACTGGAAGTCCCATGTAAGTCTATGGGAACAAAATATCGCAACTAAAAAAACACTTTCTTTCCTTGTAAACACAAAATATACACACTTAAAATACATATATATATATATATATATATATATATACATGTCATTGTGACATATATATATATATATACATATATTTATAGTTTATTCACTTCTACATAGTAAAATAGCCTCTGATTCAATTGCCGGGTAAAGCCGGCATTTGTGAAAAGACAGAAGCACCCGAGGGTCCAGTCGCCACAGAGATGTTGCATCACACCCAGCGGTGTGACAACTTACTCTCAGGTAAGGAGGAAACACCCCATTGACTCCAACCACTGCATTCAACAGTACACTATGCCAGCTGAGTGTAGGCGGACCGAATGGGATGGTCTAGCTCAGGCTGGTTAGAACAGGGTGTAGCTAGTTGGATGGGAGGGGTTGAGGCAGCCTCATGCTGCATGTCTTTGTAGTAAGAATTGTTTCCTTTCCTGCTTTCTTACTACGTCGCATACTCCACTCTGCTACATCACTCTGCACCATTGCTCTATCTCACATCTATCTGCCCTGGAAGGATACCGTCTTACCTGTACAAGACTTATCACCTAGCTGCACTACACCATCCCTGCCAGAGGACCTGCACAGCAGCGCTGGTCACCCTGACCAGGTACTACAGGTGGCGTCACGACAAACTACACAAACATTCTATCATCCCCTGGAAATATCCAACATTCCAGTGAGCGACCAGGGCACGGACATAGCTGTGCTACCCGTCACATCCCCCATAGAAGTCGACGGGCTTGGTGCCGAGTACCCCCAAAACCTGTGGCTCTGTGCGACTCAACTTTGGCGTCACGAACAGGATTCAGAAGCTCGCTATAAGCGAGTCCTGTGTGCCTTAATTGAACTGTTTTTTTGCTTGAGAATTGAAAAAATCATCATAGACTGTATTTGCCATTTTTCCGTCATATCTGCGCCACGAGGCACAGGTGAAGAATAAGGGCGTGCTCTCGTGGGCGTACACTCACTCCGTGGCGCGAAAACGATGTCCGCACACTCTAAATGTTACTGCAATGTAAGATCGTGCCCCACAGCTCTGGAGTTCCGCCTTCTCATCCTCCTCAGTGGGCGGAAACAACGTGAAGGTCCCGCCTCCCTACAAAAGATGTCGCCTCTCCTGATGCTAATGACACATGTGACTTGGCAGAGATGGCGAATGGACGTGAGCAGAAGTGGGAAGGGATGGAGGAGTCAGAGCTCTCCCCCCACGGAAGCGACCCGATCGCCATGGAGCCACCGTTTGGCACCCGGCCTGGAAACCCTCCTACGCTGGAAGAAGCGGAGGATACCCTGAGAGACCTGGCCCAGCACCGGGAGGAGGTCGCCAGGATGGAAGCGAGCTGGCGGGCCCTAAAACTACAATTGGAGGGGCGCCAATCCCTCTTACCCCCTGAAGTGTCTGTACCGGAAGGTGAGGCACCCGTTCCAGTAGAGGAGGCCGTGCGGGCATCCCAGCCCTTGCAATCTGAACCGGTTGCCAGTATCTCAGTGGAGGCACCCGTTCCAGTAGAGGAGGCCGTGCGGGCATCCCAGCCCTTGCAATCTGAACCGGTTGCCAGTATCTCAGTGGAGGCACCCGTTCCGGTAGAGGAGGCCGTGCGGGCATCCAAGCCCTTGCAATCTGAACCGGTTGCCAGTATCACAGTGGAGGCACCCGTTCCTGCTGAAAACGCCGCACCAGCACCCCAGATCCCGCTGTCTGCCCCCGTCGCTGAGGCAGAAGAAGCGACACCCGTAATCATGGAGGAGGCCGCGCAGGCACCAGAGCTCTACCTGCCTGTACCGGAGCCCCGACCGTCATCTGTTCCAGAGCCGGCTGCTTCCACCACAGGTGAGCGCCGCCAGGACTGGCGGGCGCCAGGAGAGCTGCCGCAAATCGGACATCGTAAGCTGGCGTTTGATGTTGGAGACATGGAGCTGCTGGTGGAGGAGAATTACAACCGGCGTCAGGAGGAAGAGTGGAGACGTCGGGAGCGGGAAGCAGAGCGACAAAGGGAGCAGCGAGAATCCCAAAAGCTTCGGCAATGTCACCTGGAGAAGGACCTGGCAGAGAAGGCACGTATGAGAAAGGATAAAAGTACGGTGAGGGAGCCGCGGCGTAAGGGTGCAGTACGGAACTTTAAGTTAAAAGGTGGTTGGGGCTTCATCCAGGAGCCTGGACTTTATTTAGAAGTTTTTGTAACCCAGCGGGACGTGGAGGCTCATCTCCCAGAAGGACACCCGGGGAGGGACCTGTTGCCAGGAGACTTGGTGACTTACACCCGACACTGGGGTTACAATGGATGGTACGCCCTAAATGTTACCAGGTGCGACCCCTACTCCCCAGAGTGTCAGGAAACTGACAGACCCTACGAGCCTTCAGCCTCCCCAACCAGGACTCTGTTGTGAATGGGTTTGAGATGAGTTCTGAGCAGAGGCTCCCTCTGGTGGTTACAAGCGGTACTAGTGAGGATTGTGAGGACTGGGAATCAGGTGTTACTGATTGGTCTTATTTAAGGGAATCATTTTCCCATCAGGGTTGCCGGTGATCAATTGTTCTGGTCTGAATCCTTCTTTCCAGTTTCCCTTGTAGCCTGCTGTGTCGTGTCTGCATCTCCTGCTATCAGATGAGACAATTTCTTATTTTGTGTTTTTGCTATATTTTTGCATTTGGTCCTGCACTTCTGTGGGGGTCTTCTGGGTCCCCTCCGGGGGCTTTTGCCATCTCTCAGTTTAGTTCTGCCACTGTGTTTTGTACTTTTGCTTTTTCCAGTTTTTTCAGTGCTGCTGTTTTTGTTACACCAGAAAACTAATTTAGGTGGTAGAGGTCGTGTGATCTCAGGTGATTTTGAAATTAGTAGAGTTGGTGTTTTTCAGGGTTTTCTGGGATTGCAGTAAGTACCCTTCCTGTCCTTTTCTATTTAGATAGTTTGGGCCCCAACGTTTGCTCATACTATTTTCTTTCTGTGTCAGTATTTCCTCTTGTCTAACCGCCATTACATGTTTGGGGGCTTTCTATTATCTTTGGGGTTCTGCTACGGGGCAGATAGCTTTCCTATTTCTATCTTTAGGTGTAGTTAGTTTCTCAGGCTGTGACGAGGCGTCTAGGACCAACGTAGGAACGCTCCACGGCTGCCTCTAGTTGCGGTGGTTAGTCAGGGTACTGCAATCTCATAGATTCCAACTGCTCTGGTGTATTTCCTTTTTTGCCTGCACTCCTCAGCTACCGTAACATAACAGTATCACCGGCCATAAAAATTGTATTGTACTCACAGAAGGGAAAAAATATTTTGAAGGAAGAAAAGTTGTCAGAGATATTTTTCTGTTTGTTGCATTTTTTTTTTTTTTTTCCCTCTGTATCTCTGGGTGCTGGGGAGGATCTTTTCTCCCAATGGAGTTTGCACAGTTGTCTGGCCGTGTGGATCAGCTTGCCACTGAGGTTCAGAGTATTGCTGCATATCTTGCTAGGTTGCCTGTTGTGGAACCTAGGATCCCCATGCCAGATTTGTTTTTAGGGGATCGAGCTAAGTTTCAGAATTTCAAAAATAATTGTAAATTGTTTCTTGCCTTAAAATCTAAGTCCTCAGGAAACGCAGCGCAGCAGGTTCAAATTATCATCTCTCTCCTGCGCGGCGATCCTCAGGATTGGGCTTTTTCCCTGATACCTGGGGATCCTGTTTTGAGTGATGTTGATGCATTTTTTCAGGCTTTGGGGTTATTGTACGATGAGCCTAATGTCACTGATCAAGCTGAAAAAGCCTTGTTGGCATTAAATCAGGGGCTTGATGACGCTGAGTTATACTGTCAGAGATTCCGTAGGTGGGCAGTCCTGACCAAATGGAATGACGACGCTTTGGCGGCCCTTTTCCGGAAGGGTCTGTCGGATAATGTAAAGGATGTTATGGTGGGATTCCCTGTCCCCTCTGGTCTCAATGATTCTATGTCATTGGCGATTCAAATTGACAGACGTTTGCGTGAGCGGAGAAGTATGCGTGGAGTGGTGTTGCCTTGTGAGCCAGCTGCTGAGCCCATGCAGTGTGATGGAGTGGTGTCTGGGGCACAGCGTCATGAGTTTCGAAAGCGCAATGGGTTATGTTTCTACTGTGGTGATGCCTCTCATGCTATTTCAGTCTGCCCTAAGCGGGGAAGACATTTTGCACGCTCAGTTGTCTTGGGTAGTGTTCAGACTAAGTTTTTATTAACTGTCACTCTGATATGCTCTCTGTCCTCATTGTCTGCTCAGGCTTTCGTTGATTCTGGAGCAGCTATTAACCTGATGGATTATGATTTTGCTAAACGTTGTGGGTTTCCCTTGATACCCCTACAGAAGTCTATTCCTTTACTGGGGATCGATTCTACCCCTTTGGCTGAGAATAAACTCCAGTTTTCTACTCAGGTGATAATGAGGGTTGAACCTGATCACCAGGAGTGCTGCAAATTTTTGGTTCTATATAATCTGCATGACATTATAGTGCTGGGTTTCCCTTGGTTACAGTCTCATAATCCTGTTTTGGATTGGAAATCTGTGTCTGTAACCAGTTGGGGCTGCCAATGTGTTAGTGCCAACACTCCTGTTTTTTCTGCCTCCCCCCAGGCTGAGGATGTTCCTGACTTTTTGTTTGATTTTTCTGATGTGTTTAGCGAAAGTAAATCTGCATCCTTACCTCCCCATAGGAGCTATGACTGCGCTATTGAATTAGTGCCAGGTAGTAAATTCCCTAAGGTCGCCTTTTAACTTGTCTGTACCTGAACATGACGCTATGCGGTCTTATATCAAGGAATCATTGGAGAAGGGTCATATCAGACCATCCTCTTCACCCTTAGGTGCCGGTTTTTTCTTTGTGGCCAAAAGAGATGGTTCATTAAGGCCGTGTATTGATTATCGTCTCTTGAACAATATTACTGTGAAATATCAATACCCGTTACCCTTGATTTCTGACCTGTTTTCCAGGGTGAAAAACGCTACTTGGTTTACCAAGCTTGACCTCAGAGGGGCGTATAACCTTATTCGCATTAAGCACGGGGATGAATGGAAGACGGCATTTAACACCCCTGAGGGGCATTTTGAGTACCTTGTGATGCCCTTTGGGCTCACTAATGCTCCTTCTGTCTTCCAGTCCTTCATGAATGACATTTTCAGGGATTTTGTGGACAAGTTTCTGATTGTTTATTTGGATGATATCTTGATTTTTTCTAATGACTGGGACTCTCATGTGAAACATGTTCGAACTGTATTCCAGATTTTGAGAGAGAATGCTCTGTATGTGAAGGGATCAAAGTGTCTTTTTGGCGTACAGAAGATCTCATTTCTGGGATTCATTTTGTCCCCATCTGTTATTGAAATGGACCCGGTCAAGGTTCAGGCCATCTGTGATTGGGTCCAACCTACTTCATTAAAGGCTCTTCAGAGATTTTTGGGTTTTGCTAATTTTTATCGTAAATTTATTGGTAATTTCTCTGTTATTGTTAAACCATTAACTGATTTGACCAGAAAGGGTTTTGATGTGGTGAATTGGCCTCCTGAGGCAGTCTCTGCGTTTCAGGAACTTAAGCAGAGATTCACTTCTGCTCCTGTTCTACGGCAGCCTGATGTTTCTCTGCCATTTCAGGTGGAGGTTGATGCCTCTGAAATTGGGGCAGGTGCCGTTTTGTCCCAAAAAGATCCAGAGACCTCTAAAAGTAACCCTTGTGCCTTTTTCTCTCGAAAATTTTCTCCTACTGAACGTAATTATGACGTGGGTAATCGGGAGTTATTGGCCATGAAGTGGGCTTTTGAGGAGTGGAGACATTGGCTGGAGGGAGCCAAACATCAGGTGGTGGTCCTTACGGACCATAAGAATCTGGTCTATCTGGAATCTGCCAAGCGACTCAATCCTAGACAGGCCAGGTGGGCCTTGTTTTTCACACGTTTTAATTTTGTGGTTTCCTTTCTTCCTGGCACTAAGAATGTTAAGGCGGATGCCCTCTCGAGGAGTTTCCTTGCGGACTCTCCTGAGCTATCTGATCCCTCTGTTATTTTGAAGGAGGGAGTAGTTCTTTCCGCCATCTCGCCCAATTTGAGACTTGCTCTGGAGGGGTGTCAGGAGGATAGGCCCGAGCGCTGCCCTGTTGGAAAATTGTTTGTCCCGGACCAATGGAAAAAGAGTGTGATGTCTGAGATTCATTGTTCCGCATTGGCTGGGCATCCCGGAATTTTTGGTACCAGAGACTTGGTCAGTCGGTCCTTTTGGTGGCCTACCTTGTCTCGCGATGTCAGGGAATTTGTGCAGTCCTGCGGGACTTGCTCTCGCTCCAAGCCTTGCTCTCGCTCTAGTGGTTTGTTGATGCCATTGCCTGTGCCCAAGAGACCATGGACCCATATCTCTATGGATTTCATTTCCGATCTTCCTGTTTCTCAGAGAATGACCACCATCTGGGTAATTTGTGATAGGTTTTCCAAAATGATAATCCTGTGCCATTACCTAAGTTGCCTTCCTCCTCTGAATTGGTGCCGTTGTTCCTTCAGCACTGGTTCGTTTACACGGCATTCCTGAGAACATTGTGTCTGACAGAGGAGTCCAGTTTGTTTCCAGATTTTGGAGGACTTTTTGTTCTAAACTGGGGGTTCAATTGTCTTTCTCCTCGGCATTTCATCCTCAGACCAATGGTCAAACTGAGAGAACAAACCAGACATTGGAGACTTATCTAAGATGCTTTGTGTCTGCTGATCAGGATGACTGGGTCTCTTTTTTGCCTTTGGCTGAGTTTGCTCTTAATAATAGGGCTAGCTCTGCCACTTTGATGTCTCCGTTTTTCTGTAATTCTGGGTTTCACCCTCGATTTTCTTCAGGACAGACGGAGGCTTCTGTCTGTCCAGGTGTTGACTCTGTTGTTGAGCGTATGCAGCAGATTTGGGACCAGGTAGTGGAGAGGTTGTCCCTCTCTCAGGAGAAGGCCCAGCGGTTTGCTAACCGGCATAGGACTGATGGTCCTCGGTTTAAAGTGGGGGACTTGGTCTGGTTGTCCTCAAAGAATATTCTTATGAGAGTAGCATCTCCTAAATTTAAGCCTAGGTTCATTGGACCTTATAAGATCATGGAGATTATTAATCCTGTTTCTTTTCGTTTGCTTCTTCCAGGGACATTTAAGATCCATAACGTGTTCCACAAGTCCTTGTTGAAGAGGTTTGTTGAGCCAGTGGTTCCTGCTGCTGTGCCTCCTGACCCTGTTTTGGTTGAGGGCAATCTGGAGTATGTGGTTGAGAAAATATTGGATTCTCGTTTTTCTAGACGAAGACTCCAGTATTTGGTTAAATGGAGAGGTTATGGTCAGGAAGATAATTCTTGGGTGTTTGCTTCGGACATCCATGCTAGGAGACTTATCAGTGCGTATCATAGAACTCATCCTGACCGACCTGGTTGCTCAAATGAGGGTTCGGTGACCCCTCCTCAATGGGGGGTACTGTTGTGAATGGGTTTGAGATGAGTTCTGAGCAGAGGCTCCCTCTGGTGGTTACAAGCGGGTACTAGTGAGGATTGTGAGGACTGGGAATCAGGTGTTACTGATTGGTCTTATTTAAGGGAATCATTTTCCCATCAGGTTGCCGGTGATCAATTGTTCTGGTCTGAATCATTCTTTCCAGTTTCCCTTGTAGCCTGCTGTGTCGTGTCTGCATCTCCTGCTATCAGATGAGACAATTTCTTATTTTGTGTTTTTGCTATATTTTTGCATTTGGTCCTGCACTTCTGTGGGGGCCTTCTGGGTCCCCTCCGGGGGCTTTTGCCCTCTCAGTTTAGTTCTGCCACTGTGTTTTGTACTTTTGCTTTTTCCAGTTTTTTCAGTGCTGCTGTTTTTGTTACACCAGAGAACTAATTTAGGTGGTAGAGGTCGTGTGATCTCAGGTGATTTTGAAATTAGTAGAGTTGGTGTTTTTCAGGGTTTTCTGGGATTGCAGTAAGTACCCTTCCTGTCCTTTTCTATTTAGATAGTTTGGGCCCCAACGTTTGCTCATACTATTTTCTTTCTGTGTCAGTATTTCATCTTGTCTAACCGCCATTACATGTTTGGGGGCTTTCTATTATCTTTGGGGTTCTGCTACGGGGCAGATAGCTTTCCTATCTCTATCTTTAGGTGTAGTTAGTTTCTCAGGCTGTGACGAGGCGTCTAGGACCAACGTAGGAACGCTCCACGGCTGCCTCTAGTTGCGGTGGTTAGTCAGGGTACTGCAATCTCATAGATTCCAACTGCTCTGGTGTATTTCCTTTTTTGCCTGCACTCCTCAGCTACCGTAACATAACAGGCCTCTGCACAAGTGCCCACCCCACGCCGTAAATCTCCCCAGCCTCCCTCAGTGGTCTCCTCAGCAGCCCCAGCTATGGACATGATAATGATAGCTGGCCCGTACCCGGCGCCTGTTAGGCCCCCTGGGGTTCGTACAGTCCGGGACATAGGGTTCCAGACCCGGAGGGAGACGAAAGAGGTGGCCACACAGACCCAGATAGCGGGTCACGACGTCACTGTACAGGCCACACAACGTCATCAGGTCTGGGTGGACCCTCCTGTCACGGATGTTTGGCAAGCTCCAGAACAGTACCAGGTGGTACCTGGAAGAGGCCAGCCAAAGAAGTCTAAATAACCCGGACAGGGTCTCTGTATGTAAATAGTTAAATTATTGATGTACCCGGACGGGTGAATGTTCATAAAAAGAAGTTTATTGTTGCCTTAATATACCCAGGTTGGGTAATGGTTTGATGTACCCGGACGGGTGAATGTTCAGAAGAACAAGTTTATTGTTGCCTTAATATACCCAGGTTGGGTAATGGTGTTTCACTGTAATGAAAATGTAGAACTTTGAAGCCATGAACTGTACTGGCTCACAAACTTTTCTGTAAATAGTTGGCACTTCGGTGCTCCATCTTGGTTTTACAAAAAACTTTACTGTGCACTATTTTCAACTACCTCAGAAACTAAAAACCCGTTTGGTGTGGCCGAAAGTGAGGTCTGCTCAAGGAAAGTCTTGCAGCCCACCCAAGACCACAGTTGGAGGTTTGGAGCGGGTCCTCCACAAGCACAAGTAAAGGACACTGTGAAGTTACCCCGGTGGGGTTGTAGTCCTAAGAAGTCTCCACGAACTTCGGCACTAATGCTATTTGCACTTTTGTTGAATATGTATTTATTAACACACATGTATAACACATATCAAGGGTATGAACAGTAACAAAACATGTCACATAATATAAGCCATTTGCACTTTTGTAATGTTATTATTAAAAATTTTATTATGCAACTTTTAACTTGAAGTATTTCCTGCTTTCTTACTACGTCGCATAGTCCACTCTGCTACATCACTTTGCACCATTGCTCTATCTCACATCTATCTGCCCTGGAAGGATAGCGTGTTACCTGTAGAAGACTTTTCACCTACCTGCACTACACCATCCCTTCCAGAGGACCTGCACAGCAGCGCTGGACACCCTGACCAGGTACTACAGGTGGCGTCACGACAAACTACACGAACATTCTATCATCCCCTGGAAATATCCCACATTCCAGTGAGCGACCAGGGCACGGACATAGCTGTGCCACCCGTCACATCCCCCATAGAAGTCGACGTGATCGGTGCCGAGTACCACCAAAACCCCTGTCTCTGTGCGACTCAACTTCCCTCACTGTGCTGGCACTTTACATTTACAATGCCTCTGGGTTTTTTTTTTGGGGGGGTGGGGAACATTCTGACTTTTGCTATGGGGCCCCATGATTTATATGTACGCCCCTTTGCTGAGGCATGGTATTTAAGGCTGTTAAGGAGCCAATATCCAAGGACCTTGCCAGCAGCGTCGGACTGGAGTACCTTGGGCCCACCAGAGAAAAATTATTCTTGGGGCCCACCATCATACTTCCCAACCTTTGAAGAAGGGAAAGAGGGACAAAGGCTGTGGCACGCTGTGCCTGCTGCAGCAAATTTTAGGCCATGCCACGTTGCACCACAGACTGTCCAGGAGTTGGTGGATGCTTTAGTCCAGGTGTGGGAGGAGATCCCTCACGAGACCATCCGTCGCGCTCATCAGGAGCATGGCCAGAAGTTGTAGGGAGGTCATACAGCATACCTCCCAAATTTGGAAGACAGGAAAGAGGATTAAAGGCTGCGGCGCTGAAAATTTTAGGCCACGCCCCGACAACACCCATTTCACAGCTAATCACACCCATATCCTCGCCCCAAGCGTAACCATTTAGCACTGCTGACTGGTAATGAGGGCACAGTGGCTGGTACTGAGGAAAAGAAAGAAAGAGCAGCGAGAGAGAAAGAACAAACAGAGAAAGAAAGAGAGGAAAGAAAGAAAAGAGAGAAAGAAAGAACAGAGAGAAAAAGAACAGAGAGCGAGAAGGAAAGAACAGAGAGCGAGAAAGAAAGACTAGAGAGAGAGCCATAGGTGTAGCTAGGGTTTTGGTTTAGTGGGGGCAAAACTTCTGAGTGGGCCCATCATCAGAGAACCTCAGCAAATGACCGCGCTGTTGGCCAAAATAATCTATATATAAAAAGACCAATATTGATATTACCGCCATATGGTCTGTGTTAAATAATACCAGTCCTACAGAACATATAATAGATTACAGCACAGGTACAGATAATGACTTACCGCTGATGTTCTTTCTAATGGAATTGTTCACTTTTCATGTCTTTTCCATCTGGCCCACACCGACATGACGACTTCTCCAGCCAGGACTCGACTGCACCCCCATTAAAAAAAAAATCAAAAAAAAAACTCACCTCCCGGCTCCTGTGCTGCTCACTGTTCTCCCTCTCAGCGTCTGACAGCGGGCGCCGGCAGGTGATGTTATTGCACCCGCTGTCATACGCTGAGAGGGGGATTATGGGAGAGAAGGAGCGCTCGCTCCTTCTCTCTCCATGCGGTCAGCTTTATCGGCTGGATGCCGATACAACTGACCCTCCGATGACGGGTGGGGAGCTCACTGCTGGCACCGGGCCCCCCCAACGCCTGTTCAGGCCCCATAGCTTCCGGGCGGCAGAGCAGGGAGAGCGATTCTCCCTGCTCTGCCGCAGAATGTAACTGTATCGTAGCTCCGGGTGGGCCCCCTCAGAGCGCGGGCCCCGGGGCCACCGCCCCCTCTGCCCCACGACCTATCCTTTCAAATCAGGGCCCACCACGCAGGAGCTGGGGCCCACCGTAGGTTTCTCCGGTGTCCCGGTGCCTCAGTCCGACCCTGCTTGCCAGCCTGATAATACCAGGCCACAGCAGTCTGCATATCTTGGCTGGTTAACAAAAATAGGGGATCCCCTCGAAAAAAATTTGGCGTGGGGTCCCCCCTATTTTTGTTAACCAGCCAGATGAAGCAGACTGCTGAGGCCTGGTTTTTCAGGCTGGTAAGGATCCAATATCCATGGACCTTGCCAGCCTGATAATACCAGGCCACAGCAGTCTGCATATCTTGGCTGGTTAACAAAAATAGGGGATCCCCTCGAAAAAAAAACGGCGTGGGGGCCCCCTATTTTTGTTAACCAGCCAAGTAAAATGCAGACTGCTGCGGCCTGGTATTAAAAGACTGTCAAGGCCCATGGATTTTGGCCCTCAACAGCCTGATAATACCAGGCTACAGCAGCCCCACATTTGGCGCATCAAAAGATGTGCCAATTGTGGCACTTTACCCGGCTCTTCCCACTGCCCTGTAGCGGTGGCAAGTGGGGTAATAAGGGGTTAATGTCACCGTTGATTGCACGGTGAGAATAAGCCCGGTTAATAATGGAGAGGTGTCAATAAGACACCGATCCATTATTAATCCCAAAGTTTTTAAATGTATAAAAAAAAGACACAGCAAGAAAAAAGTATTTTAACCCCTTCCCGACCCATGACGCCGACGTCGGCGTCATGAAAACCTGTGCCATCCCGACCCATGACGCCGACGTAGGCGTCATGCTATAAATCATGTTACTGCGGGTCGGGGGTCCGGGGTCACTGAAAGGTCACCCGACCCGCAGTAACAGGACCCTTACTGCATCACCACAGGGGGGTTGGCTTAACCCCCACGTGGCCACGATCGCTCTGATTGGCTGTTAAAAGTGAAACTGCCAATCAGAGCGATTTGTAATATTTCACCAATGAAACTGGTGAAATATTACAATCCAGCCATGGCCGATGCTGCAATAGCATCTGCCATGGCTGGAGACCGCGATCAGACCCCCCCCACACCATGTCACGGCGGTGATCGGCCGCCGCCATCGAAAGATGGCAGCGATCGGTCACCGCCGTCGCTGTCTGCTCCCCTGCTCCTGCGATCACCCCCCTCACCTTCCGATCCCCCCTCACCTTCCGACGTCCCCTACTCACCTCTCCCGGTCCACCGATGTCCCTGGATCCGTCCCGGCGGCTGCCCGGGATTCTTCATGGGCGCCGCCATCTTGGAAAATGGCGGGCGCATGAGCAGTGCGCCCGCCGGCCGGCGCATGCGCAGTGCGCCCTCCATTGTAAAAAAATTTATTTTGATCACTGTGATAAACTGTCACAGTGATCAAAATGAAAAAAAAGTAAATGAACCCCCCCCGTCATAGGTAGGGACAAATAATAAAAAAAATTTTTATTTTTTTTTCCTAGCGGATTTTGCTGCTGATCCGCAGCTGATTTTGCTGCGGATCCGCGGCTGATTTCGCTGCTGATCCGCGGCGGATTTCGCTGCGGATCCGCGGCGGATTTCGCTGAGGATCCGCGGCGGATATCGCTGCTGATCCGCGGCTGATTTCGCTGCTGATCCGCGGCGGATTTCGCTGCTGATCCGCGGCGGATTTCGCTGCTGATCCGCGGCGGATTTCGCTGCTGATCCGCGGTGGATTTCCCTGCTGATCCGCGGCGGATTTCGCCGCTGATCCACGGCTGATTTCGCTGCTGATCCGCGGCGGATTTTGCTGCTGATCTGCGGCGGATTTTGTTGCTGTTCCGCGGCGGATTTTGTTGCTGATCCGCGACTGATTTTGCTGCGGATCCGCGGCTGATTATCTGCTGATTCATCTGCGCTAGCGGGTATAACATAACGCGATCGCGTTATGCTATACCGTTACCAGCCGGTCAACGCTATGTGTTGAACGGGCTGGTAAAACGCAATATGAACCCAGCCTTAGGGTTAGAACTAGGGTTAGGGTTAGCATTAGGGTTAAGGTTAGAATTACGGTTAGGGTTGGAATTTGAGTTAGGGTTGGAATTAGGGTTAGGGTTGGAATTAGGGTTAGGCTTGTAGTTAGGTTTATGGTTAGAGTTGGGATTAGAGTTAGGGGTGTGTTGGGGTTAGGGTTATGATTAGGGTTTGTATTAAGGTTAGGTGTGTGTAGGGGTTAGGGTTGGGGTTAGGGGTGTGTTGGGGTTAGTGTTGGAGTTAGAATTGAGGGGTTTCCACTATTTAGGCACATCAGGGGGTCTCCATACGCGACATGGCGCCACCATTGATTCCTGCAAATTTTGCGTTCAAAAAGTCAAACAGTGCTCCCTTTATTCCAAGCCCCGACGTATGCCCAAACAGTGGTTTATCCCCACATATGAGGTATCAGCGTACTCGGGAAAAATTGCACAACAACTTTGGGGGTTCTAATTTCTCCTGTTAACATTGGGAAAAAAAATTGGGGACTAAAAATTATTTTTGTGGAAAAAAAATGATTTTATATTTTCACGGCTCTGCGTTATAAACTTCTGTGAAGGACTTGGAGATTCAAAGTGCTTATCACACATCTATAGGAGTTCCTTGGGGGATCTAGTTTCCAAAATGTGGTCACTTGTGGGGAGTTTCTACTGTTTAGGCACATCAGGGACTCTGCAAACGTAACATGACGCCCGAAGACCATTCCATCAAGTGGGCATTTCAAAATGTCACTACTTCCCATCCGAGCCCCGACGTGTGCCCATACAGTAGTTTTCTCCCACATATGGGATATCAGCATACTCATGACAAATTGGACAACAACTTTTGGGGTCTAATTTCTCATGTTACCCTTGGGAAAATAAAAAAATTGGGGACTAAAAGATCCTGATTGTGGAAAAAATATGATTTTTTTATTTTCATGCCCGGGTGTTATAAACTTCTGTGTAGCCCTTGGGGGTTCAAAGTGCTCACCACACATCTAGATAAGTTCTTTGCGGGGTCTAGTTTCCTAAATGGGGTCACTTGTGGGGAGTTTCTACTGTTTAGGCACATCAGGGGCTCTGCAAACGTAACAAGATGCCCGCAGACCATTCCATCAAGTCGGCATTTCAAAGCGTCACCACATCCCTTCCGAGCCCTGACGTGTGCCCAAACAGTGGTTCCCCCCCACATATGGGGTACTAGCGTACTCAGGACAAACTGGACAACAACTTTTGGGGTCCAATTTCTCCTGTAACCATTGTGAAAATAAAAAATAGTGGGCTAAAAAATCATTTTTTGAGAAAAAAATTATTTTTTATTTTCACGGCTCTGCGTTATAAACTTCTGTGAAGCACCTGGGGGTTAAAAGTTCTCACTATGCATCTAGATAAGTTCCTTAGGGCGTCTAGTTTCCAAAATGGGGTCACTTGTGGGGGAGCTCCAATGTTTAGGCACACAGGGACTCTCCAAATGCGACATGGCAATCGCTAAATATTCCAGCATATTTTCCATTCAAAAAGTCAAATGGCGCTCCTTCCCTTCTGAGCCCTGCCGTGCGCCCAAACAGTGGTTTATGACCACATATGAGGTATCTATGTACTCAGGAGAAATTGCCCAACAAATTTTAGGATCCAATTTATACTGTTGCCCATGTGAAAATGAAAAAAACTGAGGCTAAAAGAAAATTTTTGTGAAAAAAAAGTACTTTCTTTTTTTTACGGATCAATTTGTGAAGCACCTGGAGGTTCAAAGTGCTCACTATGCATCTAGATAAGTTCCTTAGGGGGTCTAGTTTCCAAAATGGGGTCACTTGTGGGGGAGCTCCAATGTTTAGGCACACAGGGACTCTCCAAATGCGACATGGCAATCGCTAAATATTCCAGCATATTTTCCATTCAAAAAGTCAAATGGCGCTCCTTCCCTTCTGAGCCCTGCCGTGCGCCCAAACAGTGGTTTATGACCACATATGAGGTATCTGTGTACTCAGGAGAAATTGCCCAACAAATTTTAGGATCCAATTTATACTGTTGCCCATGTGAAAATGAAAAAAACTGAGGCTAAAAGAAAATTTTTGTGAAAAAAAAGTACTTTCTTTTTTTACGGATCAATTTGTGAAGCAACTGGGGGTTGAAAGTGCTCACTATGCATCAAGATAAGTTCTTTAGGGGGTCTAGTTTCCAAAATGGGGTCACTTGTGGGGGAGCTCCAATGTTTAGGCACACAGGGACTCTCCAAATGAGACATGGCAACCGCTAAATATTCCAGCATATTTTCTATTCAAAAAGTCAAATGGCGCTCCTTCCCTTCTGAGCCCTGCCTTGCGCCCAAACAGTGGTTTATGACCACATATGAGGTATCTGTGTACTCAGGAGAAATTGCCCAACAAATTTTAGGATCCAATTTATACTGTTGCCCATGTGAAAATGAAAAAAACTGAGGCTAAAAGAAAATTTTTGTGAAAAAAAAGTACTTTCTTTTTTTTACAGATCAATTTGTGAAGCACCTTGGGGTTCAAAGTGATCACTATGCATCTAGATAAGTTCCTTAGGAGGTCTAGTTTCCAAAATGGGGTCACTTGTGGGGGAGCTCCAATGTTTAGGCACACAGGGACTCTCCAAATGTGACATGGCAACCGCTAAATATTCCAGCATATTTTCTATTCAAAAAGTCAAATGGCGCTCCTTCCCTTCTGAGCCCTAGTGTGCGCCCATACAGTGGTTTATGACCACATATGAGGTATCTGTGTACTCAGGAGAAATTGCCCAACAAATTTTAGGATCCATTTTATCCTGATGCCCATGTAAAAATGAAAAAATTGATGCTAAAAGAAAATTTTTGTTGGAAAAATTAAAATGTCCATTTTTTCCTTCCACGTTGCTTTAGTTCCTGTGAAGCACCTGAAGGGTTAATAATCTTCTTGAATGTAGTTTTGAGTAGCTTGAGGGGTGCAGTTTTTATAAAGGTGTCACTTTTGGGTATTTTCTCAAAGTGACTTCAAATGTTAGGTGGTCCCTAAAAAAATGGTTTTGTAAATTTTGATGTAAATAGGAGAAATCGCTGGTCAACTTTTAACCCTTATAACTTCCTAACAAAAAAAATGTTGTTCCCAAAATTGTGCTGATGTAAAGTAGACATGTGGGAAATGTTATTTATTAACTATTTTGTGCCACATAACTCTCTGGTTTAACAGAATAAAAATTAAAAATTAGAAAATTACAAAATTTCGCCAAATTTCCATTTTTTTCACAAATAAACGCAAAAAATTATCGACCTTAATTTACCACTAACATGAAGCCCAATATGTCACGAAAAAAACAATCTCAGAATCGCTAGGATCCGTTGAAGCGTTCCTGAGTTATTACCTCATAAAGGGACACTGGTCAGAATTGCAAAAAATGGCAAGGTCTTTAAGGTCAAAATAAGCTGGGTCATGAAGGGGTTAATGAAATAAAAGAGACAACACAGTTTTCATTAATTTTATTATACTCTCATTCCTGCGACGCCATCGATCTCCTGTAAAAAAAGAATAAAAACAAAACAACAGTATACCACCTGTTCGACGCAGTCCATAGTAACGAGTGTCCCACGACGATCCAGCTCTGCTACATCGCAATGACAGGCAGAGCCTGTCATCGCGACGCAGCACAGCTGATTACCTACTTCCCCGGCGGTGACGTCATCGGACTGACTGCTTTACGGCCGGGATTACCCAGCAGTCACTGCAGTTATCGCGAGAAACTGCATGTGACCGCCGGGGAAAGATGATGGCGGCCATGAAGCAGTCCAGCCCGTGACCGCCGGAGATCTTCTGCCAGGTAAGTGCCGCTGACTCCTGACAGACCCGACCGACGGACACTGACAGTGACAGTGACATCCCGATTCCGGTATCCGATAAGACGAAAATATCGGAACTAAGTATCGAAAGTCCGATAGAGCTAATATCGGCCGATACCCGATACTTGCGGTATCGTATCGCTCAACACTAGTCTTTAGGCAAGAAAGGTTGTTGACCACTGCATTGAAGCCATTTAAGCTATATTTTTCAGAATACACTTTAACCCCTTAATGTCCACTGACGTGCAGAGTCCGTCATGGCAAGGTGCCAGTTCCGGCATCAGGACGGACTCTGCACGTCATGGCTTTGATCTACCACTGCGTGTAAACACGCAGTGGTAGATCAGTGCCGACAGCTGTCACAGACAGGTGACAGGCACGGCAAGCGGTGCGGGGACCTTTGCCGTCGGTCCCCGCACCTACAGCGCTGTGCTTGGTCAGTCAATCTGACTGACCAAACACAGCAACGATCCCACAGGAGAAGCTGAAATTTCAGCTTCCCCAGCGTGATCAGTGCAGGAGCCGGCGCTGCAGTGGCCAGGCTTCCTGCACTGACAGCCAGGAGCGGAGCCCCCACCGCCCCTGGCTGTTAACCCCCTGACTGCTGCGATCCAGCGCGATCGCAGAGCTCAGGGGGGGAGGCAGAGGGTCGGGAGCTCCCTCTGCCTCAGATCGGCGCCCTGCAGGGCCCGATCTCTGCCTTGATGACCCGGGGGTTGTCATGACAACCTCCGGGTCATCTAGCTACGGAAAGCTGCTGTGATCATTGTCACAGCAGCTTCCACTATAGTTGCAATGCATTGCAATGCCAGAGCATTGCAATGCATAGTAACTGCAATAAAAAGTAAAAAAAAGTGAAAGTCCCATAAAGGGGAAAGTTAAAAAAAATCATTTTTTAAAAAAAATATTAAAAAATAATTTAAAAAAAATCCCTAAAAAATACAAATTTTTATGTAATAAATAAAAATAAAAAACAAAAAACATACCCATGTTTGGTATCACCACGTCCGTAAAAATCCCATCTATAAAAGCGTAACCCTAGTTAACCCCTTCAGTGAAAGCCGTAAAAAAAAAACACAAAAAAGTAGTAAATTATACTTTTTCCAAGCGGTATCATTATACCGCTTGGAAAAAGTGCAATAACACGCGACCAAAAAGTCAGATATAAATAATCATGGTACCGCTGAAAACGTCATCTTGTCCCGCAAAAAACAAGCCACTATACAGCATCATCAACGAAAAAATAAAAAAGTTATAGCTCGCGGAATAAACTGATGCAAAAATAATTATTTTTTCTATAAAATTTTTTATTGTGTAAAAAACGCCAAAACATAAAAAAAAAATATATAAATTAATTTTACGGCTCTACGTTATAACCTTCTGTGAAGCCCTTGGGGGTTCAAAGCTCTCACTACACATCTAGATAAGTTCCTTGGGGGGTCTAGTTTCCAAAATGGGGTTACTTGTGGGGGGTTTCCACTGTTTAGGCACACAGGGGCTCTCCAAATACGATATGGCGTCCAATCTCAATTCCAGCCAAAAAAGTCAAATGGCGCTGCTTTCCTTCCGAGCTCTGCCATGCACCCAAATAGTGGTTTACCCCCACATATGGGGTATCAGCGTACTCAGGACTAATTGCACAATAACTTTTGGGGTCCCTTTTATCCTTTGGAAAATAAAAATTGGGATGAAAAGATCATTTTTGTGGAAAAAATATGATTTTTTAATTTTACGGCTCTATCGCTGTACTCAGGATAAATTGTACAACAAATATTGTCGTTCATTTTCTACTGATACCCTTGACAAAATTTTAAAAATTGTGTCGAAAGAAAAATTTTGGGAAAAAAAGTTAAATGTTAATTTTTTCCTTCCACATTGCTTCAATTCTTGTGAAGTACCTAAAGGGTTAATAAACTTCTTGAATGTGGCTTTGAACACGTTGAGGGGTGCAGTTTTTAGAATGGTGTCACTTTTGGGTATTTTCTGTCATATTGACCCCTCAAATTCACTTCAAATGTGAGGTGGCCCTAAAAAAAATGTTTTTGTAAATTTTGTTGGAAAAATGAGAAATTGCTGGTCAACTTTTAACACTTATAACTTCCTAACAAAAAAAAATTTTGGTTCCAAAATTGTGCTGATGTAAAGTAGACATGTGGGAAATGTTATTTATTAACTAATTTTTGTGACATATCTCTCTGATTTAATGGCATAAAAATTAAAAGTTTGAAAATTGCAAAATTTTCAAAATTTTTGCCATATTTCCGATTTTTTCATAAATAAACGCAAGTTATATTGAAGAAATGTTACCACTATCATGAAGTACAATATGTCTTGAGAAAACAATCTCAGAATCGCCAAGATCCGTTGAAGCGTTCCAGAGTTATAACCTCATAAAGAGACAGTGGTCAGAATTGTAAAAATTGGCCTGGTCTTTAACCTACAAAATGGCTTGGTCGTTAAGGGGTTAAATGGGTGACATAAATATGACCCTAACATTGTAAATATGATTCTTATTTACATTGTCACAAAGGAATACTGGAGATGGAATATCGAGTCTGAACACAATGTTTAAAAAGTAAAAAAAATTCATGAAAAAATTAGAGTTATTATGTATATAATAACAAATATTTGAAGGGAATTTGCAGAATTCATTATGAGAGAATAACTACTCTCAGGTTTGCAAATAAACAGAAATCAAGACATGTTTCTCGTCCTTTGTCCTGAGGCTTGATTCTGGACGTTCCTGCATGCACATAGGCACAGAGTGAAAATAATACACAGAGAAGCTAAATTATTTTGTCAGTTCAAGTGCTAGAACAAGTAACACCGAGGAAAAATGTCTTTATGTCCTTGAAAGGCTAAATAATATGTTATGATTTGCACAGTTACACTAGACAGAGAGAGCTCCTTACTGAACCATGTAATGATAAAAAAGCTTTACACTTCCCAAAGTTTCTAAAATAGTGATTTTTACACTTTTTAAAATAGTTTCTTTTGTGTTTGGCTCTGAAGCAGCATTATAGACAAAGATGAAAGGCTCCAAATATATGCGAGGTGGTGAACCTATCAATCCAAGTTTCATAGTCATTTTGCAAATTGCAGTAGATGCACCAAGCTGCCCAGGCTTGGACACCAAGGCCGGACAAACCCTTTTATAAAAAAAAAAACCTATTCCTACCTATTACTATTGATTACATAACCACAACATGTTTCTCAGCTCTGTACAGCCATTTGCACCAGTCCTTGTCCTCAATGGGACTCACAGCTTTCATCTCTGGAACACAAAATAGGATAATTTCATACAAAAGTTTTCAAACCTTGTGCCAAAAAACAGCAACCATGGGTTCTTCTAAGCAGCTGGCTAGCACTCTGAAAATGAAAATGATGTCTACACCTCAAAAAACAATGAATGCAGGACAACCCAAGAATCTCTCAGAACTGGAAGAATTTTCCAAGGAGGATGGATGAAAATTCTTCAAATAAGAATTAACCCTTTAACAACCTCTGATATGCATTTAAAAAACGGTAATTAATGGTATTTATTCCCTCCTTGCTGTTTTTAAATGACGATGTGGAATAAAGGAATTGATCAGCTGAGCGGCTGTGATTCTCGAGGGTGTTAGCTGTACATCACAGCTGACAACCTACAGTATCAGCCCCGGCCATTTTCGCGATTGCTCAGGGCTGATTAACCCCTTAAATACAGCTGTCAATCGACACAGCAGTATTTAATTTGTTGAAAGGGGTTCACAAGACCTCCCTAGTAGCCATCGGACCCCCATGATGGGAATCGCGAGTCCCGATAGTTACCACAGTACCCTGAGGTCATGTGATAACCCCAAGGTACGGTGGCCTGTGAGATCCAGCAATAAGCTGGCTCTCACGTGCTGTTTCAGTGAGACACTGACAGTCTGATACACTGCCATACATGAGTACTAAACCCATAAAAAAAATGGCCAATGATATATAACAGTAAAAATACCTTTATTCACAGTAATAAGGTATATTGTGGCATCAAAGAAGAGAGTGCACAATTAATTAAGATAAAAAAGTATAATATAGCTAAAAGGAAGTATTAGAAAATAGGTAAAACAATTGGCACAGAATAACCAAGCAACAATTAGGAAAAATAGAAAAAATAGAATTAGTCCTACCGGTAATTCGGTTTCTAGGAACCTTCAACGTCAGCAGTATTGGAGGATGTCTCCTCGCCCTAATGGGGGACAGGAACACAAAACAGGTTAAATACCCTCCCCTTCCTACAATCACCAGTGTTTTTTCAGGACACACTAGCATGTATAATTACCACCAAAGTGCAGGAATCATCCAATAAGAACAACAGAAAGGGAGGGAAATTAGTGCTGTCTTGGAAGGTTTATAGAAACCGAATTACAGGTAAGACTAATTCTGTTTCTCTTGTCACCTTCCACGACAGCAGCATTGGAGTAATATCAACAACTAGAGATGAGCAACTTTGCCTCCGGGAGGGTCGAGTTGGGTTTCGGACCACCCGACTTTCACAAAAGTCGAGTCGAACGAAATCGGCCGACTATTGGAAAAAGTCGAAGGTCCGACTGAAACACGAAACACAATGCGAGTCAATGGGGAAGAAAAGTCGGCTGGGAGTGGAGGACAGTAAACACACCAACAGTGCCCATTTCAATGCCAACATAAATTCTTATTACTTAAGCTTGTCAACGTCAATTTACTTTATAATAATTGTTACGCATTGAAAACTGGGGGTTATTTGGCTAAAGTTGTGGGGGGGCAGGGCTGGCTCCAGGTTTTCGTGGGCCCGGGTCAAAGAGTCTCAGTGGGCCCCTTTAACACATACCACAATTCAAGATGCTCCGATACGGCAAAGAAATATAGGTATAGTACAATGCCAAATACTTCATTTCTTACATTACATGAGTGATATCTATTTTAAATTCTGCAATAGCTCAAAAACCAGACAGTTTATTCCTCCATACAGTATTATGAGCACCACATAGTGCGCCAGACAGAATAATGAGCCCCATATATTGCTCCATAAATAATTTGTCCCATATAATGTTCCATACAGTATATGATGAGTTCCACATAATGCTACAGTATATGATTGTCCCCTGGCTGATGTCCCAGTGTATGATGGCCTATATAATGCTCCATATGTAATGGACCCCATATGATGCTCCAGTATATGATTGGCCCCTTGGATGATGCTCCAGTGTATGATGGGCCTATATAATGCTCCATATATAATGGGCCCCATATGATGCACCAGTATATGATGGGCCCCATGGATGATGCTCCAGTGTATGATGGGCCCCGTATATGATGCTCCAGTGTATGATGGGCCCCATGGATGATGCTCCAGTGTATGATGAGCCCCATATAATCCTCCAAATATAATGGTCCCCATATGTAATGCTCCATATATAAGGGGCTTCATGTGATGCCCCATAAATAATTAACCCCATTTGATGCTCTAGTACCGGGGTCTCAAACAGAGTAAATGGGCCGCACATAAAAAAAATTTAAGCTGGCGGGCCGCATTCCATTCAAACTTAACACAATACAAAATTATTGTTAAACAATTGTTTATTTGAACTACTATAACAATTCTCTCCCTCCTGACCTTCCCTTCTCTCTGTGGCCGTTCAAATAAGTTGTCAGCTGCAATGTACAGCTTACCGTGTATACTCGTGTATAAGCCGACCCAAGTATAAGCCGAGCCCCCTAATTTTGCCACAAAAAAACTGGGAAACTTATTGACTCGTGTATAAGCCTAGGGTGGATAATGCAGCAGGTACTGGTAGATTTCCAAAAAAAAAAGAGATACCAATAAAAGTAAAATTAATTGAGACATCAGTAGGTTAAATGTTTTTGAATATCCATATTGAATCAGGAGCCCCATATAATGCTCCATACAGTTCATGGCCCATACAAAATACGCCCCATATAATGCTGCACAAAGGTTAATAATGGCCCCATAAGATGCTCCATAGAATAATATGCTCCATATGCTACTCCATAAAGGTTATGGCCCCATAAAATGCTCCATAGATTATGCCCCCAAAAGATGCTCCATAGATTATGCCCCCATAAGATGCTCCATATATTTTGTGCCCCCATAAGATGCTTCATATATTTAATGCACATATACCAGCAAGAATAAGGCATAGGCAAAAGAAGGGGGATCACCAACAATGTACAAACAATACAAGAAATTTTATTGAGTACAAAACACCAAGGAACACATTAAAAACATTTAAAAAGTAACAAATGTGACATACACACACCCAGGGTCGGACTGGCCCACCGGAGAACCCGAGGATTCTCCGGTGGGCCCTGGCATCTGGTGGGCCCTGGCACCTGCTGGCATACAGGGGCTAGTTGCCTAGGGCCCCCCAGCCGGTGGCATGTCGCTAATAGCAGCACACCACGCCGCTGCCATGGGGGCCCCGTGCTAGCGGAGCAGAAGAGGGTGACAGGAGGCAGGAGCCCCTGTCCCCACTGCTAAAGAGAAATGAATATTCACTGCTTCCCACGCCCACATGGGCATGGGAAGCAGTGAATATCATTTCACTTTAGCGGCTAAGATTGCCCACTATCAGGGCCGGGGAACCAGGGCCCCGTGCTCCACCAGGGGCCACCCGCTCCCACAGGGGTCCCCAGCCCAAGCAGCCGCTATGCGGCAGTAAGTCAGGGCCGGCGTCGCCCTCAATCGTAATGGTGAATGGAGAGAGAGCGTCATCTGACGCTCTCTCTCCCATCAGTTCCCTCTGCTTCTCACTCACAGCCGGTGCGCGATGACGTCACTTCATCGCGCACCCGCTGTGTGTGTGTCTGGCAGACGGCAGCGCCTGACACTGAAGCAGAGCCGCCGCCGGAATCAGCGTGGGAGCGAGGACGAGAGGTGAGTATTGTGGTTTTTTTTTAAATCTCTATATCTATCTATAGCTATCTATCTATCTATATCTATCTCTAGATCTATCTATTATCTATCCCACATCTATTATCTATCTATCTATTATCTGTCTATCTATTTATATCTATAGCATTATACCCTATGAGGGGGGGGAAGCATTATAATCTATGAGTGGGGCAGCATTATCCCCTATGAGGGGGACAGCATTATCCTCTATGAGGGGGGCAGCATTATCCCTAGGAGGGGGTGCATTATACCCTATGAGGGGGGCAGCATTATAATCTATGAGGGGGCAGCATTATCTCCTATGAGGGGGGCAGCATTATCCCCTATGAGGGGGGCAGCATTATACCCCAGGAGGGGGTGCATTATACCCTATGAGTGGGCAGCGTTATACCCTATGAGGGGGTGCATTATACCCTATGAAGGGGGCAGCATTATCCCCTATGAGGGGGGCAGCATTATCCCCTATGAGGGGGGCAGCATTATAATCTCAGGGGGGCAGCATTATCAGCTATGAGGGGGGCAGCATTATACCCTAGGAGGGGGTGCATTATACCCTATGAGTGGGCAGCATTACACCCTATGAGGGGGGGCAGAATTATCCCCTATGAGGGGGCAGCATTATATTCTATGGGGGGGCTGCTTTATAATCTATGAGTGAGGCTACCCCAACTACTGCTACATAATTAAGACGTGTACTACCTTATATTATACCCGGATATTAGCGTGTTTTACCGCACAATTGGTGATCTTGTATTGATTTCTATGTAGCTACATAGTGGGCCCCAAGAATGATTTTATCTGGTGGGCCCAAGGTGTTCCAGTCCGATGCTGCACACACCAACAATTTAAGCCCATAATGAAGCTTATACCCTAGGCCATATGCATGTGTATATAATATAGCCTAAATGCCCATGAAAATAGAAAAAACGGAGCACTGGCTCTCCTAAGATAATATATAATACAGCTGCCCCAAGTACAAAATATACAGCACACTGAGTAGAATAAAATGCAATAGCTTGCCCAGTCCTAATGGCTCACAATATCATAGTAAATCAGACCTAATATAACATAAGGCTGCAACACAATGGTCATACGGCCCAAAAAAGGCCTGAAAAAAATATATGTAACAAGGAGGCACACATATAAGGAGAGCTAAGGGATAAATACCCGTAAAGAAATGTCAGGGCTCAGCAAAGATGGGAGCATAAAAGGCACACATGCTGATGGATCAGGCACTGGAGACCAGTCGCGTGTCGCCACTAAAGCGTGGCTTTGTAGCGAGGATGTGGCCAACCAGTAGTCGTCATCCTTCATAATTTTGGCAATGCGGGGGTCCCTTTTTAGGATCCGCAAGACATAATCACACATGTGGGCCAATGTTCCAGGTGTCAATGATGCACTGCCAGTGGTGGGTGGAGGAGCACTTTCTGCCAAATCCACATCCCTCCAGTCACGCACAAACCCTGTACCTGACCTAGGTAAGCCAACATTTTCTCTTGCCCCCTGAGAAGCATCCCCACCCCAAAATAATCATCCCCCCATCCTCCTCCTCTTCCTCTTCTTCCTCCACTTCGTCCAGGACAGTTCCCTGAGCAGACAATGGCTGACTATCATCAAGGCTTCCCTCCTCCTCCTCCTCCTCTTCCTCCTCTGCTGTAAACGCCTGATCCTTAATGTGCGTCAAACTTTGCATGAGCAGACGCATAAGTGAGATGCTCATGCTTATTATGTAGTCATCTGCGCTTACCTGCCGTGTGCATTCCTCAAAACACTGAAGGACTTTACAGAGGTCTTTCAGCTTTGACCACTGCACACCCGACAACTCCATGTCTGCCCTCAAACTGCCTACCCGTGTATCCTCCCACAAATGCATTACAGCCTGCCTCTGTTCGCACAACCTCTCAACCATATGCATCGTGGAGTTCCACCTTGTTGCAATGTCTATGATTAGGCGGTACTTGGGGAGGTGGAGTGATCGCTGCAGACTCTGCATACGACTGTAGTCTACGTGCGAGCGACGGATGTGTGAGCACAGTCTTTGCACCTTATGGAGCAGGGCTGTTAACTCCGGATAATTATTTATGAAGCACTGCACTGCCAGGTTCGAGGTGTGAGCCAGGCAAGGTATGTGTCTGAGTTTTGCCAGGGCGATGGCCGCCACAAAATTACGGCCGTTATCACTGACTACCTTGCCTGGCTCAAGATGTAGACTGCCCAGCTATGACTCAGTTTCTCGCTGCAAGTAGTCGGCCAGTACCTCCGCGGTGTGTCTGTTGTCGCCCAAAGACATCATCTTTAAAACAGCCAGCTGACGCTTACCACTAGCTGTTCGATAGTGGGACACCTCGTGTGCAGCACTGGCAGCTGCGGATGGAGTGCTCATGCGACTGAGCTCTTTTGATGCGCTTTCGCTTCTGGAGGAGGAGGAGGAGGGTCGAACTCCTACAGCTAACTGTTGCCTATACCGTGGGCTAGGCAGCATCCACCACATTAACCCAGTGCACAGTGATGGACACGTAACGGCCCTGGCCATTCCTACTGGCCCATGCATCTGTTGTGAGGTGCACTCTTCCACTCACTGATTGTTTGAGTGCATGGACAATGTGGTCTTTCACATGCAAGTTGAATGCAGGGATGGCTTTTCTAGAAAAGAAACGCCAGCTTGGTAGGTCCTAGCGTGGGACAGCATAGGCAATGAGCTCTCTGAACGCTGCGTTTTCAGCTAAACAGAAGGGCATCATCTCTAATGAGATCAGTTTGGTAAAGTAGGCGTTCAAAGCCAGTGTACGTGGATGAGAGGATGAGTACTTTCTTTTCCTACTCAGAGTGTCTGCTAGGGTGAGCTGGACTTGAGAGCTGAATATGGGGGAACTAGCGTTGGACATGGCTGACTGAGAGGGGGTTGGTGATGGTGGTAGTGGTGTTGATGGCCTAGATTCATTCTTTCATTGCAAAAACATTGTGATTCCCTGACTGCTTTGGCCTTGCGACGACACCTCAACATTTCTTACTGGTGGTGTGCTAACCGGTGGGCTTACAGTGGGGGAAGTGATGTAGCGTTGATGGCTACCTTTAGCTGAAGCAGGTGCACATGTGTTACCTGAGGTTTTGTAGGCCGTCCACACTTGCAAGTGCACGGTGTTTAAATGTCTAAGCATGCAACTGGTATTCAAATTTCGGAGATTTTTTCCTCGGCTAAAGGTCTTTCCGCACTTCTTACAGATAACCTTTGCCTCATCAATAGGATTTTGGTAAAAAAAAGTGCCACACACTCTTCCTACTATGGGATAAATTTTCAGGGCTTGCACACTGTGCTAATTTGACCGTATGGCCAAGCTGTCCTGCAACGCTTTTTGTTTTATTAACACTAGTGTTGAGCGATACTGCTCAATATCTAAAAATATCGTATCGGAATGGTATCGCCGATATCACTAAATATCGTCGATATCCGATTCTGATACCGGAAGTCCCATGTAAGTCTATGGGAACAAAATATCGCAACAAAAAAAACCCTTTCGTTGTAAACACAAAATATACACACACAGAATACATATATATATATATATATATATATATATATATATATATACATGTCATTGTGACATATATATATATACATACATTTATAGTTTATACACTTCTACATAGTAAAATAGACTCTGATTCAATTGCCGGGTAAAGCCGTGACATACCCCATAGAAGTCGACGGGCTCGGTGCCGAGTACCCCAAAACCTCTGGCTCTGTGCGACTCAACTTGGGCGTCACGAACAGAATTCTGTAGCTCGCTATAAGCGAGTCCTGTGTGCCTGAATTGAACTGGTTTTGTGCTTGAGAATTGCTAAAATCATCAGAGAATATATTTGCCATTTTTCAGCCATATCTGCGTCACGACGAGGCACTTGTGAAGAAGAAGGGCATGCTCTTCGTGGGTGTACACTCACTCAGTGGCGCGAAAACGATGGCCGACCACTGTAAATGGTACTGCAATGTAAGATCGTGCCCCACAGCTCTTCAGTTCCGCCGCCTCATCCTCCTCAGTGTGCGGAAACTAACACGAAGGTCCCGCCTCCCTACAAAAGAGGGGCCCTCTCCAGATGCTAATGACACATGTGACTTGACAGAGATGGCTAATCGACACAAGCAGAAGTGTGAAGGGATGGAGCAGTCAGAGCTCTCCCCCACGGAAGCGACCCGATCGCCACGGAACCACCGTTGGGCACCCGGCCTGGAAACCCTCCTACGCTGCAAGAAGCGGAGGATACCCTAAGAGGCTTGGCCCGGCACCGGGAGGAGGTCGCCAGGATGGAAGCCAGCTGGCGTGCCCTAAAACTAAACTTGGAGCGGCGCCAATCCCTCTTACCTGAAGTGTCTGTACCGGAAGGTGAGGCACCCGTTCTAGTAGAGGAGTCCGTGCGGGCATCCCAGCCCTTGCAATGTGATCCGGTTGACGTTGTCGCAGTGGAGGCACCAGTACCTGCAAAAAACTCTGCACCAGCAGCACCCCAGATCCCGCTGTCTGCCCCCGTCGCTGAGACAGAAGAAGCGACACCCGTCCTCATGGAGGAGGCCGCGCAGGCACAAGAGGTCTACCTGTCTGTACCAGAGCCCCGACTGTCATCTGTTCCAGAGCCGGCTGCTTCCTCCGCAGGTGAGCGCCGCCAGGACTGGGGGGCGCCAGGAGAGCTGCCGCAAACCGGACACTGTAAGCTGCAGTTTGATGGTGGAGACATGGAGCAGATGGTGGAGGAGAATTACAACCGGCGTCAGGAGGAAGAGTGGAGACGTTGGGAACTGGAAGCAGAGCGACAAAGGGAGCAGCGAGAAACCGAAAAGCTTCAGCAACGTAACCTGGAGAAGGACCGGGCAGATAAGGACCGGATGAGAAAAGATAAAGGAACCATGTGGGAGCCGCGGCGTAAGGGTGCAGTACGGAGCTTTAAATTGAAAGGTGGTTGGGGCTTCATCCAGGAGCCTGGACTTTATTTAGAAGTTTTTGTGAACCGGCGGGACGTGGAGGCTCACCTCCCAGAAGGACACCCGGGGAGGGACCTGTTGCCAGGAGACTTGGTGACTTACACCCGACACTGGGGTTACAATGGATGGTACGCCCTAAATGTTACCAGGTGCGACCCTACTCCCCAGAGTGTCAGGAACCTGTGAGACCCTCGGAGCCTTCAGCCTCCCACATCCAGGCCTCTGCAAAAGTGCCCACCCCACGCCGTAAATCTCCCCAGCCTCCCTCAGTGGTCTCCTCAGCAGCCCCAGCTATGGACATGATAAGTATAGCTGGCCCGTACCCGGCGCCTGTTAGGCCCCCTGGGGTTCGTTCAGTCCGGGACATAGGGTTCCAGACCCGGAGGGAGATGAAAGAGGTGGCCACACAGACCCAGATAGCGGGTCACGACTTGACTGTACAGGCCACACTACGTCATCAGGTCCTGGTGGTCCTTGGTGTCTCGGATGTTTGGCAAGCATCAGAAGAGTACCAGGTGGTACCTGGAACACCCCTGCCAAAGAATTATAAATAACCCGGACAGGGTCCCTGTATGTAAATAGTTAAATTGTTGATGTACCCGGACGGGTGAATGTTCATAAAAAAGTTTTTTAATTTATTAAAAAAAACAAAACACAGTTTTCATTACTTTTATTACAGTCTCATCCTGCGACGCCATCGATCTCCTGTAAAAAAATGAAAAAAAGAAAAAAAAGTATACCACCTGACCGACGCAGTCCATAGTAACGAGTGTCCCACGACGATCCAGCTCTGCTACATCAGAATGACAGGCAGAGCCTGTCATCCCGGCGCAGCACAGCTGATTACCTGCTTCCCCGGCGTTGACGTCATCGGACTGGTTTACGGCCGGGATTACCCTGCAGTCACTGCAGTTATCGCGAAAAACTGCATGTGACCGCCAGGGAGAAGATAATGGCGGCCATCAAGCAGTCCAGGACATGACCGCCGGAGATCTTCTGCCAGGTAAGTGCCGCTGACTCCTGACAGACCCGACCGACGGACACTCACAGTGACAGTGACAAATCCGATTCGGGTATTCGATATGACGAAAATATCGGTATTCAGAATCGAAAGCCCGATACAGCTAATATCGGCCGATACCCGATATTTGCAGTATCGTATCGCTCAACACTAATTAACACATTTTTGGACTGCTACGAGCCTGCCAGATAACTGCAGCTGCGATGTCGATGCCTGCCGCGGATCCTCCTTCTCTTCTGAGCTATTGCCAACGGCACCCTTTTCCCCCAATGGATGCCAATCTGGGTCAACAACTTGGTCATCCATCACCTCCTCTTCAATTTCATCTGTGGTGAGGGTGAAGGACACAAGAAAAGGTGTCATTCCTAACCAGGAGCCTGCACTGACGACTTAGTGCTTGCATTTTTTGAAACTTCAGAAGAGGAGGCGATAGAGCTGGAGGCTGTTTCGACAATGTAAGCCAAAACCTATTCCTGATGCTCCGGCTTTAAAAGTGGTTAACCTACCCCCAGAAAAGGGAACCTTTCAGGCCTTCTGAAGCCAGACGATGACGCAGGCTCAACACCTCCTGCCTTAGGTGCTATTGTGCTTTTGGCACTACCAGCAGATGCACCACCACCACCATCAGTACCAGCTGACCTTCCCCGCCCACATCTGTGGCCTCTTCCACCATACTCCCTCATGTTTGGGAAAATGTACCCAAAATACCAGCAGATGTATGGTACTGTACCAGAAGCATACAGCTGTATACGGTGAAGGGGAAAATTTCAATCTCCGTATATATTTCAGGAGTCACACACAGAAGCTCCAGGCTCAGTATGGATTAGACCAGAATATAAAAAGCAGAAAAAGGGAAATGTATCACAATATACCAAGTGTATATAGTATAGGGGAAAACTGTAAATCTCCTTATATATTTCCAGAGTCACAGACAGACGCTTTCAGGCTCAGTATGTATTAGACCAGACTATAAAAAGCAGAAAAAGGGTACTGTATCAGAAAATGCCAGGTGTATATAGTATTGGGGAAAATTTCAATCTCCGTATAGATTTCAGGAGTCACACACAGACACTCTCAGGCTCAGTATGGATTAGACCAGAATATAAAAAGCAGAAAAAGGGTACTGTATCAGAAGATGCCAGGTGTATATAGTATTGGGGAAAATTTCAATCTCCGTATAGATTTCAGGAGTCACACACAGACGCTCTCAGGCTCACTATGGATTAGACCAGAATATAAAAAGCAGAAAAAGTGTACTGTATCCGAAGATGCCAGGTGTATATAGTATTGGGGAAAATTCAATCTCCGTATATATTTCAGGAGTCACACACAGATGCTCTCAGGCTCAGTACGGATTAGACTAGAATATAAAAAGCAGAAAAAGAGAAATGTATCACAAGATACCTGGTGTATATAGTATAGGGGAAAATTGTAAATCTCCGTATATATTTCCGGAGTCACAGACAGACGCTCTCAGGCTCAGTATGGATTAGAGCAGAATATAAAAAGCAGAAAAAGGGTACTGTATCAGAAGATGCCAGGTGTATATAGTATTGGGGAAAATTTCAATCTCCGTATAGATTTCAGGAGTCACACACAGACGCTCTCAGGCTCAGTATGTATTAGACCAGAATATAAAAAGCAGAAAAAGGGTAATTTATCAGAAGATACCAAGCGTAAACAGTGTAGGGGTAATTGTAAATCTCAGTATATATTTCAGGAGTAACACACAGACGCTCACAGGCTCAGTATGGATTAGACCAGAATATAAAAAGCAGAAAGGGTGCTGTATCAGAAGCGTACAGCTGTATACAGTGTTGGGGTAATTTTAAATTTCCGTATATATTTCGGGAGTTACACACAGATGCTCATAGGCTCAGTATGGATTAGACCAGAATATAAAAAGCAGAAAAAGGGTACTGTATCACAAGCGTACAGCTGTATACAGTCTAGGAGTAATTATAAATCTTCGTATATATTTCCGGAGTCAGACACAGACGCTCACAGGCTCAGTATGGATTACACCAGAATATAAAAAGCAGAAAAAGGGTACTGTATCACAATCGTACAGCAGTATACAGTCTAGGGGTAATTGTAAATCTCCGTATATATTTCCGGAGTCACACACAGATAGTCTTCATGTATTTGTCCGTGATACCAGCCGGTACACGGTAGTGTGTGAGGAGCGTACAGCTCTATACCGTGTGGGAAAAATGAACGCTTGGTGACTGTGCAGAAAAAAAGAATAAAAGTATTAGTGCTGTGTAAAAAGCAGTCTGCACCGCAGTGTACACACAGCAATACAGCCAGCAGGCAGCCTATTAACCAGTGCTGCTGCACAGAAGAAAATCCTCCCCTTTCACTGCCAGGCAGCCTAATAACCAGCACTGCTGCACACAACAACATCCTCCCCTGTCACTGCACACTAACTGTACAGCACAATTGCTATCAGCACAAGCACAGAATAACTTTTCTTTCCTGCCTAACTCTCTCTCTACTGATAAACAGCGTCAGCAACCTCTCCCTACGCTAAGATCGGCAGAAGTAAAATGGCGGTCGGTGGTCAGGGCTTTTACAGCCACTGTGACGCCACACAAAGCAAGCCAATCACTGCAATGCCCTTCTCTAAGATGGTGGTGGCCGCTGCTCATGTCATCTCATTGCCCACAGTGTACGTCCTTGCTCATTGGCTGAGAAAAGGCATCTGCAAGCATTATGGGAAAACCGACTTTGGCGCTGGGGTCGACGACCTCATGGCCGACCCAACTATTTGGTTGGGTTTCTCTCTGCGAAACCCGACTGTAGCAAAAGTCGACGATTTTTGAATCTGATCGACCTGTTTCGCTCAACTCTAGTCAAGCCCCTTCCAGGGTAGTCTGGTTTGTGGAACAGTGGGGTGGTGTAGAGAAGTCTGGCACAATCCAGCCCTTTTTCATTTTTATAAGAGTCAGCCTGTCAGCATTTTCAGTTGACAGTCAGATGCGCTTATCAGTTATAATTCCACCAGTGACACTAAAAACACGCTCTGACAAAACGCTAGCGGCAGGGCAGTCTAGGACCTCCAAGGCGTAGAGAGTCAGTTCATGCCATGCATCCATCTTTGAGACCCAATAATTGTAAGGCACAGAGGAATCACGAAGGATGTTGGTACGGTAAGCAAGATACTCCCTTAGCAGCTTCCAAAACTTTACACTCCTTGTGAAAGTACACTGTGAATCAGGGTCACTGTGATGGGAGGGTCAGAGAAAACTTTCCCAGAACTTTGCCAGTGTTCGCCTGCCTCTGCTGGATTGGAGTTGTGTTTCTCTCACCTGTACTCCTTGGTCGTCCAATGAACTGTGACCTCTGCCACCAGCGTTAACAGATGGGAATTTTTTAATAATTCCACAACAAAGGCCTTCTGGTACTGCACCATTTTAGTACACCTGTTTGCCTCTGGAAGAAGAGATTGAATGTTCTCCTTATAACATTGGTCTATAAGTGTCAACAACCAGTAATGACTGTCATGTAAAATTTTGAGAATACGAGGGTCACGGGAATGGCAGCACAACATAAAGCCTCCTGTTGTGAACATATTGGAGACGACTTCAGAGCTGAAGCTCCCTCTGGTGGTTGCTGAGGGTATTGAACCTATGTTGAACACCAAGAATCCTATACCTGCAGTTGACGAGTGGTTGTCAGGTGATACTGACTGGCCTGATATAAATGTGCTGACCTCCCATGATCCTCGCCGGTGATCAATTGTTCTTCCTGGCCTAGGTTGGAATTCAGCTTGCTTTTCTGCTGTCTCCTGCTTGCATTCAGATAAGTCTCTTTCAGTTTTTTTTTGCAGTGGTTTAAATTCCTTGCTTTTTGCTGCATTGCTTTTTGTCTTCAGCCGGGTCCCCTTTGGGGGGCTTTGGCTGGTCTCCGTTCCTTTTTTGTATTTGTTCATTGGCTCAGTTTTTGTGATATTTTACTGCTGGGTTGCTACGTGCTACGTGTCCACACCAGAGATCTGATATAGGTGGTCGAGACCGTGTGGTCTCAGTATTTTTGGATTGAGAAGTGTTGGAGTTTTTCCTAGGGTTTTTTGGGTTGCAGACAGTGTTCTCTCCTTTGCTGTCCTATCTAGACAGTTTTGGGCCCCAGCGTTTGCTCAATCTATTTTCTATCTGTGTTCGTATTTTCATCTTGTCTAACAACCATTATATGTCTGGGGGCTTCCTATTCTTTTGGGGTCTACTCCGGGGAACTTAGCTTTCATCTTTCCATCTTCAGGGATAGCTATCTCTCCGGCTGTGATGAGGCATCTAGGGCACCATAGGAACGTCCCACGGCTACATCTAGTTGTGCGGTTAGTTTAGGGGTCTGCAACCTATTAGTTTCCAACCTCTCTGGTGTTAGGCTGCCTATGCGGTTTTTTGCTCCTGCCTCCTCAGCTACCTAAACATAACAGAATCACCGGCCATACTGAAAATTTTATGGTACTCAATAGAAGGGAAAAATAGCAAAGGAAGAAAAAAAAGTTGTCAGAGTTTTTTTCCTATTTGTTACATATTTTCCCTCTTTTTCTCTTGGGGGTGAGGATGATTTTTTTTTCTCCTCAATGGAGGTCAAGCATTTGTCTGATCGTGTGGAGCAGCTTGCTGCTGAAGTTCAGAGTATTGCTATCTATCTTTCTGGGTTGCCTGCTGTGGAACCTAGGATCCCTCTGCCGGATTTATTTTTGGGGGATTGGTCTAAGTTTTTGAATTTTAAAAATAACTAAGTTGTTTTTTGCTTTGAAGCCTAAATCCTCAGGAAACACAACGCAGCAGGTTCAAATTGTCATCTCCCTGTTGCGCGGTGATCCTCAGGATTGGGCCTTGTCCCTGACACCTGGGGATCCTGTTTTGAATGATGTTGATGTGTTTTTTCAGGCTCTGGGGTTATTGTACGATGAACCTAATGTTACTGATCAAGCTGAAAAAACCTTGTTGGCATTGAATCAGGGTCATGAAGCCGCTGAGCTATATTATCAGAAATTCAGAAAGTGGGCAATCCTTACTAAATCGATGGATTCTCTGGCAGCTCTTTTTTGGAAGGGTCTGGCAGAGACTGTAAAGGATGTTAATGTGGGATTCCCTGTCCCCTCTGGTCTCAATGACTCTATGTCAGTAGCTATTCAAGTTGACAGACATTTATGCGAGCGTAAAAATATGCTTGAGATTGTGATGCCTTGTGGGCCAGCCCCTGACCCCATGCAGTGTGATGGATTGACTTTCTGGGGCACAGTGTCATGAATTTCGTAAGCGTAATAACTTGTGCTACTATTGTGGTGACGCTCCTCATGCTATTTCCGTCTGCCCCAAGCGGGGAAGACGTTTTGCGCACTAAGTTGTTTTGGGTAGTGTTCAGACTAAATTTCTGTTGACTGTTACCTTGATTTGCTCCATGTCCACATTTTCAGCTCAGGCTTTTGTTGATTCAGGGGCAGCTATAAACCTGATGGATTTTGATTTTGCCAAACATTGTGGTTTTCGTATGATACCCCTGCGGAAGTCTATTCCTTTGCTGGGCATTGATTCTACGCCCTTGGCGGAGAATAAACCCCAGTTTTCTACCCAGGTGATAATGGCGGGTTGACCAGGACCACCAAGAGAATTGCAAATTTTTGGTGTTACATAATTTACATGACATTGTTGTACTGGGTTTTCATTGGTTACAGACTCACAATCCTGTTTTGGATTGGAAATCTGTGTCTGTGACCAGTTGGGGTTGTCAATGTGTTCGTGCTGACACTCCTGTTTTTTCTGCCCACCCAGTCTCAAGATGTTTTTTCTACCTCCCCAGTCTCAAGATGTTCCTGACTATTTGACTGATTTTTCTGATGTGTTTAGTGAGAGTAAGTCTGCATCCTTACCTCCTCATAGGAGTTATGATTGCGCAATTGACTTACTACCCAGTTGTAAATTTCCCAAGGGTCAGCTCTTTAATTTATCTGTACCTGAGCATGAGGCTATACGATCTTATATCAGAGAGTCTTTAGAGAAGGGTCATATCAGACCATCCTCTTCACCCTTGGGCGCCAGCTTTTTCTTTGTGGCTAAGAAGGATGGCTCATTGAGGCCATGTATTGATTATCGTCTCCTGAATAATATCACTGTTAAATATCAATATCCGTTACCCTTGATTTCTTACCTATTTTCCAGAGTGAAGGGTGGTTGTTGGTTTACCAAGCTTGACCTCAGGGGGGCGTATAATCTTATTCGCATCAAGCACGGAGATGAATGGAAGACGGTGTTTAATACCTCAGAGGGGCATTTTGAGTACCTAGTGATGCCTTTTGGGCTCACTAATGCCCCTTCCGTCTTCCAATTCTTTATGAAAGATATTTTCCGAGATTTCGTGGATACATTTCTGATCGTTTATTTGGACGATAACTTGATTTTTTCCAATGACTGGGATTCTCAAGTGGAACATGTTCGGATTGTATTCCGGATTTTGAGAGAAAATGCATTGTATGTGAAGGGATCAAAATGTCTTTTTGGCATACAGAACGTTTCATTTCTGGGATTCATTTTGTCTCCGTCTGTTATTGAAATGGACCCGGTCAAAGTTCTGGCCATTTGTGATTGGGTTCAACCCACTACTTTGAAGGCTCTTCAGAGATTATTGGGTTTTGCTAATTTTTATCGTAAATTTATAGCTTATTTCTCTGGTATTGTGAAGCCACTGACTGATTTGACCAAGAAGGGCTCTGATGTAGTGAATTGGTCTCCTGAGTCAGTTTCTGCGTTTCAGGAGCTTAAGCGGAGATTCACTTCTGCTCCTGTTCTGCGCCAACCTGATGATTCTCTACCATTTCAGGTGGAGGTTGATGCTTCTGAGATTGGTGCAGGAGCCATTTTGTCCCAAAGGGATCCGGAGACCTCTAAGAGTAACCCTTGTGCCTTTTTCTCTCAAAAATTTTCCCCAGCGGAACGTAATTATGATGTGGGTAATCGGGAGTTATTGGCCATGAAGTGGGCTTTTGAGGAGTGGAGACATTGGCTGGAAGGAGCCAAGCATCAGGTGTTGGTCCTCACGGATCATAAGAACCTGGTTTATCTTGAATCAGCCAAGCGACTTAATCTTAGACAGGCCAGGTGGGCCTTGTTTTTCACACGTTTTAATTTTGTGGTCTCTTTTCTCCCGGGCACTAAGAATGTTAAGGTGGATGCCCTCTCGAGGAGTTTCTTTCTGGATTCTCCTGAGGTAACTGAGCCTGCTGTTATTCTGAAGGAGGGTGTGGTTCTTTCTGCTATCTCACCCAATTTGAGACTGGCTTTGGAGAAATTTCAGGAGGATAAACCTGAACGTTGCCCTGCTGGGAGATTGTTTGTCCCAGACCAGTGGAGGAAGAATGTGATGTCCGAGATTCATTGCTCCACGTTGGCTGGCCATCCTGGTATTTTTGGTACCAGAGATTTGGTGAGTCGGTCCTTTTGGTGGCCCACTTTGTCTCGTGACGTCAGGGACTTTGTGCAGTCCTGTGGAACTTGTTCTCGGTCCCAACCTTGCTCTCGCTCTAGTGGTTTGTTAATGCCATTGCCTGTGCCCAAGAGGCCATGGACCCATATCTCTATGTCTCTCAGAGAATGACCGTTCTTTGGGTAATCTGTGATAGGTTTTCCAAGATGATACATCTTGTGCCACTACCTAAGTTTCCATCCTTCTCCGAGTTGGTGCCCTTTTTTCAACAGGTTTTTTGGTTGCACGGAGATCCAGAGAACATTGTGTGTGACAGAGGAGTACAGTTTGTTTCCAGATTTTGGAGGACATTTTGTTCCAAACTGGGAGTTCAGCTGTCTTTTTCCTCTGCGTTCCACCCTCAGACCAATGGACAAACTAAGAGAACAAACAAGACCTTGGAGACTTATTTGAGATGTTTTGTGTCTGCTGATCAAGATGACTTGGTCTCTTTTTTGCCTTTGGCTGAGTTTGCTTTGAATAATAGGGCGAGTTCTGCCACCTTGATGTCTCCATTTTTCTGCAATTTTGTGTTTCATCCTCGTTTTTCTTCAGGGCAGGTGGAGGCTTCTGTTTGTCTTGGTGTTGACTCTATTGTGGAGAGAATGCAGCTGATTTGGGATCAAGTAGTGGATAAGCTGTCTCTCTCTCAGAAGGCCAAGTGGTTTGCCAACCGGCATAGGACTGATGGTCCTCGATTTAAAGTGGGTGACTTGGTTTGGTTGTCCTCAAAAAATATCCCTATGAGGGTCGCGTCTCCAAAATTTAAGCCGAGGTTCATTGGACCTTATAAGATCGTGGAGATTATTAATCCCATTTCCTTCCGTTTGCTTCTTCCAGGAACATTCAAGATTCACAACATATTTCACAAATCTTATTGAAGAGATTTGCAGAGACAGTGGTTCCTATGACTGCACCTCCTGAACCTGTTTTGGTTGAGGGCAATTTGGTGTATGTGGTTGAGAAGATATTGGATTCTCGTTTGGCCAGGCGGAGACTCCAGTACTTGGTGAAGTGGAAAGGCTACGGTCAGGAGGACAATTCTTGGGTGTTTGCTTCTGACATTCATGCTGAAAAACTGGTTTGTGTCTATCACCGAGCTCATCTTGATCGTCCTGGTGGCACAAGTGAGGGTTCGGTGACCTCTCCTCAAGGAGGGGTACTGTTGTGAACGTGTTGGAGATGACTTCGGAGCTGAAGCTCCCTCGGTGGTTGCTGAGGGTATTGAACCTATGTTGAACACCAAGAGTCCTACACCTGCAGCTGACGAATGGTTGTCAGGTGATACTGACTGGCCTGATATAAGTGAACTGACCTCCCATGATCCTCGCCGGTGATCAATTGTTCTTCCTGGTCTAGGTTGGAATTCAGCTTTCTTTTCTGCTGTCTCCTGCTTGCATTCAGATAAGTCTCTTTCAGTTTTTTTTTTGCTGTGGTTTGAATTCCATGCTTTTTGCTGCATTGCTTTTTGTCTTCAGCCGGGTCCCCTTTGGGGGGCTTTGGCTGGTCTCCGTTCGTTTTTTGTATTTGTTCATTGGCTCAGTTCTTGTGATATTTTACTGCTGGGTTGTTATGTGTCCACACCAGAGATCTGATATAGGTGGTCGAGACCGTGTGGTCTCAGTATTTTTGGTTTCAGAAGTGTTGGAGTTTTTCCTAGGGTTTTTGGGTTGCAGACAGTATTCTCTCCTTTGCTGTCCTATCTAGACAGTTTTGGGCCCCAGCGTTTGCTCAATCTATTTTCTGTCTGTGTTCGTATTTTCATCTTGTTTAACCGCCATTATATGTCTGGGGGCTTCCTATTCGTTAGTTAGCTTTCCTCTTTCCATCTTCAGGGATAGCTATCTCTCCGGCTGTGACGAGGCGTTTAGGGCACCGTAGGAACGTCCCACGGCTACTTCTAGTTGTGCGGTTAGTTTAGGGGTCTGCAACCTATTAGTTTCCAACCTCTCTGGTGTTAGGCTGCCTATGCGTTTTTTTGCTCCTGCCTCCTCAGCTACCTTAACATAACAGCCTCCCATGTGTGCTAGACTGCTAACAAGCAATACTTCCGTGTCCTCACCGAGAGGACGACTGACTATGCTCTCCTCCTCCCTGTCCTCAGGCCATCCATGGTGAACAGACGGTATGATAGTTGTGATTGTAGTACCATCTATAGCGCATTAAAGTAGCTCCTATTCTTCCTCCTCCTCTTCTTCCTCATTATAAACCAATTTACATTGGGATGACATGAGGCTGGGCTGTGTGTAATCACCCTGCATGGTTCCTTGCTCCATCTCATTGTGTTCCGCCTGCAATGCATCCACTTTGATTGTGATGATGTGATGCTAATTATGGCGTCATCACCATTCACCATCTCGGTGGACTCCTCAAAGTTTTGTAGGATGATACATATGTCTGAAATCCATGTCCACTCCTGAGTTCTTATGTATGGAGTCTGAACTTAATCTCGACAGCCTTGTTGATGCTGGAAGTCAACAACTGCCCTTTTCTGCTCACAAATCCTTTCTAACATCTGCAGTGTAAAGTTACAACACATGGGGACATCACACACCAGTCGGTGAGCCCAAAGCTTCAAACGCTGCCGAAGCATGGCAAGGGTGGCGGAAGTTGTTGCTGACTTTCTAAAATGGGCACACAGGCAGCGTACTTTCACAAGCAGATCCAGCAGCTCAGCGAAGTTTTTGAGAAACCGTTGACCAAAGAGGTTAAGCACATGGGCCAGGCATGGTTCTTGTGTGAGCTCGCCTCTCTTCAAAACCGCCACCAGGTTCAGGTCATTGTCACACATGACCATGCCGGGCTGTAGGTTCTGCGGTGTCAGCCACAGATGTGCCTGCTCTTTCAGAGCTGCCCACAACTCTTCAGCATTGTGTGGTTTGTCATCTAAGCATATTAGCTTCAGTACAGCCTGTTGTTGCTTGGCTAAGGCAGTGTTGCAGTGTTTCCAGCTTGTGACTGGTGTGGTCATTTTGGAAATGGAGGCTGAAGAGGAGGAGGTGCAGGAGCTGTGGGGGCAACCCTGATTGACTTAGGGCCCGAAATCTTAGGCGTCGGGAAGCCGTGTTCAATCCCAATGGCCGACTGGGTCCCGGCTACCACTATGTTAACCCAGTGTGCCGTCAGCGAGATGTACAGTCCCTGCCCACAAGCACTTGTCCACATGTTTATGGTTAGGTGGACTTTCCCAGTAACACCATTGTTGGGGGCACGACTAAAGTTATCGGACACGTGCTTGTGTAAGGCGGGGACGGCAAACTGGGAGAAATAGTGGCGGCTGGGGATCGAGTACCTTGGGATGGCCACTGCCATAAGGTTGCATAAAGCTTCTGTCTCCATGAGACAAAAAGGCAACATTTTGAGCGCAAGCAGATGAGAAATTTGTGAATTTAGTAGTGTGGCCTGTGTGGCATTGGCAGCGTATTTCCTCTTGCGTTCCAATGACTGGGTATGGACCCCTGAAGGCTGCACTGGGACCAGGACGTGGACGTGCTTGATGATAGTGCTAGTTGAGTGTGCGCAATGACAGGTGCAGGGCAGGAATCATCTTCGCAGGCACCATGGACAGGGGATTGGCTTGTATGCACAACAGCTGAAGAAGCACTGGTGTCACCTGCGGACACTGTTCCTGGACCCTGGGATTCGGCCCACAAAGTCAGGTGCTTTGCTTCTATGTGCCTGATCATGCTTGTCGTGGTCATGCTGGTAGTTTTGCTATCCCTGCTGATGCGGGCATGGCAGGTGGTGCAAATGGCCTGTTTGGGGTTATTCACAGAGTCTTTAAAAAGCAACCAGACTCAGGAAGACCTAACACTTGTACTGGCAACTTCCGTCATGTTGGTGTTACAGGGAACAGTTGCCTGTCTTCTGTCTGCTGCCAACACAATGCTTCTTCCTGTATGTTGGCGTGCTATGCCTCCCTCTCCCTGTGCTGCTTTCCTCACACTCATGTGCTCCTGCCAGGTTGGGTCAGTTACTGTATCATCTACCGCCTGGTCTTCCACTTCCGCACCCTGGTCCTCCTCATGACTTTCAGGAAATTGTGTCTCATCATCGTCCACCTCTTGTGACACGATCCCAACGTCGCTTTCATGTGAACGTGGCTGCTCAAATATTTGGCCATTGCTACATGCATTCTCGTCTTGCCCCGCTTCAAAGGCACTGGGAGAAATGCCCTAATCTCTAAATGGAAAAGTGAACAGCTCTTTGGAGTGTCCAAGTGTGGAATCAGTTGTCTCACGGCACACGGCATTGTGGGAGGAAGGAAGATCAGGGTGAAGTATATGCAGTCCACAATCACGGCTACTCAGTCTTAACCGTGTGGAAGACAGGGTGGTGATGGTGGTGGCAAACTGACTGGAAGCATTATCCACTATCCAACCAATAACCTTTTTACATTCCTGTGGGTTCAATAGTGGTGTGCTGCTGCGGTCCTCTAGTAATTGTGACAGGAAGGTCGAGCGAGAAGATGTGGGTGTTTGTTGTGGGCCAATTTCAGCTTGCCCACGACTTCAGACTCGCCCTCCGCATGCACCATCATCATCATGTCCACTTCCCCATCCCTTGGCATGCACCTTGCCAATTGTAAAAGTTCAAGAAAGTTCAATGGAGCACAAAAAAAATCCCCATTTTTTTCCCCACAGATAGGTGATGTGTGTAACAGAGATACCAGACTTGAAATTATCAGGCCTGAATTTTTTCTTAAAACAGCACAAGAGTGGGAACAACTAGGCTAAGACACAGCAAAAAAAAGTTCAATTGAGCACAAACAATGCCCCATTTTTTCCCCACATATAGGTGATGTGTTTAACAGAGATACCAGACTTAAAATTATCTGGTCTGTATTTTTTAAAAACAGTAAAAGAGTGGGAATTTCTAGGCTAAGACACAGCAAAAAAGTTCAATGGAGCACAAAAAATGCCCCAATTTTTCCTCACAGATAGGTGATGCGTGTGACGGAGATACCAGACTTGAAATTATCAGGCCTGTATTTTTTTACAGCAAAATTGTGTCAATAAGTTGGCTAAGGCACAGCGCAAAAAAATTAAATGGATGGTTGAAATGGCACTATTTTGAGCGCAATGATATGTGATGCCTGTGGCACAGATACCTCACTTTAAAATATCTGGGCTGTTTTTTTTGGGGGAGGCAGCAGAATAGTGTCAAAAACTAGGTAAACATACAGCAAAAAAAAATTCAATTGAGCCCTGAAATGCCCCAACCAATCACTGTAATACCACAACCAAATGGCTACGGCATTACAGTGCGTGGCAGACAATTCCTGCATGTTGATTTGCGCTCTAAAGAGTACCAAAACATGCAGGCAGTGACCCGAACTCCCGCCGAACAATCCCGGAAATGCTCACTCATCACTAGTTATAATGTGTAATGATATGTTGCTTCAGGGAAAAAAATACCTTAAAGAACCTCTGCCCATCTGAGTGTACAAGGAGAAACCTCTCAGTTATGGGAGCAAAGTAAGGTGATGTCTCTGGGGAACTGCCTTAGACCAGTCATCAGAGACACATAGTGCCTGGATGATTGTTCAAAGTATATTTTCTCTGAAAAGTCACAGCATCTCAGATTAAAAGATACATGGCTGTAATAACATCTCATTTATGCTGCCCGTGGTTAGGGAAAAATGATTCTTTCAAGTTCTTTTTAAAAGTACATGATTTTTCTTATCTTATTTGAAGTGTGTTCATTTTTATGTTTACTGCCTAGACAAGAAAGAACGGATTAGGGCTCATACTCACATGCGAGCAATTCGTCCGATGCTCGCATGTGAAATCCCAGCTCTGGCGCCGGCACTCAGGAGTGGAGCGAGCGGCTGCATATAAATATATGCAGCTGCGCACTACACTCCCGAGTGCCGGCGCCAGAGCTGGGATTTCACATGCGAGCATCGGACAATTTCCACGCATGTGAGTATGAGCCCCTACTGTTATCCTCTTCTTTTGTGACCAATTAGCAATCACTACTCATGTGGTTGAGCAACAATTTACCCTTTTGATTTTCTTGGTGCATAATTACTCTATGAAGAATTCTATGCTCTCTTACACCTCTACTTCCGAAATACGGCAAGTCAGCTCCACTACCTTAGATTACCTTATAGAAATCAAACCAAGGAAATCTGTGCAAAAGACAAAACAAAAAAATGACACATTTAACATGCTGCGCCAGTGCTTTACCTATCGCACAGCTAATCCCAATCCTGAGTGCATGCCAATTCTTTCATGTAAGCAGTCGGATATTGTTTTTTCTTGCTGCATTGGTAGACTGGTAGTGGGCTATTAATTTTGTGTAACAATAGGGGAGGCACATAAAAGGTGCTACTGCCAGGTGCACAGTCATTGGCAACAACCATCTTGTACATAGGAAATGTACTGTATTTCTAGCCGTAATCGAATTGGCTTTCCCTCCCACTGACAAGGTAAAAAGCCTTTAGCTAATCATATGCCTATTCTTCTTCAATCAATGAGAAGTTTTTCACAGTGTCTCATTTACAGAATGTCTCCCCTTGTTTCTGCTCAGCTTGCATATTAATGCAGAATTCATGTGCCTTAAATGAGAGAATCCCTATGCAATACAGAACTACGGTGTGTCTTAAAATAGAAGCAGATGAAGACAGTTCTATTCAGCCACAAGCCTTCATTTTAGAGATGGGAAATTGGTATTCTATGGTACAACTGGAAATTAGTAACTAATGGTCTCATTTCTTTAATATTATATATTAAGGTTTAGCTCTGTTTGTGGATATTTTACAAGACATATACTCACTTTAGGTATCTGAGACATTTTTCTTATATAAATGATATAATCATCTTATATAGTGTTAGAATATCAGATTCTTCCTGTACAGTCACTTTATATGTAGTTTGAGAGCTGTCAACATAATTATAATTCCAAATCCAAAACATATCCAAAAGGAATAAAGAAAAAGGAATTACCAAAGAGTTTTCATGAAAAAATTCAAAAATTTATTACATGATAAATACCGTATATACTCGTGTATAAGCCGAGATTTTCAGCACCTTTTTTGTGCTGAAAATGCCCCCTCGGCTTATACACGAGTCATAGGGCAGAAACCAGCGGGGAGGGGATGCAGCGGCAGGAGCCGGTGGCTGGGACATCATACTCACCCTTCCCGTGCCATCGCTGAACGTCCCTGCAATCCTGTGTTCTCCCCGGCTTCCTGCAGCTCTCCAGCGCTGAGCGGTGATGTAATACCAGCTCATTAAGGTCATGTAATATGGATGCAACGCCACTCCCATGGGCGTGGCCTCCATATTCATGGCCTTAATGAGCGGTATTACATCACCGCTCAGCGCTGGAGAGCTGCAGGAAGCCGGGGAGAACGCAGGATTGCCGGCCGGGACGTTCAGCGATGGCACGGGGAGGGTCAGTACGATGGAGGAGGATGGGGGGAGCATGGAGGAGGACAAGGAGCACGGAGCAGGACGGGGGGGAGGACGGAGAGCACGGAGCAGAACGGGGGAGGACGGAGAGCACGGAGCAGGACGGGGGAGGACGGAGAGCACAGAGCAGGACGGGGGTGGGCACAGAGGAAAATGGGGGAGTGCAGAGCTGGATAGGGGAGCACGGAGCAGGACGGGGAGGATGGAAAGCATGGAGCAGGACAGGATAATGGAGCAGGAGGAGGGGAGCACAGAGGAGAATGGGGGCGCACAGAGCTGGATGGTTGAGCACAGAGCAGGACAGCAACTTTATACACCCGGCTTATACGTGAGTCAATAAGTTTTCCAAGCTTTTTGTGGCAAAATTAGGGGGGTCGGCTTATACACGGGTCGGCTTATACATGAGTATATACGGTACATAAAATTTATATAGAGCACCACAAACCAAAGAACAAAGCCAGGCTCATAATGTACAGGGAAAATAAATAAATGCACTGCAAAAATATTTTTATATGTACGAATAATAAGGTAATAATCCTCAAGCCACTTATAATTATAAATTTCTATATAAGTAATCTAATTAATTACTGGCTCATATAGATGTATTGCAATCCTAAAGTGCAAATAGTGCTAAATCAGCCTTAAAAACAAAATCAGCTATAATAGCATTTCATATTAATAGCCTAAAATAGCTATATCAGAAAAAAGGTAGTAAATACTGAGTAATCTCAAGCGCTAAGTGCATACTAAATAGAGTTAATCTCCAATATAGACTAAATGTGAGCACCTGCGCCCGGCGCCGGGCTCAGGGAACTTTGTAATCAGCCTTATCCTAATAAGTATAGCCCTAATTTGGAGCTTACTCAAAAGAGCTTTTGGTAATATTATCGGTGCGTTGCGATACTGTTGGCACTTTGTGACACTTTATGTCAGACACTGGTCATTCATAGTGCTAGTGATAGCCCTTCATTTTATTTAGTCTGGCTATTGGGTTAGTCGCATTATGCTAAATACCTGTGCAGGTGCTCACATATAGTCTATATTGGAGATTAACTCTATTTAGTATGCACTTAGTGCTTGAGATTACTCAGTATTTACTACCCTTTTTCTGATATAGCTATTTTAGGCTATTAATATCCAATGCTATTATAGCTGATTTAGTTTTTTAAGGCTGATTTAGCACTATTTGCACTTTAGGATTGCAATACATCTATATGAGCCAGTAATTAAGTACGCTGAGTACGCTGATACCCATATGTAGGTGGAACCACTGTTTGGGCACACCGCAGAGCTCGGAAGGGAAGGAGCGCCATTTGACAATTTCAAACCAAAATTAGCTGGAATTGAGATCGGATGCCATGTCGTATTTAGAGAGCCCCTGATGTTCCTAAACAGTGGAAACCCCCCCAATTCTAACTCCAACCCTAACCCCAACACACCCCTAAGCCTAATCCCAACTCTAACCATAACCCTAAACACACCCCTAACCATAATCATAACCACAAACGAAACCCTCATCCCAACCCTAACATTAATCCCAACCCTAACACTAATCCCAAACCTAACCGTAATCCAAACCCTAACCCCAACTCCAGCCCCAGCCCTAAATTTAGCCACAACCCTAACCTTAACCCTATTGGGAAAATGGAAATAAATACATTTTTTTACTTTATTATTTTTCCCTAACTAAGTGGGTGATAAAGGGGGGTTTGATTTACTATTTATAGCGGGTTTTTATAGCGGGTGTTTATGCTTGGCAGCTGTCACACACTTAAAGACGCTTTTTATTGCAAAAAATAGTTTTTGCATCACCATATTTTGAGAGCTATAATTTTTTCCATATTTTGGTCCACAGAGTCAAGTGAGGTCTTGTTTTTTGCAGGACGAGTTGACATTTTTATTGGTATCATTTTCAGGCACAAGACATTTTTTGATCGCTTTTATTTCCGATTTTTGGGAGGCAGAATGAACAAAAACCAGCAATTCATGAATTTCTTTTGGGAGGGGCGTTTACACCGTTCCACGTGTGGAAAATTTATTTTTTTCCTGATGGTGTTGTTTGGTAGCTCATTTTTTGCTGGACAAGATGTTGTTTTCAGCCGTACCATGTTTATTTATATCCTTTTTTTTAATTGTGTGTTATTCCACTTTTTGCTTGGCTGTATGATGATAATGCATTGTTTTGTGTCTTGTTTTTTTATGGTGTTCACTAAAGGGGTTAACTAATGGGACAGTTTTATATGGAAGGTCGTTACGGACGCTGGGATACCAAATATGTGTACTTTTGTTGTTTAGATTTTTTTTTTATTAAAATGTTTATTTATTGATAGAATAAATATTAATTTTTTTTATCATTTTTTAAAATATTTTTACAATTATTAAAAAATATATATATTTAACTCTTAGTTTAACACATTGTCCCACTATGGGACACTCATTTTGTGCAGGCTGATCACTTCTATAGCATGCAGAAGCTGTCAGCGCTGCAGCTCCTATACCACTGACCCGAGAGACTTCATGATCATCACTGCACATGACAGGAAGTCCCTCAGGCCTGGAGACCCGGATGTCATCGTGACGACATCAGCTCTCCATGGCAGCGATCGGGACCCCCACGGCAAGCCGCTGGGTCTCTGATTTAAAAGCAGAGGGGCTGTTAGCCCCTCTGCAGCCGCCTGATCACTGCAATCATGTTTGGTCGCAGTGTGCTGGGGGTTAAAGTGCCGGGAGCTGTCCGTGACCGCTTCTGGCACTTAGTGCCGGGTGTCAGCTGTGAGAATCAGCTGACATATGGCTGTGATCGGCCGTGCTCCACCCGAGAGCACGGCCCATCACCCATGACGTACTATTGTGTCCATGGGAAATAAGTCCCAGGGCACATGGACGGAATAGTACGTCTGATGGCAGAAAGGGGTTAAAGAACCTGACCCTTAAAACCGTTTTTCTAGTAGCAATTACAACCACTAGATGTTTAGGAGAGTTGCAGGCCCTATCAATACAGGAGCACTGCTTAACTATCACCGCGGAAAGCATTGTCCTTCGTTTAGATCCCTCATTTATGCCTAAGGGAGTCTCGGACTTCCATAGAAGTCAGGATATTGTGCTACCCTCATTCTGCCCAAATCCTTCCACGAACGATACGAAGGAAGAAGTTTTTCACACCCTTAATGTCGGCAGGGTGGTTCTCTATTACCTCCACCAAAATGAAAATTGGAATATTGAACAAAACCTATACATTGAGTTCTCAGGATGGAATAAGGGCAAGAATGCCGATAGAAATACGATTGCTAATTGGATCTAGCAAGCTATCTGTCTGATATATTTATCCAGAATCTTTCTACTCCCACATCACTGAAGGCTCATTCTACTCGTTCAGTATCAACATCATGGGCAGAGAGAGGGAATGCATCTTTGGAGTAGATATGCAGAGCCTCAACCTGGTCGTCTGTCCATACGTTCACCAGACACTACAGATTAATGTTTTAATAGGGATTTAACATTTGGCAGATGAGTTCTGCAGGCTGTGGTCCCTCCCTAAGAAATTAGTTGTAGAGTTGAGCGAAACAGGTCGGTCAGATTCATAAGTCGCAGACTTTCGCCAAAGTAGGGTTTCGCCGAGCGAAACCCGACCATAGCGTGAAGTCAGCCATGCGGTCGACGAGCTGAGCGCCAAAGTTTGTTTTCCCATAATGTTTGCAGGCGCCTTTTTTTAGCCAATGAACAAGGATGTACAGTGTGGGAAACGAGATGACATGGACAGCGTCCACCACCATCTTAGAGAAGGGCATTGCAGTGATTGGCTTGCTTTGTGTGGCGTCAGTGTCTATAAAAGCCCTGACCGCCGACTGCCATTTTATTTCTGCCAATCTTAACAGTAGGGAGAGGTTGCTGATGCTTTTTATCAGTATGGAGTTAGGGCTGGAAAGAGAAGTTCTTATGTGCTTGTGCTGATAGCAATTGTGCTGTACAGTTAGTGTGCAGTGACAGGGGAGGATTTTCTTGTGTGCAGCAGTGCTGGTTATTAGGCTGCCTGCCAGTGACAGGGGAGGATTTCCTTGTGTGCAGCAGCGCTGGTTATTTGGCTGCCTGCTAGCTGTATTGCTGTGTGTACACTGCTGTGCAGACTGCTTTTTACACAGCACTAATACTTTTATTCTTTTTTTCTGCAAAGTTACCGAGCGTTCATTTTTTTCCCATACCGTATACAGCTGTACGCTCCTCACACACTATCGTGTACCGGCTGGTATCACGGACAAATACATGCTGACTATCTGTGTGTAACTCCGGAAATATATACAGAGATTTACAATTTCCCCTACACTGTATACAGCTGTACGCTTCTGATACAGAACCCTTTTTCTGCTTTTTATATTCTGGTCTAATCCATACTGAGCCTGTGAGCGTCTGTGTATGACTCCGGAAATATATACGGAGAATTACAATTTTCCCCTATACTATATACACCTGGTATCTTATGATACAGTACCCTTTTTCTGCTTTTTATATTCTGGTTTAATCCAAACTGAGCCTGAGAGCGTCTGTCTGTGACTCCAGAAATATATATGGAGATTTACAATTTTCCCCTATACTATATACACCTGGTATCTTGTGATACAGTACCCTTTTGCTTCTTTTTATATTCTGTTCTAATCCATACTGAGCCGGAGAGTGTCTATTTGTGACTCCGGTAATATATACGGAGATTGAAATTTTCCCCAATACTATATACACCTGGCATCTTCTGATACAGTACCCTATTTCTGCTTTTTATATTCTGGTCTAATCCATACTGAGCCTGTGAGCGTTGTGTGTTACTCCGGAAATATATACAGAGATTTACAATTACCCCTAGACTGTATACAGCTGTACGCTTGTGAAACAGTACCCTTTTTCTGCTTTTTATATTCTGGTCTAATCCATACTGAGCCTGTGAGCGTCTGTGTGTTACTCCGGAAATATATACGGAGATTTAAAATTACCCCAACACTGTAAACAGCTGTACACTTCTGATACAGCACCCTTTTTCTGCTTTTTATATTTTCTGGTCTAATCCATACTGAGCCTGTGAGCGTCTGTGTGTTACTCCGGAAATATATATGGAGATTTACAATTACCCCTAGACTGAAAACAGCTGTACGTTTCTGATACATTACCCTTTTTCTGCTTTTTATATTCTGGTCTTATCCATACTGAGCCTGTGAGCGTCTGTGTGAAACTCCAGAAATTTATATGGAGATTTAAAATTACTACAACACTGTATACAGCTGTACGCTTGTGATACAGTACCCTTTTTCTGCTTTTTATATTCTGGTGTAATCCATACTGAGGCTGTGAGAGTCTGTGTCTGACTCTGGAAATATATACAGAGATTTACAATTATCCCTAGACTGTATACAGCTGTACGCTTGTGAAACAGTACAACTTTTTCTACTTTTTATATTTAGGTCTAATTCATACTGAGCCTGTGAGCGTCTGTGTGTTACACTGGAAATATATATGGAAATTTAAAATTACCCCAACACTGTATACAGCTGTATGCTTCTGATACAGTACCCTTTCTGCTTTTTATATTCTGGTCTAATCCATACTGAGCCTGTGAGCGTCTGTGTGTTACTACGGAAATATATACAGAGATTTACAATTACCCCTACACTGCATACGCCTGGTATCTTCTGATGCATTACCCTTTTCTGCTTTTTATATTCTTGTGTAATCCATACTGAGGCTGTGAGAGTCTGTGTCTGACTCTGGAAATATATACGGAGATTTACAATTATCCCTAGACTGTATACGGCTGTACACTTGTGATACATTACCCTTTTTCTGCTTTTTATATTCTGGTCTAATCCATACTGAGCCTGTGAGCGTCTGTGTGTTACTACGGAAATATATACAGAGATTTACAATTACTCCTAGACAATATACAGCTGTACGCTTGTGATACAGTACCTTTTCTGCTTTTTATATTCTGGTTTAATCCATGCTGAGACTGAGCGTCTGTGTGTTACTCCGGAAATATATACTGAGATTTACAATTACTCCTACACTGTATACACCTGGTATCTTCTGATACATTACCCTTTTTCTGCTTTTTATATTCTGGTCTAATCTATACTGAGCCTATGAGCATCTGTGTGTTACTCCTGAAATATATACGGAGATTTACAATTACCCCTACACTGCATACGCCTGGTATCTTCTGATTCATTACCCTTTTCTGCTTTTTATATTCTTGTGTAATCCATACTGAGGCTGTGAGAGTCTGTGTCTGACTCTGGAAATATATACGGAGATTTACAATTATCCCTAGACTGTATACGGCTGTACACTTGTGATACATTACCCTTTTTCTGCTTTTTATATTATGGTCTTATCCATACAGAGCCTGTGAGCTTCTGTGTGTTATTCTCGAAATATATATGGAGATTTACAATTGACCCTAGCCTGTCTACAGCTGTATGCTTGTGATACATTACCATTTTTCTACTTTTTATATTCTGGTGTAATCGATACTGAGCCTGTGAGAGTCTGTGTCTGACTCTGGAAATATATACGGAGATTAACAATTATCCCTAGACTGTATACGGCTGTACGCTTGTGATACATTACCCTTTTTCTGCTTTTTATATTCTGTTCTAATCCATACAGAGCCTGTGAGCGTCTGTGTGTTACTCTCGAAATATATATTGAGATTTACAATTGACCCTAGCCTGTCTACAGCTGTATGCTTGTGATACATTACCCTTTTTCTACTTTTTATATTCTGGTGTAATCGATACTGAGCCTGTGAGAGTCTGTGTCTGACTCTGGAAATATATACGGAGATTAACAATTATCCCTAGACGGTATACAGCTGTAAGCTACTAATACATTACCCTTTTTCTGCTTTTCTGCTATTCTTGTGTAATCCATACTGAGCCTGTGAGAGTTCTTGCCTGACTCTGGAAATATATACGGAGCTTTACAGCTATCCCTAGAAAGTATACAGCTGTACACTTCTGATACATTACACTTTTTCTGCTTTTTATATTCTGGTGTAATCCATACTGAGTCTGTGAGCGTCTGTGTGTTACACCGGAAATATATACGGAGCTTTACAGCTATCCCAACACTGTATACAGCTGTACGCTTCTGATACATTACCCTTTTTCTGCTTTTTATATTCTGGTCTAATCCATACTGAGCCTATGAGCATCTGTGTGTTACTCCTGAAATATATACGGAGATTTACAATTATCCCTAGTCTGTATACAGCTGTACGCTTCTGACACATTACCTTTTTGATGCTTTTTATATTCTGGTGTAATCCATACTGAGCCTGTGAGCATCTGTGTGTTACTCCTATAATATATACAGAGATTTAGAATAACCCCAACACTGTATACAGCTGTACGCTTGTGATACAATGCCCTTTCTCTGCTTTTCATATATTCTGGTGTAATCCACACTGAGCATGTGAGAGTCTATGTCTGACTCTGAAAATATATACTGAGATTTATAATTATCCCTAGACTGTATATAGCTTTACGCTTCTGATACATTACCATTTTTCTGCTTTTATATTCTGGTGTAATCCATACTGAGCCTGTGAGAGTCTGAGTCTGACTCTGAAAATATATACGAAGATTTACAATTATCCCTAGACTGTATACAGCTGTACGCTTGTGATACATTACCCTTTTTCTGCTTTTTATATTCTGGTGTAATCCATACTCAGCCTGTGAGCGTCTTTGTGTTACTCCGGAAATATATACCGAGATTTAAAATTACCCAAACACTGTATACAGCTGTACGCTTGTGATACAGTACCCTTTTTCTGCTTTTTATATTCTGGTCTAATCCATACTGAGCCTATGAGCATCTGTGTGTTACTCCTGAAATATATATGGAGATTTACAATTACCCCTACACTGTATGTGCCTGGTATCTTCTGATACATTACCCCTTTTCTGCTTTTTATATTCTGGTTATAGCATACTGAGCCTGTGAGCGTTTGTGTGTTACTCCGGAAATATATACGGAGATTTACAATTACCCCTAGACTGTATACAGCTGTACGCTTCTGATACAGTACCCTTTTTCTGCTTTTTATATTCTGGTCTATTCCATACTGAGCCTGTGAGCGTCTGTGTGTTACTCCTGAAATATATATGGAGTTTTACAATTACCCCTACACTGTATACGCCTGATATCTTCTGATACATTACCCCTTTTCTGCTTTTTATATTCTGATTTAATCCATACTGAGCCTGTGAGAGTCTGTGTCTGACTCTGGAAATATATAGGGAGATTTGAAATTACCCTAACACTGTATACAGCTGAACGCTTCTGATACAGTACCCTTTTTCTGCTTTTTATATTCTTGTCTAATCCATACTGAGCCTGTGAGCGTCTGTGTGTTACTCTCGAAATATGGACGGAGATTTAGAATTTTCCCCTTCACGTTATACAGCTGTATGCTTCTGATACAGTACCATATATCAGCTGGTATTTTGGGTACATTTTCTCAAACATAAAAAAGTATGGTGGAAGAGGCTGCGGACAAGAGCGTTGGGGGCCAGCTGGTACTGATGGTGGTGCATCTGCTGGTAGTGCCAAAAGCACAATAGCACCTAAGGCAGGAGGTGTTGAGCCTGCGTCATCTTCTGGCTCCAGAAGGCCTGGAAGGCTCCCTTTTCTGGGAGTAGGTCAACCGCTTTTAAAGCTGTAGCATCAGGAACAGGTTTTGTCTTACATTGACGAAACAGCCTCCAGCTCTATCGCCTCCTCTTCTGAAGTTTCAAAAAATGCAAGCACTGAGTCATCAGTGCAGGCTCTTGGTCAGGAACAACACCTTTCCTTGTGTCCTTCACCCCCACCACAAGTGAAGGATGAGGCAGGCCACACTGTTATGTTTCGGTAGCTGAGGAGTGCAGGTAAAAAAGGCAATACACCAGAGAAGTTGGAATCTATGAGATTGCAGTACCCTGAATAACCACCACAACTAGAGGCAGCCGTGGAGCATTACTACGTTGGTCCTAGACGCCTCGTCACAGCCTGAGAAACTAACTACACCTAAAGATAGAAATAGGAAAGCTATCTGCCCCGGAGCAGACCCCCAAAGAACATAGAAAGCCCCCAAACATGTAATGGCGGTTAGACAAGATGAAATACTGACACAGACAGAAAATAGTATGAGCAAACGTTGGGGCCCAAACTACCTAAATAGAAAAGGATAGGAAGGGCACTTACTGCAATCCCAAAAAACCCTGAAAAGCACCAACTCTACTAATTTCAAAATCACCTGAGATCACACGACTTCTACCACCTAAATTAGTTCTCTGGTGTAACAAAATCAAAACAGCAGCCACTGAAAAAACTGGAAAAAGCAAAAGTACAAACATCAGTGGCTGAACTAAACTGAGAGGGCAAAAGCCCCCGGATGGGACCCTGAAGGCCCCCACAGAAGTGCAGGACAAAATGCAAAAATCAAGCACAAAAACAAAAAGAAGAAAATGTCTTATCTGTTAGCAGGAGATGCAGACACGACACAGCAGGCTACAAAGGAAACAGGACTCAAGGATTGAGACCAGAACAATTGATCACCGGCAACCCTGATGGGAAGGCGACTCCCTTATATAAGACCAGTCAGTAACACCTGATTCCCACTCCTCACAATCTTCACTGGACAGTCCAGTACCGCTTGTAACCACCAGAGGGAGCCTCTGCTCAGAACTCATTTCAAGTCCATTCACAACAGTACCCCCCCTTGAGGAGGGGTCACCGAACCCTCACTTGAGCAACCAGGTCCGTCAGGATGAGTTCTATGATACGCACGGATGAGTCTCCTAGCATGGATGTCCGAAGCAAACACCCAAGAATTGTCTTCCTGACCATAACCTCTCCACTTAACCAAATACTGGAGTTTCCGTCTAGAAAAACGAGAATTCAATATTTTCTCAACCACAAACTCCATATTGCCCTCAACCAGAACAGGGTCAGGAGGCAAAGCAGTAGGAACCACTGGCTCAACAAACCTCTTCAAAAAGGACTTGTGGAACACGTTATGGATCTTAAATGTCCCTGGAAGAAGCAAACGAAAAGAAACAGGATTAAGAATCTCCATGATCTTATAAGGTCCAATGAACCTAGGCTTAAATTTAGGAGATGCCACTCTCATAGGAATATTTCTTGAGGACAACCAGACCAAGTCCCCCACTTTAAACCGAGGACCATCAGTCCTATGCCGGACAACCTCTCCACTACCTGGTCCCAAATCTGTTGCATACACTCCACAAGAGAGTCAACACCTGGACAGACAGAAGCCTCCGTCTGTCCTGAAGAAAATCGAGGGTGAAACCCAGAATTACAGAAAAATGGAGACATCAAAGTGGCAGAGCTAGCCCTATTATTAAGAGCAAACTCAGCCAAAGGCAAAAAAGAGACCCAGTCATCCTGATCAGCAGACACAAAGCATCTTAGATAAGTCTCCAATGTCTGGTTTGTTCTCTCAGCTTGACCATTGGTCTGAGGATGAAACGCCGTGGAGAAAGACAATTGAACACCAAGTTTAGAACAAAAGGTCCTCCAAAATCTGGAAACAAACTGGACTCCTCTGTCAGACACAATGTTCTCAGGAATGCCGTGTAAACGAACCACGTGCTGAAGGAACAAAGGCACCAATTCAGAGGAGGAAGGCAACTTAGGTAATGGCACAAGATGTATCATCTTGGAAAACCTATCACAAATCACCCAGATGACGGTCATTCTCTGAGAAACAGGGAGGTCGGAAATGAAATCCATAGAGATATGGGTCCATGGTCTCTTGGGCACAGGCAATGGCATCAACAAACCACTAGAGCGAGAGCAAGACTTGGAGCAAGAGCAAGTCCCGCAGGACTGCACAAATTCCCTGACATCACGAGACAAGGTAGGCCACCAAAAGGACCGACTAACCAAGTCTCTGGTACCAAAAATTCCAGGATGCCCAGCCAACGCGGAACAATGAATCTCAGACATCACACTCTTTTTCCACTGGTCCGGGACAAACAATTTTCCAACAGGGCAGCGCTCGGGCCTATCCTCCTGACACCCCTCCAGAGCAAGTCTCAAATTGGGTGAGATGGCGGAAAGAACTACACCCTCTTTCAAAATAACAGAAGGATCAGATAACTCAGGAGAGTCCGTAAGGAAACTCCTCGAGAGGGCATCCGCCTTAACAGTCTTAGTGCCAGGAAGAAAGGAAACCACAAAATTAAAACGTGTGAAAAACAAGGCCCACCTGGCATGTCTAGGATTAAGTCGCTTGGCAGATTCCAGATAAACCAGATTCATATGGTCCGTAAGGACCACCACCTGATGTTTGGCTCCCTCCAGCCAATGTCTCCACTCTTCAAAAGCCCACTTCATGGCCAGTAACTCCCGATTACCCACGTCATAATTACGCTCAGTAGGAGAAAATTTTCGAGAGAAAAAGGCACAAGGGTTACTTTTAGAGGTCTCTGGATCTTTTTTGGACAAAACGGCACCTGCCCCAATTTCAGAGGCATCAACCTCCACCTGAAATGGCAGAGAAACATCAGGCTGCCGTAGAACAGGAGCAGAAGTGAATCTCTGCTTAAGTTCCTGAAATGCAGAGACTGCCTCAGGAGGCCAATTCACCACATCAGAACCCTTTCTGGTCAAATCAGTCAATGGTTTAACAATAACCGAGAAATTACCAATAAATTTACGATAAAAATTGGCAAAACCCAAAAATCTTTGAAGAGCCTTTAATGAAGTAGGTTGGACCCAATCACAGATGGCCTGAACCTTGACCGGGTCCATTTCAATAACAGATGGGGACAAAATGAATCCCAGAAATGAGATCCTCTGTACGCCAAAAAGACACTTCGATCCCTTCACATACAGAGCATTCTCTCTCAAAATCTGGAATACAGTTCGAACATGTTTCACATGAGAGTCCCAGTCATTAGAAAAAATCAAGATATCATCCAAATAAACAAACAGAAATTTATCCACAAAATCCCTGAAAATGTCATTCATGAAGGACTGGAAGACAGAAGGAGCATTAGTGAGCCCAAAGGGCATCACAAGGTACTCAAAATGCCCCTCAGGGGTATTGAATGCCGTCTTCCATTCATCCCCGTGCTTAATGCGAATAAGGTTATATGCCCCCCTGAGGTCAAGCTTGGTAAACCAAGTAGCGTTTTTCACCCTGGAAAACAGGTCAGAAATCAAAGGTAACGGGTATTGATATTTTACAGTAATATTGTTCAAAACACGATAATCAATACACGGCCTTAATGAACCATCCTTTTTGGCCACAAAGAAAAAACCGGCACCTAAGGGTGAAGAGGATGGTCTGATATGACCCTTCTCCAATGATTCCTTGATATAAGACCGCATAGCGTCATGTTCAGGTACAGACAAGTTAAAAAGGCGACCTTTAGGGAATTTACTACCAGGCACTAATTCAATAGCGCAGTCATAGCTCCTATGGGGAGGCAAGGATGCAGATTTACTTTTGCTAAACACATCAGAAAAATCAATCAAAAAGTCAGGAACATCCTGAGCCTGGGAGGAGGCAGAAAAAACAGGAGTGTTGGTATTAACACATTGGCAGCCCCAACTGGTTACAGACACAGATTTCCAATCCAAAACAGGATTATGAGACTGCAACCAAGGGAAGCCCAGTACGATAATATCATGCAGATTATACAGAACCAAAAATTTACAGCACTCCTGATGATCAGGTTCAACCCTCATTATCACCTGAGTAGAGAACTGAGGTTTATTCTCAGCCAAAGGGGTAGAATCGATCCCCAGTAGGGGAATAGACTTCTGTAGGGGTATCAAGGGAAACCCACAACGTTTAGCAAAATCATAATCCATCAGGTTAATAGCTGCTCCAGAATCAACGAAAGCCTGAGCAGAAAATGAGGACAGAGAGCATATCAGAGTGACAGTTAATAAAAACTTAGTCGGAACACTACCCAAGACAACTGAGCGTGCAAAACGTCTTCCCCGCTTAGGGCAGACTGAAATAGCATGAGAGGCATCACCACAGTAGAAACATAACCCATTGCGCTTTCGAAACTCATGACGCTGTGCCCCAGACACCACTCTATCACACTGCATGGGTTCAGAAGCAGGTTCACAAGGCAACACCATTCCACGCATACTTCTCCGCTCACGCAAACGTCTGTCAATTTGAATCGCTAATGACATAGAATCATTGAGACCAGAGGGGACAGAGAATCCCACCATAACATCCTTTACATTATCTGACAGACCCTTCCGAAAAAGGGCCGCCAAAGTGTCGTCATTCCACTTGGTCAGGACTGCCCACCTACGGAATCTCTGACAGTATAACTCAGCGTCATCAAGACCCTGATTTAATGCCAACAAGGCTTTTTCAGCTTGATCAGTGACGTTAGGCTCATCGTACAATAACCCCAAAGCCTGAAAAAATGCATCAACATCACTCAAAACAGGATCCCCAGGTGTCAGGGAAAAAGCCCAATCCTGAGGATCGCCGCGCAGGAGAGAGATGACAATTTGAACCTGCTGCGCTGCTTTCCCTGAGGACTTCGATTTTAAGGCAAAAAAACAATTTACAATTATTTTTGAAATTCTGAAACTTAGCTCGATCCCCTAAAAACAAATCTGGCATGGGAATCCTAGGTTCCACAACAGGCAACCTAGCAAGATAGGCAGCAATACTCCGAACCTCAGTGGCAAGCTGATCCACACGGCCAGACAACTGTGCAAACTCCATTGAGAGAAAAAAAAATCCTCCCCAGCACCCAGAGATACAGAGGGAAAAAAATGCAACAAACAGAAAAATATCTCTGACAACTCTGACAACCTTTTTTCTTTCACAATATTTTTTCCCTTCTGTGAGTACAATGCAATTTTCAATTTTTAGGCCGGTGATACTGTTATGTTTCGGTAGCTGAGGAGTGCAGGTAAAAAAGGCAATACACCAGAGAAGTTGGAATCTATGAGATTGCAGTACCCTGACTAACCACCACAACTAAAGGCAGCCGTGGAGCGTTCCTACGTTGGTCCTAGACGCCTCGTCACAGCCTGAGAAACTAACTACACCTAAAGATAGAAAGAGTAAAGCTATCTGCCCCGGAGCAGATCCCCAAAGAACATAGAAAGCCCCAAACATGTAATGGCGGTTAGACAAGATGAAATACTGACACAGACAGAAAATAGTATGAGCAAACGTTGGGGCCCAAACTACCTAAATAGAAAAGGATAGGAAGGGCACTTACTGCAATCCCAAAAAACCCTGAAAAGCACTAACTCTACTAATTTCAAAATCACCTGAGATCACACGACCTCTACCATCTAAATTAGTTCTCTGGTGTAACAAAATCAAAACAGCAGCCACTGAAAAAACTGGAAAAAGCAAAAGTACAAACATCAGTGGCTGAACTAAACTGAGAGGGCAAAAGCCCCCGGATGGGACCCTGAAGGCCCCCACAGAAGTGCAGGACAAAATGCAAAAATCAAGCACAAAAACAAAAAGAAGAAAATGTCTTATCTGTTAGCAGGAGATGCAGACACGACACAGCAGGCTACAAAGGAAACAGGACTCAAGGATTGAGACCAGAACAATTGATCACCGGCAACCCTGATGGGAAGGCGACTCCCTTATATAAGACCAGTCAGTAACACCTGATTCCCACTCCTCACAATCTTCACTGGACAGTCCAGTACCACTTGTAACCACCAGAGGGAGCCTCTGCTCAGAACTCATTTCAAGTCCATTCACAACACCACACTTCAGATTACTCCATGGAGTTCTTTTCACATACCATGCCTGGGTTATCGAGTCAAATCCTGAATTCCCCAGTCCAACATGAATCTGACATGGAGTGCACTGATGCACAGCTACTGCTAGATGATTCTGCTGGTACATTCACCCAGAGCACTACGTTGCCCTCGCAGTCTACTTACTGAACCAGAATCTGACCCTGATGAAGCTCAGTTTCCCGTTCCCGCATAATATACCACCTTACAAGGTGACACAGAGGAAGGCGCAGATGAATTTGAAGAGGAGGTGATGGATGACCCAGTTATTGACCCAGATTGGCATCCATTGGGGGAAGAGGGTGCCGGTGGCAATAGCTCAGAAGAGGAGAAGAATCCGCAGCAGGCATCGATATCGCAGCAGCGGATTCCTGGCAGGCCTGTAGCTGTCCAAAAACGTGTTAAAAAAGCTAAAAGAGTTGCAGGACAGCTTGGCCAGACGGTCAAATTAGCACAGCGTGCAAGCTCTGAATATTCACACCCACACATGGGTACACGGTCCTTGATTTTGGCTATTTCATGTTATCCTCCTCCTTCTCCTCATTCTCATCATCCACCACCACAAGATCACCAGGGTGAATGTGTTCCACGATGCAACAGCCACTTTATTGTTTGGAAGGGTGTTTATGATGCCCGTAAAAAAAATGTTGACACAGTATGTTGATGTGTATCCCCCAAGGGGAAATGTTTGTCAGCTCATACACTTAGTGTATGGGCATTACAAGTATAGGAGATCCGCTCCTTTAAACTGGGAAGACATTTTTCAGAGGCCATCCTTCAGGTCTCTTCAGACACCAACACTAGATCACCAGGGAGAAACGTGTTCCATGATGCAATAGCCACGTTATTGTTTTGAAGGGTGTTTATGATGCTTGTAAAAAATGTTGACACAGTATGTTGATGTGTGCCCCCCAGGGGGAAATGTTTGTCAGAATATACATGTGGGGATTCCCTAACAAACAGGAAATCCCCACATGTATTCAGGCTGTCTAGTAGCTGCAAATCATGCAGCTGCGGCGCTAGAAACTAAATCTCCGAGCTCTTCCAAATACTCGGAGACCACCTGAGCAACGAGCATACTCGCTCATCACTAATACTCAACACTGACATTCTCCAATGCAGGTTCTTCAGGCTCAACAATTCACTGCATAGTGAAACAGTATGGGAGTACCTAATTACTAGGAACAATGCTTTCAGGTGTCCATCCAGTACGTTGGTTCAAAGGGTTATTGGGATGCGAGTAACGTTGGGGCAGGGCAGGCCTCGCATTCAATGCATAGGAAAACAGTATGGCAGTATAAAAAAAAAAGAATGAGAATTTTGGTTTAATGTGGACATCCAGTACGTTGGTTCAAAGGGTTATTGGGGTGCGTGTAACGTTGGGGCAGGGCTGGTCTTGCATTCAATGCATAGGCAACAGTGTGGCAGTACCAAATAAATAAGAATGGGAACTTAGGGGGAAAATGCATTATATAAAACCGAACACTGTTCTTACCGAGGGGTCAATGCTGTGGGCCCCGAGATGGGGGTACTGCTTTGGTGGCGCAGTGGTCCTGCGGTGTGCGGTGGTGGTACGGCAGTGAGTGGTGGTCCTGCAGTGATGGTACGGTGGCGGGTGGTAGCCCTGCGGTGGTGGCATATGGCTGCAGCCATTCTTCTTCCGGGTCCAGCATCTGGCTTCCGGTTTCTCACTTGGCGCAGGCGCAGATGGAGGAAAGCTGAGATCTCCATCCCCGCCTGCCTCTACATGATGTCTTCAGGAAAATGATCACGAATGCAGTGCAATTGGAGATCTCGGCACCAAGACTTTAAGAGAAGAGATCTCAGTGCCAAGATCTCCATCTGTGCATGCGCCGCCCTGGCAGCCATTTACCCGGAGTCCACCACATAGTAAACAGTGTGGGGGCTCTGGGCTTTCACAAAATGTCAGCGGAGCCCCCTGCACCACTGAAAACCTGCAGCGTCACTCTTGCCTCCTTCAGCATTGACCCTGGGGCCCTCCTCCACTGCGGCCTGCACCACCGAACACCCGCAGCTTTGCACATCCGAACACCCCTTGCTCCCAGTCTGGGGTCTGCAGCATCTCCCCTGGCACCCCGCTTCACCTCAGCCACCATCCCCGGTAAGCAATAAGATGCCTGGAAAGAAAGAAACATCCCCATTTTATTAAAAAAAGTTTTTTTTCCTATTTTTCTCCTCAAAATTTGGGGTGCATCTTATAATCCAGTACATCTTATAAACTGCAAAATACGGTATGTTTGCAGGCTTACTATACTGTAGATAGGTGATTACTTATTCTTACTGGAACACCTCTTTAATGCTGCTCTCCATGACTGAAATGTTATTAGAACTTACTACCAGACTTACCACCAGACTTACTACTAAACTAACCCCATTTTTACTGTACTAAACAGTTTAACTGTTACCCAACACATAGTCCCAGTCCCCTAACGCCATGTGCCACTTATCCTGTTGGACAAGCTGGAAGAGTGTATTCAAATTATTTTTTTTACATATTAAACACTCAATTTTTATGTTTATATATTGAAATTCTTCTAAAAAAAGTACTTAATGAATGTGATGAATTAAAATGGCCAACAGTATGTAATGTATTTCTGCCCATTTCAATCTTTTGACTGGTGTAAATGTCATTTTTAGAATTCAGTATAAAAAACAAACCATGGAAGATGTAATTCTTTAACAATTTATCACATTAGCTCCAGGTACATGATTTATGCCCTATAAACATGATAAGATTTTTATTTGATCATTAGAGGAGCCATAAAAGAACTTTAGAGGCATTAGGTTATACAGAACAATAGCCGACATGATTAAGGGCACCTCGGTGTAAGTGAGATTTGAAAACCGAGGTGGTCCTACTGGAATTGAGTTCATTACACTGTAAAACTAACTTTATCTAGCTAACAAAAAACAGATAGATAGATAGATAGTGTAAGCTTTTCAGGGATATAGCTCCAGGATCGCCGTCCTGGTAGACGGAATGGCATAAAACAGTTCATTCACAGACAGCAGTTCTGGTAAAAACTGGCCGCAACCAGTTTTATTAAAGTCCACAGCAAACAGAACATAATCAAAACCAAATCATAAACATAAGCCCTGGGCTTGTCCAGCCACTTACTACACTTAGATAGATTTCCCTCTCTATCCGGGTCCAGACTCTAACAGCCTGTCCCCAAAACAACACATATGTTCAGTAGTTACCAGCATGGAGTTTCACAGAGTCTCCTCCTTGTGTCTGAAGGCACCTTCAACGTCCAGACTTGAGAGAGCTCCCCTCCTATTCAGCAGCTATCCGCATGGATTCTCACAGAGACTACTCCTGTGTCCGGGGTACATCGAGCACCCAGACTGAGACAGCTCATACTCCTGGAGACTCCTTCTTGTGCCTGGACTCCTTGTTCAGACTAAGCGAGCTCTCTGTCTGTGTTCACAGACACCTACTTCTGGTCTCCTAATTAACAGCTGAGTGGTTTCAGGCCTGAGCTGCAAGTGTGTACTGAATGTAAGGTGTAGTGACCTTTCTCTACCACTAGGTTTACAAAGCCATACATTTCCCTTATACCAGTCAGCAAAGTATCTAGGTGAAATGTACACCCCATTCAACACACATACTCTCACTGTCTCACAATAGATAGATAGATAGATTTTTAACAAGAAATGGGCAGGAAAAGTCATTGTCAATTTCAAGGTTTGTTTCCTGGATGTAGATGGATAACATTTTCTTAGAAATATGAACCTTGGTAGTTTGTCAGTGTGGACAACATGCAGGAGCTAGATGTCCAAATAAAAACACATTGTAATCTGACCTTTAGGCAAGATTTATATTCCTTACTGAGACAAACATCTGTTATGTCTCTCCAGGAATGTACAAAACAAAAGCAGGGCCTCCCATCTGACCCACCAATCAATGGACCATTGCAGCAGAGGTCACTTACTATGATACAAATAACATGGAGACTACAGGTTTTTTTTTCTTTCATGATTTATTTTGCACAAGAAGTAAAGCTCAAGACTATTCACATACAAATCTGAACTATTACAACAATTGATACAGGAAAAGCAATGATAATGGCTACAATAATTGAACTATTAATAATATGTGTAATGCAGTATATGCAAGACTTTTTGATGAAGTGGGCTTGATAGTGATTTTTATTGCATCTTACATGAAAAGGAAGAAATTATAGATCAGAACAGAGGGTAAAAGCTGTTTTTGCTTCTTGCTACGCAAGGGTGCCTTCAACTATGTCACAACTATATTTAGTACGATGACGGATTGATCTGCGAAGGATCGGCTTCAAGTTGAATTTCCTAAAATTTGCCGTTTCATGCAAATCTGAACATTTTGAGATTCAATTTGCGGTTTGCAAAAAAAAAGAACATGCCTGACATCATTTCCCACACTGCTAAAGCTTCAGAAAGCATGCTAATGTGTATTTGAATGGTTTTGCAGGCCTCCCATGATGCCTTTTGGCTGGTAGATCTAGTGGATTATCATGCCTTGTACAGTGGTGGTCAGTACTTGGGCCATCATAGATCAGTCCTTCCCAGTGGAGCACAGTTTGTACAAGAGTCATTTTCCATCTCCAGAGTCACTGGGTAAGTCTCTGTTATGGATGGTAAGTTCTTATGGTCAACAGGGCCCTTTCTCTCTCTCCTATAGAGTGTAACCCCTTTTGGTCAGCACGGTCATCTCTCTCTTTCCTGCAGAGTGTCAGCTGTTATGGTCAACAGGGTTCTCTCTCTTTCTGTTCTGTAGAATTCTCTTATAATCAGCAGGGTTTTCTCTTTTTCTCTACTGAAAAGTGACAGCAGGGAACTCTCTCTCTCTCCTATAGAATCTAAACTCTTATGATCAGCGAGGTTTTCTCTCTCTCCTATAGAGTGTAAACACTTATGATCAACAGAGTTCTCTCTTTCTTTGCTGTAGAGTGTAAGCTATTCTGGTCAGCGGGGTCCATATGATCAGTGGGGTCTTCTCTGTCTCTCCTGTAGAATGTAAGCTCTTAAGATCAGCGGGGTCCTTTGTCATCTCATCTGTAAGTTCTTATAATCGGCAGGGTTCTTTTTCTCTCTTTTCCCCCACATGTATTTTCGGGGCAATTACAAACTTTCAAGTATTGAGATTTGCACTATTTTATTTGCAGCAAATCTAATTTGGAAAAATTTGGCAAAGCTGGTGAATTCGAGTACTAACAGATCCGCTCTTATAAATTATTATTTAGGTTGCTCAACAGTGAGAGGTTGAGAATTTAGTTTACAATGAATTTATATATCTTCATTTATTAATCGAGGGTCAATATTCCATATATTTTCTTCTGTTATAAATGAAATATTGCAGAGAATAATTTTAGATGGAGAATGCAGTTTTTGCTTCTTAGTACATAGATGTCTGTTCAGAAATTATTAATCACACCAAAAAACAGACAGATGCTTTCACAGCTATTTACAGCTTAGAGATAAGAAGCTCCAGAGTCACAGCTGGGAATCTATCAACAATGGACATCAGAAGGGCCTCTAACAGCTCCTCCATTGTCTTCGCAACCAGAATAATAATAATAAAATAACTTATTGATGAATATAAAATATTACTTTTATCCATGGGGGCACTTATGTATTATTTGCAGTGTTAGCATACATTTAATAACATTATCTAATTATAGTCAGTGACCCACTGTTGCATGACGTTTAATTTTATCACTTAGTTTGATACTGTTGTCCATTATGGATCTGATGCCCCACAGCATGATATTTTTTATTCCTAAATTTTGTTTTTCACAGCTGAACATCATTTTTTTGGTTGAAACATTGGTGGATGCTAAACATGATACTAGTTGAATTGTAGACATATAGAAAACTTACTAATGGAAACCATTTACGTTATATTCCCTGGTATTTTGAAGTGTGAAGAGGAACAGATTGCATTTATCAATTTAGATGCCTGTACAATATGTCTGCATTTAATGTTATACAACTCAGAATGTCACCTTTAGTAGTAAGATGTCATCTTTGTAACCTCAATAGCTTAGTAGCAATTTTTAGCTTTGACTATGCAAAACAATCCTGTTTCAACAGACACTAAGTGGCTGGTGTTTGGTTGGTTCTTATTGCACTAAGCTATTTTCAAAAGTATGACATTTTGACTTATGTATTGTATTTTACATAGGAATTACCTTGTTAGTCTCTCCCAAAGTTTGTTTAGTAAAAAATAGTGATTAGTAAATGGGGGGTAACGGGAAGGAAGTGAATGTCAGGATGCATTTACACGGTAGCAAAGAACACTCATTTTACAATCATCATATAGTGTACACGTTGCCGATAACCCAATGCTTGTTCATTCGGTAAAATGATCTTTTAGCTTGCTTTAAAAAAAATAATCGTTCTCAGAATTATATCATCTTCTGTATACAAGAACTGTGCTGTTGACAACAATGACAGCCTATGCACACTGAACGACCTATCAGGAGATTCAGTATGGCTGTCTAAACATGCACTTAAAAAACTGCTAATACGTTGTCAAATCTCTTTTGCTGTAGATTGAGCGGATCCACCGTGCCTTGAGACAGCGTGGGCCGGCATCTGGCCCTCCAAGGGATTTGATCTGTAAAATCCTCTCCTTCACCGACACCAAGGCCATCCTGGATGCAGCGCGCACACAAGGTACTGTACACTATGCAGACGCTCCCGCTGTTAGAGGCCCTAAAATCCCAGAACTGTAAATATATGTGGATGTTCCCATTTGGACTGCGAGCCACTGTGAAGGGTAAATCCATTGAATTACATGATCCAGGGGACTTACAAGCTTTCTGGGAGGCATTGGATATGGAGCCTGTTACTATCCCTTCTTGGCTCCCGATCACTGACTCTGTGTCTGTCCGCAAACCAGGGAAGGTGACGGCGTGGCAAGTAACTGCTACTAAGAAGAAGAAAGGGCACACGCGAGCAGTGGAGTGAGATGTGCCTGCCTGTGTGGCTTTATTCTGATTTTTGTATACTAGGAGACGTGCTCCGCTTGTTTTCCCTGGTGCTGCTATGCTTTGCCAGGTGTAGGGAGGTTCTGAGGATCTTCCCCATTTAACGGTTTTTCCACAGGTCTTTTTTGCTGTATGGTGTTTCCATGCCTCTCTCCCCTGTGATGGGAATGATTGACTAAAAGTTGCATTCATGTTTAGTATAGTCTTGATGCAGTTCAGTTCTCTGTGTGGAAGCTAACTATGCACTGTGCTCAGTTTATAATGTAATCCCTGCTTTTGAACACAGGGGGAGCACTGAGGGGGTTTTCTCCATACTCTACTTTTTCTCTTCATTTTTTGCTCCTGCATTTCCCTGGCTGACTGAGCTGGTTGAAGGGGTTTACTTCTATGCTTAGTTGTCTTCCATGAATAGCTCTGAACAGGGAGGTATGGAGATTCCCTTTCGTATACAAGCTTTTTCTATATGTTATTTACTCTGAGTTTGCCAACCCTTTCCCCTTGAGCGGGGGATGGTATGCTGAGAGCTGCATTTATGTTTCTGGGGGATGTGGTACAGTTCGGTGAGCTGAATGGAACTAAACCTTACAGCCTGTCCAGTTTTTAGCGTGCAATTTATGCTCCTGGACACAGGAGGGAGCCCTTGGGTTCTTTCCCATTTAGATTGTCCATTCTTATTTTGCATCTCCTGCTTTTCTCTGAGTTTCATTTGCTCTCTGAGCTGATTGAGGGAATTTATGTTTGTACTTCAACGTTTACAACCTCAGGCTGCCTGTGATTACCCCCTGCAGTTCATTGGGGGGTTAATCTTCACCAGGCTTTTTGCATCTTGGGGTTTTGAGATGTGTCTTAACTGTTAACTGTTAGGTCTGCGCATACTGCTCAGACCGCCGCTGTGGAGTGGGAGGATACAGCGGGCATGAGCCGGGGGCTCCTCCCCCTTTTTTCCTTATTCTGCAATGTTACTGTTTAGTTGTATTATTGTTTACTTGCCATTTTGGGTTTATTTCTCATGAGACTGTTGGGTCTCAGCCATGCATGCGACTGCCTAGCATGGGTCAAGCCTTTTCTCTACCATTAAGTCGCCCTTTCTGGAGGAGTTGGTGGTGGAGGGGAGGGTGGGGCCTCTTCCAGACCCCTAAGCGGGGTTTGGAACGGGACCTGCTATCCTTTTGGAGCTCCCCGAGTTTGTGTATACTCAGATGTATACACCAGTACGGCTGCTTTGACAACCTTTGGTTAGGTTCCTTAGGGAATCATCTATGTTCTGTGTTGTGTTTGTGGTGGATGTTGTTTATGTCTGTGTGTTTGTTGGTCTTGGACGTCGGGAGCTCTGCACCTTGTTTTTAAATGCTGCAGTTGGTTGGGGTCGTTACCCCTTTCTCCCGGTGGTGGCGCTTTGTCCCAGGTCTTGCCATTCCCTTTTTCGCCCCTGACAGTGGCTGCTCTGCTCATCTCTTAACCTCCCTCTTGCTTTTCATCCTAATGACCCGTTTCACTGTGCTCCTTTACTCTTCTCTTTTTCTTTGTCTCCGTACCTTTTCTGATCGGTTAGGCATGATGGACTGGTGGGCATTTGGGGGTTATATGCTAAGCTTGTTCTGTATTACTGGACTCTATGATGGCTCCTTTGTCGCTTAAGATAATATCATATAATGTAAAGGGTCTCAATTCTGCGCTTAAGCGCAGTAAGGTTTTCTCCCTTCTCAGGCCTGATCTCCCAGATTTTCTCTTTTTGCAAGAGACCCATTTCCGCGACAACGGGATTCCTCAGTTGCCCGCCCGGTTCCGTTATTCACAGTGGTTCCACTCCACGGCGTCAGCTTCCAGGTCAAGAGGGGTAAGTGTTGGTGTACGTGCTGATTGCAGATTTTTGTGCGCTGCTTCACTTATCAACACAGAGGGTAGATACGTGTTACTCAAAGGGACAGTGGACGGCCAACTAATCAAACTATGTAATCTTTATGCCCCCAACAAAAATACAGCTGCCTGGCTACTTAAGATGCTGCGCATGGTTCAAACGTTTGGAGAGGGCGTGTTGATACTGGGGGGTGACTGGAACATAGCGTTACAACCTCTGCTGGACACATCGTCCGACCACTCCAAGATTGCTCAGAGAGCTTTGCGCGCCATACATAAGCTCTTGCAGGAACTGAAGGTGGTAGATGGTTGGCGATCTTTACATGCCAACGATAGAGATTACAGCTTTTATTCGCGGGTCCATGACTCATACCATCGGATAGACTTCCTATTTGTTTCACAGTCCATACTTCACTGTGTCTTGGAGGCTTCAGTGGGTGTGATTTCCCTGTCAGACCATGCTCCGATTTCCTTAACCATGTCACTACCGGGGCGTATAGGCACCAATTGGTCTTGGAAATTGAATCCGACCCTGTTGGATAGTAAAGAGGAGATGGCGTCTATCGCTTCTCGAATCTCTGAGTACTTTGCGTTGAACGTTACAGAGGGGGTATCTGCGGCTTCCACGTGGGAGGCACATAAGGCGGTCCTGCGGGGCCATTTTATTGCTTTGGGTGCGCATTTTAAGAAATGTAGGACAGCCAAGCTTCACGCCCTGCTGTCAGACATCCATAGACTGGAATCCCAACATAAGAAGTCATTGGCGCGTTCAGTATTCGCTGAACTCCAGACATTACGTTCGCAGTTGAGTGATCTACTGAATGTGCGACTTGCGAAAGCATACCTCCGCGCCCGTCACACGACGTATGTGCATGGTAACAGGGGGAGCAAGGCCATGACCGCAATGATAAAACAATTACACCAAACCTCTCTTATCCAACGACTAAAGGCACAGGATGGCACAGTGTTGACAGATTATCAAGCTATAGCGGACAGGTTCGCATCCTACTATCATGACCTTTACAATTTACATGAGAAGGATTCGACTCTGTCTCCGGCGGCAAAGAAGGATTTGGCTGCCGCCTTTTTACGCTCGGTAGATCTCCCAACCCTGGGGGAATCGGATAGGTCCTCTCTTATGACACCATTTACCTCTGAGGAAATTTGGCTAGTTTTGAAAGACATCCCTACCGGGAAAAGCCCAGGGCCGGATGGCTACCCGATACTCTATTATAAAAAGTTTTTTCCGACCTTAGCTCCCTTTTTAGTGAACTATTTTAATGCTCTGCTTAAAGGCCTGCCCTTGGGACAGGCATCCTTGGACGCCCACATAACTGTTCTGCCCAAACCCGATAAGGACTTGCTGGAATGTGGCAGTTACAGGCCCATTTCCCTCCTCAACACGGACTATAAGCTGTGGACGAAGTTGTTGACGTCCAGGATTTCTGGATTCTTGGGATCCCTAGTCCACCCGGATCAGGTGGGCTTCGTCCCGGGCAGGAAGGGTAGAGACAACGTTCAACGCGTGATATATGCCATGGCACACTCTGCCGCAAGGGACCTACCTCTCTCGCTCTTAGCCACTGATGCCGAAAAGGCTTTCGACCGGGTGGACTGGGGATTCTTGGAATTGATTCTGACTCGATTCAGATTTCCGGCCCAGTTTATTAAAATAGTGCGTAACCTGTATTCCACCCCTAGAGCCCGGGTCAAAGTTAATGGCTTAATGTCCGCTCCATTCGAAATTAGGAATGGAACGAGACAGGGCTGCCCACTGTCCCCTACTTTATTTGTATTGATGCTAGAGCCCTTCTTACAGGCTGTTCGGGCGTCCCAAGGGATACAGGGGATCTCGGTGGGGGTAGGTGTCATAAGGTGAATGCCTTCACGGATGACTTACTTTTTTTCCTACCTTCTCCGGAATTATCGTTGGGCCCTTTGTTGTCTTTATTGGAATCATTTGGTTCCGTATCTAATTATAAAATGAATCTCAATAAATGCGAGATGTTGGGTCACAATTTTTCGCCTGGCAGGAGGGGGAGGGTTCAAGAGAACTTCCCGTTCACCTGGGCGCCCACCTTTATTACACACCTGGGGGTTCGGATCCCTGAACACTTAGATTCGTTATATGAGCTCAATTATGGTCATATTTTGCAGAAAGTGAGGGGCCAATTATCTTCTATTAATATCCCGTATCTCTCCTGGCTGGGTAGAAAAAATATTGTAAAATCTTATGTAATGCCCAAAATTTTGTATTTTTTGCAGACACTCCCTATTCCCGTCCCTAAGTCCTTTTTTACTACCGTGCGTAGACTTTTCTCGAGCTTTATTTGGGGAGGGAAGAAACCTAGACAGGCCCACGCGGCTTTGAGGAGGACTACCCACGCGGGGGCATTGGCCTGCCAGACATGGAGGTTTATTATAAAGCGTCTCAACTCCGTCTTCTGGCAGACTTGCTGTCGGCTTCTAGGCGTACTTCCTGCAAGAGCTTGACGTTCGAACTATTGGGAGATAGAGGGGTTGCGATGCTATGGACCTCGTCATGGCGCCATGGGCGAGGCTCATCTGCCAGGGCACGGGGCAAGGTGAAAGACATGCATTGGCTTTTTCGCGGAATTCCTCTGACGGAAAAACTCACCCTGGACGAGCAAAGACTTTTCCCCAGGCCATTTCACTGTACTCCCCTGTCGGTGTTGCCTTGGGTTGTTAACCCTGATTTCCATGACCACCTAGGGTGTGGAAGAGACTCTCTAAATGGTCCCTAGGGGACTTGCTCGAAGGTGAGGCAGCGCACACTGAGGATCTTTTTCAATGTATAGCAAGTGAGGTGGGCTTGGGCGACACCCATATCCAGCATGTTCGGTCTTTCTGGAAAAAGTTTTTAGGTCTGGAGACCCATAGATGTCCTCCTTCGTGGCTTGAGATGGTGGTCGCTAAGCCGACTCTCCCGGGAAAGCTGACCTCTTGCCTGTATTACCGATTGATCACAGAAAATGCACCCAAGCGTCCCTTTTTTCTATTGCAATGGGAGGGAGAGTTGGATATGGTCTTTTCTGAGGCCAATACTCGCCAGATACTGGAGAGGGCGCATGGTTTTTCTTCCTGTGTCCTCACTCAGGAAAATACCTATAAAGTGGTCTCACGCTGGTACAGGCATCCGGTTAGATTGGCACAGATGTATCCGCAGGCATCGGACAGGTGCTGGCGCTGTGGAGTGGAACGTGGCACGCTGGTACACATCTGGTGGTCTTGTCCGCGACTTAGGGCTTTCTGGGAGATGGTGAATAATTGTGTAAATGAGATCTTGGGCTACACTATATTGTTAGAGGCTTCTTTGGTGCTGCTGAATTTGGATACCCAGAGCGTGCGACTGCGGAAGGGCTCATTATTCACCTTTCTTATTATTGCAGCCAAACTCTTGGTGCCCAGATTTTGGAACAGTACCTTGGTCCCTAGTCGAGAGGAATGGATGGATAAGGTTAACCAATTACAACGGCTAGAGGAATTGACTAGTTGGGAAAGGGGGAAACATGATAAGCATTTAGATACCTGGGAACCGTGGCAGAGGTGGAAGAGTACAGGTTCCACGAATGTGGTGACGGATGGACAGCCCCTCCCACACATAGCTGCTCAGCAACTATAGATTCCAGGGTACCAGGGTTTGGGTGTTCTTTTCTTTAGTCTTATGCCTCACTGCTCTGTTAACCACCCCCGCTTTTCACCTTTACTCCTGTCCTCCCTCATCTTTCTCGTTCCTCTCTTGCACTGCTTCTTCCTACCCTCCTTGCCGTCTTATCTATCTCTCTTCCATATTTCTTCTGGTCACTGACTCTTCTTTCGGATTGCGCCACTGTGCTTCAGGATGATGCTGCCCCAACATCCATGATCTGACGTCCTCGTCTACTGTATTTGTCTTTGTCGTTTGTTCTTTGTTGTTCGTTCTCTTTGTCCTTTGTCTGGCGTTTTGTGTCGTGCTACGTTGTGTCATAACTGTCATTGTTTGGGTTCTTTGTTCTGAGATACGTATTGGGCTCTCACATCCATGTTATGTCACATTAATCCGACTTGTAGGCTGCTGCAGGAGTAGCTTGGGGTCAGTCAAAACCCCCTCCTGCAATAGATACTTATATGGACGTCCCGTGGGAAATTTCCTACTGATGGGGATGAGTTACATATTGATGGTTGATGGAACAAGAACTTGTTGTATTTTTCTTAATGTCACTGTTTATTTCATGTGCATAATGTGTATGTTCTAAAAATTTCAATAAAGAAAGATTTGGAAAAAAAAAAAAAATCTCTTTTGCTGTGTGTGTATCAGATATGCATTAACGTGCTGTTAGAGAGATAGTAGGGGAGCAAAGAAGGAGGCATCCCATTGGCATTAATAGAATAGACACACAATTCCTGGCTGCACTACTTCTCAAGTAGCCTTAAAGCCATCTAAAATGTCATTATTATTTTAGAATGATTAATATATTTTAATTACATTTTATCTGACATTAGTACTGTGTGGCTGTTTATAACAATACACATAATTTTGTAGAAGAAAGATGACAGCACTTGATCCGATTCTTTGCCCGGTATCCCGCCAGTGTGTTCTTCCTGCTGCAGAGAATACATTGTGTCACAGGGATATGTGACTGATGCAGTCAATTACTGACCACAGCTGTGATCCCCTTCAGCCCTGATTCATCAAGACTGGCAATTTTGTCTTGATGATGGGTGTGTGTTGGAGTTAAAGACAATAGATTCTTTAAGTGGTTACAATTTTGTATAATTTTTTTACTTCTGCATATAACCCATACTCTGGAACTCCCTGCCGCAAAACATCAGACTTTCACCAACAACGGAAACCTTCAAGAAGGACCTGAAGACCCACCTGTTCCAACAAGCCTACAGCCTACAATGATCCTCAGTCTAATGAACCATCGCACGACCAGCTCTACCCTTTCCTAGTGTATCCTCACCCATCCCTGTAGACTGTGAGCCCTCGCGGGCAGGGTCCTCTCTCCTTCTGTACTTGTGTGTCCCTTGTCTAGCACGTTTATTGTACCTGTCTATATTTTCCCTTTTCATATGTAAAGCGCCATGGAATAAATGGCGCTATATAAATGTGTAATAATAATAATATACTATTACACTTGAAATTATCTTGTGACATCATATTTTATTACCCGTCAAAGATTAATTGACTGACTTTTTTGTTCTTAATGATATTCTGTTTCTCATGCCACTTTTAAAATAAAGGTTCTGGTTCTTCAAGACCGGTGATTTTGATATGGATCTAGATGAAAGGTCATGGTGGAATCATGCGTTCCTAAATCATTAAGAGACATACGCCTCTTGATGAATAACGAGCGTCTGACGAGTGGCGAAAGCTCAGTGCATCTTGACACAAATTTTCACCAGCAAGAATGGCACACATCGTCATGAATTAGAAGAGCTGTATTGTTACTCCCTTGCCAAGTCCTTGTCCCAGCTCTGCCCAAAATGTGCAGAGCTGGGACAAACTGGTGTAAAAACTCCAAAAGTCACAAAATTTTGTGCAACTGAAAGAAATTTGCAACTTTTCAAACCAATTTAAGCCACAAGTCTAGCCAAATTGCATTGATAAATCAGGGCCAAAATGTTTGTGATTTACATCACTCCCCTTAAGATTACCATTTTGTTATGAGGGTTAAAAACACAGAAAAAAAGTAGAACTCACAAATAATAAATTTGACACTCGTAATTCTAACAGGATAAAGCCTAAGCAAGATTATGGTTCACATTAACAATAGTTTGAAATATGTTTACATACTGTACCTTAATGCTTGAAATCCTGATAATTAGAATTTTGAATTTCTCAATGATTAACAAATGTTAAAGAAATTGTAAAAATATCAACTAGTATTGCAGGTGCAGGATTTAATACTTAAATCTTTTAATCACAAAGCTGTTAGAGTTTATCTACAATGATGGCCTGTGTTCAGCTGTATAGTGCATGCAGAAGAGGTCAGGCACACATCCATGGATCTCAGTCTGATCTTCGACCCCAATGCACAGACTGTTCTTTTAACTGGTTATTGTAAAGCAAAGTGTAGTTTTCCATAATGTGACAGCCTGGAGTTAACTGGTATCTTCCTTTCATGATAATAATAATCTGTGTCTATTTGTGAACATTGTAATTTAGCGTTGAATGGCCTAATAAAAGATTTTTAATGGCTTTCTTGGGACCTAAAGCATCAATGTGCAGAAGTCTGGCGCCACGAGCTGGGATGGTGAGTAAACCAAAGGTGCTCTGCATGATTTAGTAATACCAGGAGGGTAGGGGGCTAGAAGCGCACTGTGTACTTGGAAGTTTTAGACTGTTGTTTTGGCTGTGAAAAATAATTAACTGAGAATCGAGCACCTGCAACTGCAGAGGGTATGGAAATATCTGAAGTGTTGTCTTAACCGAGACGCTCTTCATACATAAGCCTCAGCTTTTGCCTCATGTAACAAATTCATTTTCAGCTTACTGTGTTATCAGCGCCACTATTATTGGGAAGAATATATTTTTTTAAACATCTCGACTGCAAATTGCTTCCTACCTCAAGGACTGTTTGCTTTTGTGCTTCTAGACAATCAGAGTCTTGATAAGACCACAATGGGAATAGCGCAAACCTCAGGGATAAGATTGGAATTTGTTCTACTCCCAAATGGTTTGCACACAATTGATGTACATTAATCCTTCTTGAGCTGTGAAAGATGCCTATAATGAAAGACTACAAGATTGTGGTTATTCAGATTTCTATTTTGCACATTACCTTTAAAATATAATGGGAATTTTTATGCATGGTCAATCAAATCCCGAGAACACTTACAAATTGTAATGTATATGGTCATTTTGACAATTAGGATAACTTAGAATAGCATGTTTTGAAGGTCCCTAAGCCCTGAACGGTACATATGGATATATTCCAATATAACAAAATAAAATGTAAAAACCCTCATACACGTTAGAATAAAATCAGCAAACTCATCTATATCAATGGGATTGGCAGGCAGTCTAACTTATTTGTAGGTCTATCGACTCTCCCAAACAGATGAAGAAAAGGCTTTGGCAGTTGGAATTTCAATGACCGATCCTTCTTTTTGGCAGAGAGATAAGCCCACATGACATGAATTTGGCTCTCACAAAGAGAACATAGGAATTCTCTGCCAAGCTGAGAGTTGCTCTGTATGGGGGAGTCTTGAGGATTACTATCTAATGTGATAGGGGGACTTAGCTTCACTGGCCATCAATTTTTAAAGAGTCAATCTTCCATAAATGGTGCTTCTGCTCCCTATTTGCAGCACTGCTACAGTTTTTGTTGAAATACTGAACTATTGTGTACAAATTAATTACTGTTACAAATGACAAAATTACAATTTTGACTAGATTTTATAGGATGTTGGTTCCATAAATGTATCTAAAGTGTGTGCTTAAATGATAGTAAGGTGCAACTCATAAAGCTAGATACAATCCAGATGATGTACAGTGAGCTCACAAACAAGTAGGATGGTTTCATAGCTCACGTCAGTCATAGAGTTAATGATACGCAAGGTGATCAAACTTATTTTGTTTTTATGGAAAATTTTTCTAACAAATCACAGGCCGAAAATGTTTTTTAATAGTTGAATTGAAACACCAAATGATATTTATTATGCAATCTATTTCTATGGATCATATACTTAAATGAAAGCTTATATAATAATAACAATTACAACCCCACTTAGTGACACAGGCATCCTCAGAATAAAAGTGTTATCCATTAAAAAAACAATTAATTCTGTATCACCTCACACAATTGGAGGTACATGTATGGCTGCTGATGGTCCCCTGATCCGCTTCGCTGTATGACCAACAAATAACAGAAAACTGACTTGCACATCAAGTACTAATCTGAACAGGTGCATACCAAAAAACAGCTACTTACATGTTGTAAAATCTCTGCAAGCATCGCTGCATGGCTTCCCATCTCCCATCAGGCTGATACATTGACTTACTCACCACTCCAGGCCATGCTGTGAGTTCTGCCTCTGCCTGCTCCATGCTGTAAACCATGTGTACTCTGCTTAGTGTGTGCATACTTCCTGACTGTGTGCTCTAGGGCAGCAGCGCCTGCACTTCCTGAGTCTTATGGAGACAGCGTGCACATTCCTAATGTGTCCCCAGCCTGTTGCCAAGATGTAGCGGGTACTTAAGGCATTTCTACTAAATATTGGATACCTGAGCAACAAACTCTCTCAGTCTAATTCTGCTACTGAGTTAACAGGTCCTGTCCTGTTTCTGCCTCCCTGGGGCTGTATACCCAGGCCCGTACCTGTATTCTATGTGTCTTGTTTCTGCTACCCTGGGGTTGTATACCCAGGCCAGAATCCTTTGTCCTGAACTTGTTCACATGTCTGACCTTGTCTGTACTAAGTCCTTTACCTGTACATGTTTATATCCTTGTATGAAACCTTCCTTACTCTGCTGTGTCTATCCTTGCTCTGTTACCCTTCTGACTCAGCGGCTCTGCTCCCTCTTTGCCTCAGCTGCTCTTCTCTGCTCCTCTTTGCCTCAACCGATCTGCTCTGTTTCCTTGTTGCCTCAGCAGCTCTGCTCTGCTCCCATCCCGCAGCTCTGCTCTTGTCCCGCATCCTTTTGCTCTGATCTTCTCCCGTCCTGCATCCTGCTGCTCTGCTCTGCTCCCATCCCGCATCCTGCAGCTCTGCTCTGCTCCCGTCCTGCACCCTGCGACTCTGCTCTGCTCTCATCCCGCATCCTGCAGCTCTGCTCTGCTCCCGTGCCACATCCTCCGGCTCTGCTCTGCTCCCGTCCTGCATCCTGTGGCTCTGCTCCCATCCCGCATCCTGCAGCTCTGCTCTGCTCCCGTTACACATCCTTCAGCTTTGCTCTGCTCCCGTCCAGCATCCTGCAACTCTTTGTCTTTCCAGTCTTAACTGGTTCCTACCTGTTCCCATATCCCAATCGTACCTGCCAATGTTGCTCCTGCCTGAACCCTCGCCTGCCTGCCAGTCGTGCCCGCCTGCTTGCCACAGTGCCAGCCATGCCCGCCTGCCTGCCAGAGTGCCAACCGTGCCTGCCTGCCAGAGTGCCAACTGTGCCCGCCTGCCTGCCAGTACATCCTCCGTGCCTGCCAGTACTTGGCAGTCTAAATCTCAGTTTTCTTCAGTACTTGCTTGCACCTGTCATTAGTGTCCTGTCCCCTATGGGATCAGCTGTTACTGCCTGATTGTCACGCTGTTACTGCATACAGGAGGTCCGGGGTCTATGCTGACCCTAAGCTGGGGCCCTGACTAATCCCTCTACCTGGAGGTACTGTTGATGGTACAGAGGTCCAGGCCTCCAGCGTAACCCTATCTCCTGCAAATCCCTGACCCTCAGTAATCTAGTCCTGAGAAGGACCCTGATCACAACACAGGGGACTGGAAGGTATATGCCTAAACACAGTAATAGACGAACGAGACAGTACAAGAGGGAAAACTAAAATCCACCTTGCATACAAAACTCACTCCACAAAAACAGAGGGAACACCAACGGGTACGGAGATAAATGATAAAGCGAGGAGGGGAAAAAACCACACCAGGTACTCTTCACTTCAGACTTCACAATACCACGATCCACTCTGCTGGTCTGCATGAATGCTTTCACCGACACATTCCTAGCAGACTGGCAGGTATTTGAAGGAATCTCATTACTGCAGCATTAACTGCAGCTGGGCGAGGCCGGGCCTCATCTAGCACAGAGAGAGAGAGAATTAACTCCCTCACTGCCAAAAAACACCAAGCACCAAAAACTCAGCTTCGCGAATTCAGGTTGTGCAATCGCGACGATCTTCGTGGCGACACACCCGTGACACTGATGCTGCCCTGGAGTGGTACCTGGCAGCTACCTGCCGTACAAGTCTGGCCTCACCACTAGAGGCTCCAGTGATCACCAAGGTAGCTGCTTAGTCACACCTCATCCAGGGTTAGTCTGGTTTGTGGCACAGTGCGGCTACAATCCTCGCTCGCGCCATCCAATCTGGGCGCAAGCTTTTTACTTTGCTCAGGCTATGGTCCCCGTTGAGTCACATGGCTTTTCACTCTCAGAACGAGATGAACTTTTTTTTTCCAGCATGAGCCACTGAACAATTTTTATACCCGATCTGAATCCCTGACTTTTGCTGCACCAGCAACCTGTGACTTGCACTCCCACAATGTCATGTGTTCCTGAAGCAGTGCTTACAGCACTATGAATGTTATGCTCCCCATTTTCTCTCTGATTGGGTCAAGGTGGGATTCCTAATGTCCTTCTTAGCAGTAGATGCCTTGGAATGGCTCAACCCCCTCTGGGATGCAGGGGATCCTATCACTTCGCACCTACAGGCATTCCTGGTGGCCTTCCGTAAAGTCTTCAATGTGCCTAGTTCTGCTTCTTCTGCAAAGACTTCCCTCCCAAGCTTCCAGAAACAGACCAGATGGGTGACGCTTGTGGTAGAACCATCACGTCTGTCCATGACCATTCAAAAACGATCTGTTCTTCAACCTGTAAAAGCAGCTACCTGAGCAAAACCCAAGAAGGCTTACAAAAATGGGCTAGCAGAGCAGCAGCCTGAATCCAGTCATGAGAAGGAATTGCGGTATCGCTGTGGTTGTGTGTAACATCCTGACGGTTTCTGCCATGAAAAGCTTAAACTCCAAAACCTTGGGCCAGTAAGAAAGGCTGCCCTTGGCGAGAGTACTTCATCTCCACTAAAGTCTATCACTGTTTACATGCCTTCTGGGAGCTGTGATTCAGAAGGTATATTAAAGCTGCAAGCCATACAGAGTCAGTGTGTGATTCCTTTCAACAGCTCCAGAATCCGGTGAGGGTGATGTCTGGTAATGGGCAAGTACTACTCAAGAACAGTCTAGTCTTGCAGGGACAACTACAGCTCCAAGTTGGAGCATTATTTTGGAGAAGATCATCTTCCATATGCTGTCTGGTATGCCGATATCTCATTAAGAGCCAAGAACTCTGCTACCTGTTCTGGCCAGGAGACCCAGCGGGCTGCTTCGTTTGGAACAACAAAATTGCGACAGGTGTCTGGTTCCCATATGTCAAGGTCAGTCAGCAGTGTCGTCATCTTCACCTGGTCTGCTAGTCATGAGTCATTGTGTGCTGACATCACCAAAGAAAGGGAAGCGGTGGCGTTTTCTCCTCATATTTCCAATGATTGTACCAATGATCAGTTTCCAGGAACATCCCTGCCTCTAGGATGTCTTTCTCTGGATAACGGGCAGAAGATAGTTCAAGCGAGGGTACCTTCAGTTTCCATTTGGCGGGTTGATGAAGATGGCAAAAGGAAAGTGTTTACATCTCAGCTTTCCATTAACCAGGAGTAAGAGGATCAGATTGTTTTATCTTCTATGGTGGGAGCTGACATCATCGGGCAGAGAGAGACTTGTCATTTCGGGATTTCTGATATTACGCCTGCCTCATTCTACCCTAAGGAAGTTTTGATGGACTTGACTGTGTGTGGTCCTGAGGAGAGTTTGGCTATACTCCTTCTGCAGACTATCCCTGCGGCCTTGAAGAAGAGGGGGCGTAAAGTGGGTACTGTAACATCCCTGCCGGCATCACTGTATGGCTTCCCATCTCCTATCAGGCTGATACACCGACTTACTCACCACTCTGGGCCATGCAGTGAGTTCTGCCGTCCGCCTGCTCCATGCTGTAAGCCATGTGTCCTCTGCTTGGTGTGTGCATACTTCCTGGCTGTATGCTCTAGGGTGGAGGTGCCTGCACTTCCTGAGTCTTATAGAGACAATGTGCACATTCCAAATATGTCTTCAGCCTATTGCCAAGAGATTGCGGGTACTTAAGGTATCTCCACTAATAATTAGATGCCTGAGTAACAAATTCTCTCAGTCTTCTTTCTGCTATTTAGATGTCAGGTCCTGTTCTTTCCTATCCTGTTTCTTCCCCCCTGGGGGCTGTATACCCAGGCCCGTAACTGTATTCTATTTGTCTTCTTTTCGCCACCCTTGGGGATATATACCCAGGCCTGAATTCTTTGTCCTGAACTTGTTCCCATATCTGACCTTGTCTGTACTAAGTCCTTTACCTGTACCTGTTTGTATCCTTGTCTGAAGCCTTCCTTACCCTGGTGTGTCTAATCTTGCTTTGCTCCCTCTCTGCCTCAGCCCCTCTGATCTTCTCTCTCTGTGCCTCAGGAGCTGTGCTCTGCTCTCTCTTTGCCTTAGTGGCTCTGCTTTGATCCCTCTTTGCCTCAGCGGCTATGCTCTGCTCCGTCCCACATCCTGTGGCTCTGCTCTGCTCCTGTACTGCATCCTGCGGATATGCTCCTTTCCCGCATCCTGCAGCTCTGCTCTTCTCCAGTTCCGCAACTTGCGACTCTGTCATTCCAGTCAGAGATATGGGAACAGGTAGAAACCAGTTCAATCATACCTGCCAGTGCTCCTGTCCTTCCCGAAACAATTCCTTTTCCTCCTGTCTGAACCCTCGCCTGCGGGCCATGCATACCTGCCTGCCAGAGTGCCAGCCATGCTTGCCTGCCTTCCAGAGTGCCAGCTGTGCCCGCCTGCCTGCTAGTACATCCTCCGTGCCTGCCTGTACTTTCCAGTATAAACCTCAGTTTTCATCAGTACTTGCCTGTACCTGTCTTTAGTGTCCTGTCCCCCTGCGGGATCAGTTGCTACTGCCTGACGCTGCCCTGGAGTGGTACCTGGTAGCTACTAGCCGCACAAGCCTGACCTTACCACTAGAGGCTCCAGTGAACATCAAAGTAGCTGCTTAGTCACGCCCCACAAAGGTTAGACTGGTTTGTGGCACAGTCGGGCCACAATCCTCACTCGTGCCATGCAGTCTGGGCACGAACATTGCACATGTACAATATATAAAAAATGATTGCAATTCTCATGATCCCAGTGCAGGGTTGACCTGCACGCTAGGGGTTAATGTCTGAAGCCCAGTACAGGTTTGACCTGCACGCCAGGGGTTACCGTTTTGATCCCAGTGCAGGCGCTTACCTGCACACCTGGGGCTTATTATTGTGGCCTCTCCTTGGTTCGGGGAGAGCTTCTTATAGCCCAAGGAAGCTCCAATCACTGTCAGTTATACTTTCGCCCTTGGCAGAGTGTGTTGACCCCTGAGTGTGTTTGTGCTGTGTTCTGGTTTGCCTGATACTTTGGTTTTGACTCGGTCTGATCTCTGGATACTGCTTGTTGGATACTGTTTCTGTACCTTCTCTGTCTGTTTGGTTTTGACCCCTGCCTGCCTGTTACTGTACTGCCATCTCGTGCTTTGACCTTGGCTTGTTCTGATTTACGTCTCTGTCTGTGCCCCTGAGTAACTTTGTCCCGTAGTTACCTTTCTAGTAGTTTTTCTTCAGCTTCTAGCTCTCTGGAGTTGAAGTCATGCAACTCAACTGTCAGGTGATTCAGGTCCTGAATAGGGTTGAGCATTCCGATACTGCTAATATCGGGTATCGGCCGATATTGGCTGTATCGGAATTCCGATTCCGAGTTCTGATATTTTCGTCATATCGGATACCGGAATCGGAATGTCACTGTCAGTGTCCGTCTGTCGGGTCTGTCAGGAGTCAGCGGCACTTACCCGGCAGAAGATCTCCGGCGGTCACGTCCTGGACTGCTTGATGGCCGCCATCCTCTTCTCCCTGGCGGTCACATGCAGTTTCTCGCGATAACTGCAGAGACTGCCGGGTAATCACGGCCGTAAAGCAGTCCGATGACGTCACTGCCGGGAAAGCAGGTAATCAGCTGTGCTGCGCCGGGATGTCATGACTGTAATGAGCAGTACCACCTGACCGCTGAACACAGGCGTCGGAGACCGTGGGAGAAGAGCAGGGGCTGCAGAGACCGCACCAGGAGGGGTGAGTATATAGAAGAGCTGCGCTCCCCCTCCCCCGCCGACCCCCTGGTATTACTGTGTCAGCACAGCTACCCGACCGTCGCGGGCCCCCTTACCTGTCCGGGCCCCATAGCAGCTGCATGGTCTGCTTCATTCACGGTACGCCACTGCTCAGCAGTCTGCTTCATCAGGCTGGTTAACAAAAATAGGGGGGACCCCACGCCATTTTTTTTTCGAAGGGAACCCCTATTTTTGTTAATCAGTTTCCTCTGACGTCACTGATTGTGTCCCTGGCTGACCTGAAGTGAAAGTGGAAAGCAATCAATTAAGCTTTCCACTTCCTCTCCTGTCAGCCAGGAGAGCAGCTCATTCATTTGGGGGTTTACTGTAAGGCTGCAGCATTAGCTGCGGTCCCTGCAGTAAACATTAACCCTTTCTGAAGGATTACACCGTGGGACCTGACTGTGCATGGGATAGGTAAGAATAATTTTGCTTTTTTATTTTATTTTTATTACAGGAAATGTGTTGTGAATGGGTTTGATATGAGTTCTGAGCAGAGGCTCCCTCTGGTGGTTACAAGCGGTACTAGTGAAGATTGTGAGGACTGGGAATCAGGTGTTACTGACTGGTCTTATATAAGGGAGTCATTTTCCCATCAGGGTTGCCGGTGATCAATTGTTCTGGTCTGAATCCTTCTTTCCAGTTTCCCTTGTAGCCTGCTGTGTCGTGTCTGCATCTCCTGCTATCAGATAAGACATTTTCTTCTTTTGTGTTTGTGCTATATTTTTGCATTTTGTCCTGCACTTCTGTGGGGGCCTTCAGGGTCCCCTCCGGGGGCTTTTGCCCTCTCTGTTTAGTTCAGCCACTGAGTTTTGTACTTTTGCTTTTTCCAGTTTTTTCAGTGGCTGCTGTTTTGATTTTGTTACACCAGAGAACTAATTTAGGTGGTAGAGGTCGTGTGATCTCAGGTGATTTTGAAATTAGTAGAGTTGGTGTTTTTCAGGGTTTTCTGAGATTGCAGTAAGTACCCTTCCTGTCCTTTTCTATTTAGATAGTTTGGGCCCCAGCGTTTGCTCATTCTATTTTCTTTCAGTATTTCCTCTTGTCTAACCGCCATTACATGTTTGGGGGCTTTCTATTATCTTTGGGGTTCTGCTCCGGGGCAGATAGCTTTCCTATTTCTGTCTTTAGGTGTAGTTAGTTTCTCAGGCTGTGACGAGGCGTCTAGGACCAACGTAGGAACGCTCCACGGCTACCTCTAGTTGCGGTGGTTAGTCAGGGTACTGCAATCTCATAGATTCCAACTGCTCTGGTGTATTTCCTTTTTTACCTGCACTCCTCAGCTACCGAAACATAAGAGTATCACCGGCCCATAAATTGTATGGTACTCACAGAAGGGAAAAAATATTGTGAAGGAAGAAAGGTTGTCAGAGTTGTCAGAGATATTTTTCTGTTTGTTGCATTTTTTTTTTTTCCCTCTGTATCTCTGGGTGCTGGGGAGGATCTTTTCTCCCAATGGAGTTTGCACAGTTGTCTGGCCGTGTGGATCAGCTTGCCACTGAGGTTCAGAGTATTGCTGCATATCTTGCTAGGTTGCCTGTTGTGGAACCTAGGATCCCCATGCCAGATTTGTTTTTAGGGGATCGAGCTAAGTTTCTGAATTTCAAAAATAATTGTAAATTGTTTTTTGCCTTAAAATCTAAGTCCTCAGGAAACGCAGCGCAGCAGGTTCAAATTATCATCTCTCTCCTGCGCGGCGATCCTCAGAATTGGGCTTTTTCCCTGATACCTGGGGATCCTGTTTTGAGTGATGTTGATGCATTTTTTCAGGCTTTGGGGTTATTGTACGATGAGCCTAATGTCACTGATCAAGCTGAAAAAGCCTTGTTGGCATTAAATCAGGGGCTTGACGACGCTGAGTTGTACTGTCAGAGATTCCGTAGGTGGGCAGTCCTGACCAAATGGAATGACGACGCTTTGGCGGCCCTTTTCCGGAAGGGTCTGTCGGATAATGTAAAGGATGTTATGGTGGGATTCCCTGTCCCCTCTGGTCTCAATGATTCTATGTCATTAGCGATTCAAATTGACAGACGTTTGCGTGAGCGGAGAAGTATGCGTGGAGTGGTGTTGCCTTGTGAGCCAGCTTCTGAGCCCATGCAGTGTGATGGAGTGGTGTCTGGGGCACAGCGTCATGAGTTTCGAAAGCGCAATGGGTTATGTTTCTACTGTGGTGATGCCTCTCATGCTATTTCAGTCTGCCCTAAGCGGGGAAGACGTTTTGCACGCTCAGTTGTCTTGGGTAGTGTTCAGACTAAGTTTTTATTAACTGTCACTCTGATATGCTCTCTGTCCTCATTTTCTGCTCAGGCTTTCGTTGATTCTGGAGCAGCTATTAACCTGATGGATTATGATTTTGCTAAACGTTGTGGGTTTCCCTTGATACCCCTACAGAAGTCTATTCCTCTACTGGGGATCGATTCTACCCCTTTGGCTGAGAATAAACCCCAGTTTTCTACTCAGGTGATAATGAGGGTTGAACCTGATCACCAGGAGTGCTGCAAATTTTT